>JAPQRN010000015.1:9279030-9294659 GCA_037367275.1 Coranthus polyacanthus
ATCCCTCTCTGCACCCCCCCCCTCACCCCCCCACCCCCTCCTGTCTCCGTCTGTCTCTTCTGCCTCTTTTATCCCTCCAGTCGATCCCTTTCAATCCATCTCCTCCCACTTTTTTTCCCCTCTCTCTTTCTCTCTCTCTCCCACCCTGTCTGTCTGCTCTGCCTTTTTCTTCTTTAATTATCAGTCTTGTCAGCCTGTCCTCAACCTGTTTGTTCGCCTCTAACCTTTAGCTGAAGCATATGCATCAGGTAGGAGTAACTGATGCTGGAGTTTGTTTCTCCCTGAGGTCGTTAGTTTTAACCCCGAGGGGAGGAAGGGAGAAGTTTGCACCTTCACGTGTTACCTCTGTGCATGTGTGTGTTGAGTGGTCCACACAACCAGAGTTATAGCTGGCACATCTCTGCCTGCTGTGTGTGTGTGGGTGTTAAATGTGTGCAAACGTGGAGGCCAACGAATCCCTGGCCGTTGTTCCTCTTCCCAAACTATAAGCACATGACGAGCAGCCAGCCGTTTCCAACACACACTCACCAACTCCCTGAAAATGATAAACTTGCAAATGAGTGTTGTAGAAAACGGTAACCCACACACATTTTGTTTTTAATAAATAACATAAGGAAACATTTATGGTGAACAATTTTACACTTTGAACAAATTTATTCTGCTCCGATATCTGCTCTTAGCCAAGAGGTGAGTTGGCTAAACATTTGGTATCTATAAATGCATGAGTTTCCCTTTGTCTTCTGAGGTTAGGAGACTTTTTTTTAAAACTCTAAAGCATAATTTTCTCTAAAATTCTGAGTGTTGCAAGAAGTGTCTAGTGTCAAAATCCTGTGCTTTCTTCTTTCAATCGCAACCCGGTTCCTGTGAATCATTTAAAAATGTGATAATCCAAGCAGCTATTATGTTTCCTCTGCAATGCACGGGTGATACATGAACCTGATGGGAGGGGTCTGGATGACGATGCCTTTAACCACACGACATAAGGCTCACTGCTTTGATGAGTCTGAAGATGTGAATAGTCACCAGAGTCACCAGAGATCAACCTAACCGAACACATGGGAGGTTTTGGAACTGACATGTTAACACGGCGTTCCATCATCAAAACACCAAATAAGGGAAAATATCTTGTCTGTCCCTCCAGTCGAGTCCACAGACCGTAGAATTAATGCCATAGCACGAGGTGGCTCAACACTCTTAAGACACTTTATCTTAGCCTGTCCTTTAATTTGCCTCACATCTGTATTAGAGGCTGACATTTTTATGGGATTCCTGTGGGATTCCCATGGGATGGGAATCAATTTCACTAGTCGTTATGTGATAGGGACGGGACTGGGAAAAAAAAAAAAAAAAAAACTCAACAGGAGCAAGTGGGGTTGGGATCATAACTACAGTTCAGGTTTTAAATATGAATAAATGTCACGTTCTTTATTGTGAGCATAATGCTAGACGTTCTGTTGTTTTGTAAACTGGTTTTATTCTGTCCTGTTTGCTCTGGCGGCTGGTTGCGTATGTGTGTGGAATGCATCGACGACGAATGGTGCATCCACCCCAAAAAAAAAAATGACATAACGAACGGAGTGGAACGGGAGTCATTCTGCTGGGATTATGATAAGACACATCCACACTCATGATAGCTGAGGCTGGAGACGTTTTGTTTTTCGATTGTCTGTCCATCCGTCTTTCTGTCTGTCCATCCATCTGAATATGACATCTCAGGAACAGCTTGACAGAATTCAAGAAATCTTATGCTAATCCTGAAAACATTTGCACCTTCACATTTTGGTATTTACACACAGTATTCATTCCTTTTTTTCCCCCCGTAAGACTTAGTTCATATTCAACGCTGACACTGAAATCACATCCACTCCACACCAAGTAACTTCAAAACGATTGATTGATTGATTTATTACATTATGTTTCTTTGGGTGTATTCACAACATGGCAGAATTATTCAGCATGGTGAACTGATAGTCTAGTTAATTCTAGTTTTATACTGTCATGGGGACAGGACAGGAGTTCTCCTTTTTGGAGTAGGATGGGACAGGAGTGTCTGCTCCTACGTCACCCTCTACTCTGTATTTAGCAGAGTAGAGACAGATCTTATTGTTCATTGTTCTCAGGAAGTACAGAATGAAGACACATCAGTGAGCCACACTGCTGCACAGATCGTTTTAACTTACACAAACTTTGATACCTACACTTGAGTGCGTAAGTGCATTCACACGGTCAGTTGTGGCAAAGTGCACTGTAAGCACCTGTACGTTGTATTCGTACCTGTCAAAAAATTTGTGAATGGAACAGTGGACACTTCCAGCGTTCCAGCGCCATCTTGACTATGTAGCAGAAGGAGAGGGACCACCGAACTTACCAACAAACCTTTGCTTTGTTAACTTAGCTTTATCCGGTAGATGGAAGGCGACAATCTCAGTCAGAAGTTGGTGGTAATGCCGTCTGGTTGCAAATCAACATTAAAAAGCAGAAGAAGTCCCTGGAAGTATCCAAATTGAGACACGCTAAGTTACTTTTGAAAAAAATCAAGGAGATTTTATTGTCATTCCATACAACTACAGAATTAAATTAGTATCTCAGGTCCCAGTAGAAAAGGCAGGACTATAAAAAACTTCATAAATTAGAACACACACCACTTCATTTTTTTTTCTTTTTTTGTATTTATGTATCCAGGACTCCTTGGTGAAATGGAAAATTAAAAAAAAAACTAGGACCGAAACCAAGCCTTTCATCCTATCCTGCACACGAACACGCAGTAAATATGCATGGACACATAGCGTGCTTAGGCCTGATCAAACACACACACAGTCCTTGCCACACACTTGCAGTGCTTGTGTGTGAGAAGGCTGAGTGGGGCTTTAGCATGTTAATGTGGAGATGTCATCTCCACTAAAGGAGTCAGCCGGGGCACTAGTACCCTCCACCCAGCACATGCCACTTCTGGAGGAAAGCCAAGCTGCATTTAGATCAGCCTGTACAGACATGACTGAGCATGCATACATGCATACATTACGCTGCATACGATCCTATTAGGAATACATACACCTTCAGAAGCGGAGCAAAGCTGCCTCAAACGGCTATTACACTGAGGGGCGGAGAGCTGAGATGATTGTGAGGTTTAGTTCAGAAATGAGTTTCTCTGTGCTTGAATATGTTGATTCGTGTATGATATTTGTATTTCATCTATGTGTGCTGCCATATCTGACAAATATATTATAAGCCCTGACATACATATTGATGTTCCTGCATTTTCAGCCCACCTAGAAGAAGAATGCTAGACTTTTTTATTATTATTTATTCTGTTGCATTCTGCTCCATTTTATTCTGCTTCATCCTATTTTATTATATTCAGTTATGTTTAAAATTGTTGATCCCTCAGGATACTTTTGTGCAAGAACAGACATGAGTATCCTTGTCGTTTCACTGCATGTTTTGCTTTGTATCTCTATGTGACAAATAAAATCCTTGAACCCTAACAAGTGCTCACCACTTTGACAGGCTTGCTTCCATCATTCAATAAATATTTATTTTTAAAACAGAGGGCGCACACTGAGTCGCGTTCCAAGTTTCAACACTTTAAAGAAGGAATCTAAAAAGTAAAGTCGAATAACTTCTGCAGGTGGGAAAAAGGAAGCTTTTAAAAGAGATCCAAGGTTAAAAGTATTCAGAGAAGAACCAAACTTTCAGGTGAATTGTTACACCCTGTACTTTCTCCTCCCTCATACAGCTCCTGTGTCCTGTCAAAGTGTCCTTGAGCCAGACAGGAACCTCTACTTGTTCACTTACTGCGGGTGTGTCACTTTTTTTCCCCATTTTTCTGTCATACCTTAACACGGAAATGAGGCCTCACAGTGGATTTTCTTACAAGATCCACATGGTCTTTAATAAGCTGTAGCTTTTCCGAGCACAAGTCGAGCACGGAGGCCAAAAACTGACATGCTGTGAAGGCTTTTGGGGAGTCGTGCTTAGTGCCACATCTTGGGGGGGAGGATGAGGAAATCTGAATGACTTAACTTTTATAGATTAGGATTCAAATGTAGGACACCGAGGTGCAACTTTCTGACATGACACAAGAAGCAGGTGTAAATAATGAGAGTATATAGATTTTGGTCTGAGAAGGTGAAATCTCTTTTGCTTTAAAATCAGTCAGATCCCTTAATAAACAAGTCTTAATATCAGTCTGATTTACCTCATAACTACATAATATATATATATTTTTTTAAAAGTACTTTAAATAGTTCACCATACTGCACCTCAGTTGCAATATTTGCACAACTTTGCTCATAACAGTGTAAATGGAAGCAGATAATGTTATTTTCTACTTTTAAAAATGAAAATGTTTTGTTGAAAATGTTTTGCTTTAACTAATAATCAATATAATAATGTATGAGCCAAACCTCTGGAGTAGAGGAAGGTATTCAAAGACTTATGTTGCAATGTTGTATTTTAACACATCACTATATCAGTTTTTGTAGCTCAAAAACATCCCACTTTATGTCAAGGTAAATAGTGTAATTAGGGTGTGAGATTTTCATGTCAGTTATACATGTTTTTATAGTTACTGAGAATAAAACTCATTTATCCACTCACTTCGACACTGCTGGAACTTTTACTGACAAAGAGCTAAATCTTCTTATCATTATTATTACCTACGCTATTCACTTAATGTGCTGCTTCAAACAGAGCATCTGTAACTGTCTCTTTATTGGTCTGAAATGCTCGTGTGAAAGAGGGAACAAATATTTCAATTAAATCCAATAAATCTCACCTAAAACTGAACCCGGTTATGAATATTCTATGACTGCGGACAGGGTCGGGGCTTTAAATAAGGACATTTTCTTCTACATCTTGACCTGGACATGTCAAACAGAATTCAGTGATTTGCTAACTGCAGTCTGTGATCGTGAAGGTAAAAACTGCAGCTCTCTGCCATTTAAGACACAGCTTCCTTTACCAATACTAAACAGGATGCTATGCTATCATGACAAGCGGCCGGAAAGATAAAAACAATCCTTGCAAACTCTAGCTAGTACCAGCCAAATGTATTGCAAAGTAAACTTAAACGACTCCTCTCAGACGTGTTTCTGTCTAATTACATTTCGTTGTCAGATGTATGAGAAGGGGGTTGATGCTTTACTAACCACTTCAGCAACACACCAGTGTGATGTGATCCATGGCGTGATTATGAATAGGCTTATCGAATAATTACATAAGATAATGCAACAGAATATAAAAACATAAAAAGTCCAGATATCAAAAGTCTGGCGGGGCATGTGCACTCAGGCCGTCAGAGTCTGAAAACACTATCCTAACTATACTCATATATACCAGTCTGTGATAATCCACCAACACATGTTCATCTGATCTTAACTATAGTCAAAACAATTCACAATGTCTGCTGGTCTTTACTCTTTTAATGTCAATGCACTCTACTGTGTCAAGTGACTTACATCCCAAGTGTAAAAACTGAGGTAATCACTTGGACTTTGTCTTGGAAGCTGTCTTAAAAATTATGTAACGGTCTTTTTAATACTTTATCCTTCATAAGGAGCCAAACCAGACCTGGGAAGACAACAGATTCTGTAAAACACCCATAATTCAACGGAAGTGATCAATTTGAACCATCCAAGGCAATTACATGAAAGAAAACCTAATACCTGATATAAAAACATTTGAAATCAGGTCAGATTTGACCCCAAGAGAAGTGGAGGGTTAGGTTCATGGAGGAAGGGAATCCCTGATCCTTTTTTTTGCTCGTGATGCTAAAAAAATGATTTTAAGAAACCAGTCTCGTCAATATTAACCGAACACAGCACGTTTATCCCTATATGACCCTGATTTCTCATCATGTTTATACACTGATGGGCCGTCTGATGATTAAATCGGGGAGTAGCTGTATATATATGTGTGTTTTATGGTGCATCGGGCTGTGCATGCGTGTCTGATTATGTCATTTTAGGTGTATCTAGTACTTTGGATATGTATTTTATATGTACACATGATCTGCCAAGGGACTGCAGATGGAAATTGGCACAATGCATCTCTTCCCCTATGAGATTAGTTTATTTGTCAGGGACCATGCACAAAAGCATTAAACTAAATCTACAGAAATATCCCACATATGGTGGCAGTTTTATGGTTGATTATTATATGTGTGACTAATTCCTGACTGGGAGCAGTAACTTTCTGGAGTATGTAGCCAGGGTGAGGTTGTCTGGGAACCTGCAGAGACTCCAGAAAGTCATTGTAAGCGCAGATTTGCCTCAGTGTCATGAGATTGGGTGTAGTGTTAGGAGTACTGCTGGCAGCTAATCAGGCCTGAGAGAGGTGCAGTGGTAACTGTCAGCTGGGAGGGGTATTCTAGCATGATTTTATTTTTACTTATAATTTATTTTTATCTTCACTGTCTCTTTCATTTGGAATTTTTTCCTGACGTTAAGATGTAACTTTAGGCTGTCCCTGGAGACGTTACGTGACGCAGACCCATAGGAGGCAAGTAAAATACAAAAATATATCTTTTTTCACTTTTTGGATTTCAGTACATTGTGTGCTTTAATTTCCCACACATTGACAGATAAAATGTGAATCATTGGAGGAGACCTGATCTTTTGCAATGCAAACTAAATGCTTAGATATTTTTTTTTCAAAAACTGGCTTTTTGACTGATCTTGAAATAAACCAGCATGTGGGCTTTGAGGAGGATCATCCATATCGAGCTGAGTGGGAGTCGTGACTCAAGTGAGTTGATTTCAAAAGTTCCCATTGCAGATGTAGTCAGGGCCAGATGGTGGTCAACAGGACAGTCAGAAGTTTGCTCATCCGTCATGATGAATCAGAAAAGTGTCAATGCATTCTTTTTATATACAAATGTGTGGGAAAAGTATGACGCGATGATGATTTCAGGAGAAACAGGAGGTCGGCATACGCTTCGTCCTCTCCCAGAGAGGGTTTCTCTATAATAAGACAATTTAGTCTCAAGTGAAATAAATGTCACTATGTGTGTATACGCCTACACGTGTGTGGATGGGACAGTAGTGTTGACTTGTATACTGCTGCTCTGATGACAACCCCAGTGTGCAAACAAGACCTTTCGCCCACACACTGACCTAACCACCCAAAACTTCCTCCTTGTTCCAAAATAGGCACTAAAAATAGCGAGTGTGTCCCTCTTATTTTGGAAAAAAAAAAATAAAAAATGGGACCACACCTATCCTTTCTCCTCCCTGAAGAAATTCTCTCTCCTTCTAAAAGACTCTTTTAGAAGGATGAGGGTTGGAAAACTTTGCCGGATGAACAACTTTTGTCAACTTCTATTCAGATCTAGTAGCTTAACTACATTTTGCGTTAGTTTGCTTGGTGTTCAGATATGATATTTGCACGGTGGTTCAAGTAGTTCAAATATTTTTTTTGATATTTTTGTGTAGCTAAATACTCAAATCACAAAGTTTAGGCCATAAAAGAAAAGGAATGAGATTTTTGCTCCATCTCCTCCTTTGTCCATCCTGACCATCAGCTACCACTCACTATACTATACTATACTATACTAAACTATACTATACTATACTACTATACTATACTAAACTATACTATACTACAGTAGAGTTTGTTTTTTTTGTGGTAAACTCAATCAGGAGGCAGTTTTTGCTGGTATGTGACTTTTTGGTATTATATTTTGTTACAGAAAATCTACACTTATGGTGAAAAACCTGTGTCACAGAAATTACATTCACATTCGATCTTAATTCAAATACAGTCTGTGCTTTGACTTCTTTTGGCTTTTCTCAGTGGGCAGGAGAAAGCTGGGGTGGGTGATTCAAATCCACAGGTGTTTATGTTTAGGCAATAAAAGTGTGGTTAGGGTTAGGAAAAGATCACGTCTGCGTTAAAGAAACACATGTTAAATCAAGCCCCGGTGTCTTTCTCCAACCAAGTACAATCAGTGCCTAAATCTAACCATAAAAAGTTTGATAATGCTGTTGTCAAATTGGCTGATGTTTTGGTGGAATGAAATGCGTTGTCTGTGAACCATAATCATTTAAGTTACGAACATCATTCCTGACGTTAATTATCAATTCCAAGTCCAAGTCCAGTACTTGTTTATGTGTACTTAAATGTATGTCTATTTATGTGAAGTATAATGTGAGCATGTGACCCATGTCAAATTCCTTGTATGGGTCACACACTTGGCCAAATAAAGCTGATTTGATTTGAATTTACCTTCATATGAATGTCATTTCTATGAGAGTAGTTTGCAAAACTATGTTTTCAAAGACGTTTCCTCAACAATGATTATGTGTCCTGTATCTGGAAAGTGGCTGCAAAACTAATACTCATGCACCACTTAGACATTAAAAAAGAGGAAGCGCACCGCAAGAAACTTTTCCTAAAATCAGCCCCTGCTGTAATCGATGATTACGTCTGTCCATCTTGGCTATAAGAGCCCCATGTTGTTGCCAACATCCATTTAAAAAAGCTTCAACTTACCCTCAAACTGTGAGCAAAAGTAGAAATGGCATTCCATTTATCTAAAATGAGTGGTACGTACATTAGTACTTCACCTATGGGGAAAAGTGTCTAGAATTGATGAATGTCAAAGTACTCTTACTGAAGCCCTTCCTAGGCACCTCTGCGTGGAACAGTGCATTTAGTTCACACCTTGAACTAAATACACCTCTGCCATTATTCTCTCAAGTACAGGTGATGAAAAGAAAAGAAAAATGAACACGGGGCAGGAAGGTGCTGTTAACCGAGTCTCCCTTGCTGTGCTGAAGTATTCATCCGTCGGAAGTGGAGGTAAAATGTCCTCTCCATTCAACACCAGCACCACAGACTCTTTATCCTCCATATATTTCACACTTTTTGCTCTAACAGAAAGTTTTCCATTAAAGTCATCTAGTAAGAATTTGGTGTTTTTCACTTTCCATCCACAAACCACATTTTATTCTTTTTCTCTCCTGAGCCCTATCATTACGTAGTTCCAGATAGTGCAGGAAAAGTGCTTTAGTACTGCTGAATAGCAGAGAGAGGGCGGCATATATGGACTGTAATAACCCAAAAGACCAAGAGGAATCTGAATAACAATTTAGGCCAATCATGTAAACCACACTTATCACCAACTTCATCAGGAACAAAGCGTCATGGATTTGTTCTCTGTGAAGAAATATATTTAAAAGGACGTGGAACACTTAAAGGATCTATAAATTGTAACTAATAGCATGATCTGTTCATATTTTTATGATCCATAATTGGACACATAAAAATGTCATATCCTGTTCCAACGAGCCTGAATTTCTGCACCCACTTCTCACTTCAACTGTCTATATGTTAAAATGTCTATTTATGATTTATGTCCTGCCGGAAAAAAAAAAAAATCGTTACGTGAAGATCTAGGTTTCCCAGAATATACATCAACTCAAACCAAAGTGAGACACAACAGAAATGGAAAGATGATTTATCGGTTCAAATAATTGAGAAAATTGTCGAAATCACCTGGGGAAAAAAAATCCCTTTGTAGAGTCAGACTTCAGGAGATGTTTCTTTTGCTCAGGCCCAGCTTATGAAACGTCCATAAAGTCCATAAGTTGAAGATCAGTCATTTTTCATTTCACAGCTAACACTAAAACACACAAATAACAAAATGATTCCAAAAAAAAGAGCTAAGGTAAGCTGTACATTTTTGGCTTTTTATCAGTTTGTATGATTTTTAAGAAGAGCTTATTCATTTTTTCAAATTTTTTTTTATTCAATTAAAATGTAGATGGGACTTGTCCACATGCCAAGTTAATCTACCTTCATAACGTCCTTTAATGTTCTAGATATTCTAAATTGCAGTTGGAAAAACTAAATAAAACAAAGTTTGAAGTGAACCATGGATTTAGAAAATCGTTACACCCCTTACAGAGAGGCAGGTGTGTTTTGGTGATTTATACTTTTAATTTTACGTGAATATATTCACGCTTAGATGCTCCAGCAGTTCCACATGTGATTCAGAGCATTTATTAGCCAAGAATAAAGCGCTTTATTCACAACAACATCAACTTCTTAGGGTGATCTTAGGTCGTGGTATCATAAATTCATAACACTATCAGACCGAACTGAGTGAAAAAGGAAATAAAATCAGACACAGACAGAAGAAATACCAAAAATCTCTGCAGAGCGCAACTGCCAGAAACAGATAAAAGAAGAGTGAAAGAAGAAAGACAAAGAGAATTGCCCTAAATGTACCCATTTTCTTATCTTGTAATCTATCTGAGCTTTTAAAGTGTTTTCCATTGTATGGCCTTCTCTCTCCACCTCCCGCTCCGGCTGTCAGTCAGCGGCGAGCGCAGACAGTACGTGTCAGCAAACCGTTGAGAGCCAAGATCCTGTATTCCCTTGTAACAGATGGAGGGAGTAGATAAAGCATTTACACCCCCCCCAATTTACACACACACACACACACACACACACACACACACACACACACTGACCTCTCGGCTCCAAACTCCCTCCCCCGTCCTCAGAATTTATGCATATAGCTGCATGAGAAACAGAAATGGCCAGAGTGTGTGCAAGTTTCAGGTTTTGCTGCATTTGTCCCAGAGGGATTTCGCAGTAAATATGAACGTCTGAGCAAAGCTGGAAGAGTATTACACACAGCCATCATGTAATTAATGAATTTCCTGGGTTTAAATTGTCTGGGGAAAATGAAATTAGCTGAAAACACTTGTGTTCCAGAATAAAAACAGGGAGTCAGGATTTATAAATTGTTACCACATGATTTAGCAAAGCAAAGCTTTTTGGTCCCCTTTGGAAGAGAAACTGCATCAGTGGATCAAGAAATATGGAAGGAATGTGCAAAGCAAAAACGTCTCTTAATTAGTAAAAAATGAGTTTTAATTGCAATTAAATAACTTTAGCAGGGGATGTCTGACTTTATTGGCCTATAGCAAATTAGTCTAATTATCTTAAAGCCGACATTCGAGGCAGTTCGTTCGATACAATTTAAACTAAGTTAAAACTGTGGCTTTATGGAACAGTAGCAAAACTCGCTTGATTGCAAAAGCGATGTGCAAAGTGTAACTTGTTTTTAGGTGTTGAGTGGTTGCAGGTGGATATTCATTTAATTCTCCAAGCAAATGTTTAAACACTCCCAGTTATTTAAAATCCAGGTTGGTGTCAAACACGAGCTACCTCTGCCATAAATATTTACATAAAGAGGAGTGAGAAGGGCATATTCCTCCATCCGTCCCGTCCTGGCCTTCTTACCCCCACCACCAGCCCATCCCTACTGTTCCCCCTGGCAGCTTGGGAGCAAAAGGTCATGGAGTGTTTTGAACAGACGGGAGTTAAGAGGAGGGGGCAACGCAACATCTTGAGGCATAACCACCGTGGAAATGTCACCTGAATGCGTGACCGATTCCCCTTTTCTGTATCCATGAAAAAAACAGAAGTTGGGTGGAAAGATACATCCAGGAGAGGCCTAAAAGCAGAACGCCTCGATGTTGCTAAAATCCAGTGGATGTTTGGGAGGAAAAATTAAAGCTACCCATTTTGATAATGTTTAGGGAGAGTCACACACACTTCTTTGATTTAAATCGGCAGGGAGACTAAACAGAAAACAAGGTAACCCTTAGCTTCCAGGGGGTAAGGAGGGCAACACCCAGTTATTAAAGCCAGAATGAGCACACAGTGCAGATCAGATTGACTATCTTTAATTAGGACGTTATGTAACCACAGGTGACATCACGCATCAATATTTATACATTCCCCACTCAAACAGTAAGATATATCACATGTAATAACAACCATTACATCAAATTGACAAGACACATTTTATTAAATGGCTCCAAAGCTCCAAATTTTTGCTTGTTTTTACAGTTTCCAGGCTAACAATTCCACTTAACTAGCATGCCAAAACCGCCCAAATTCATCTCTTAAAAATGCAATAATCAATATTTCTATTAAGAGCCTGACTGTGTAATGTAATGAGTCTCTGGTAGTAATGAAAACGCAGGAAATACACTCACTACTTTGAACTGATTTATTTATGCCTGGTGCGCCCTAGAGGATTTTCAAATCCTAATCGAATTTAGAGACCACAGACACAATGACAGATTTAATATTTTAATCACAAGCATTCACACACACACACGCCACAAGATTCAGCCTGGGTGCAGGACCGCACGCGTGTCATCTGTACGAAACGATTTCACAGTGACTCGGGGTCTCCCAGAAACCTGATCAAACGTGACCTCAGAGTCAAACGAACACGGGGACCGACGGTTCATCTTCAGCTCGTTGCGTGTGCTGCGTTTAGCGCCGAAAATCAAAATGTGAGAAAAAAAAAACAACAAAAAAAAAAATGTGGATGGCGACGGCTAAGAAGATGGGATCAGCGCGGCTTATAGCTTTTGCAGCAAGTTACCGCTACAAGCATTACGCAACATCAGCTCACTCTCATTGGCCGCTGCAGGTTTCTACTCAGTATTCCATCGCTGCTCCTTTCACAGTACAAGACTTCAAGACCGCTTGATGTTGGATCCAGTCTGTAAGATTAAGATTATGTCTGTAAACCTCTCACACTACTGAATACTTTGGCTAATAAGATAATTGGTTCAGTTGAATTGTTGATAAGGGCGGATTGGACCCAAAATCGACCCAGTTATCCCCGAGCATTAGCTGCTGGAGCTTTTTGTTTTACTGTTTAATAGCTCACAGCCTATGGTGTGAGCTGAACTCTGGTTCAGACTCACTGCGATCACAGTGAGAGGCACTGTGATGCACCAAACATACTAAAGAAACAACTTGTGGATGTACAAGGGGAAATAAGGCAGGTCATTTTAAGCTAAAAGGAGAATATCTGACATGGCTCCAAATGGATGCTGTGCTGCATGTACAGCTGTTAATGGCATCTTCATGTCATTGTTGACTTTGGAGCTTCTTTATCGGCACACAATAAAAAGAATTCTTTAAATTGAGCTAATTGTCAAGCTAGTAATGAACTCAGGAGCATAGAAGGATGACTTCAGAGCACTGATGAAGTTATTCTCTGTGTGTTATGCAAAGGCAATTATTCATAAACAATAATCTGAATAACTTTGCATAAACACAATGTCATCTTAAATCTGCTTTTTGATCTTTCTTGGTTTAAAGTAACTCCTTGTTACTTGTGATAACATCAAAGCTTGTTTTTTTTATTTTTATTTTTTTATGTTGAAACAACCCCCCCTTCCCCTCGCTTCTTCAGTGATAGCAGCATCTGTCAGCGACAATTTCAGTACAATTTATTTCCCAACATTGAAACGCCGCTCGTTTCTGTTTAACCGTAATGATCGCGGTTTGGTGCTTTGACCCCAACCTGACGCGTTTTGTACCTAATTCTGTACAGAAGCATGTCCGACCCATTCCCAGACTGTGAATCAATGTGTCATCAATATTCAGGGTATGCTGCCCCTTATCTGATTGCTCCACTGAAGCAGTTCATTTCTTACGCCTGTTACTGAGAGCTTAAAGATGCACGGGATGATACAGGCAATCACAAAACAAGCGCTCTGCATGCAACATCACTTCAAGTGCTGATTACTTTCATTACAGGGGAGTAATTAGCACCTTAAGTGGAAAAGGTAGGTTCAGAGATGCGATCCCCAGGTGATTTTAAAGAGTTAGTTTAATCTCGCCAGGGTTAGAATAAATTAAGTAGTTTTTCTCAGAGGAGGAACTTCTTATCAGGGCTAACACACATATAAAAGCACAAACAGAATACAAATACATGTACAACAATAGGAGAATTAATAGTAAAATGAACAATCCTAAGTATGAAACTAATGGATCTGCTTTACATTGTGTAGAGCGGACACACAACGCACGGCAGAACTGAAGTAAGTATGTGGAGTGAAGTTTTTGACGTCTCACTGCAACAAAAGCTAAAATAATAATGCCAATAAAAACTAAAACTGAGCATTGAAAATAGAAGCCAAATCGCCAAACCCGCTTTAAAAACCAATTCAAACTAAACTAAACTCACAAACAAATAAAATACAAATATAATGACGACAAGTAACGGTGACTACTGCCTTAAGGTCTTTGTGAACGTAGACGGATGACATTTTTATTGTAGTATCAATCTCATCAGCATATTCAGCTGACTGCTCATATTTTTTTTATTTTTCTTTTGACTCATATAGGCAATACACTGGGTAGGCGAGGTTTTGAATATTAAAGCTCACACATTGATAAAATTATATAGTGCGGGCCTTGTGATGAGATTGGTTTTTCAATCTATTTTCTTTTCATCACAGAGTGTCTTGTGATAACACGTACAGTTGGATTCATCATCTCAAAGAACCAAAAACACTTTATCCACTGCAGGTTGATGGTTGAGCGACAGCCTAGTCACGTGGCGACTATGTTTGAAGAAAACACAGGTTGCAGCATTGTTTCATCCAAGATGATCATCAACTGGAAACACTGTTCAAAGATAAGGAAGCGTTTCAACACAAAAGAACATGACCACAATTTCCAAAAGGTCAAAGCATGGCATGTGACAGGCAGTGGAAATGCCACATATCACAGACATCCACAGTCACTTGATCTAGCCTTTTATTTTCCCAGGGTTCAGTTCGTGACAGAAAAACACAGTGACCATGGGACATAATATACAATACCGCTACTGTTTATCAAGCTTTCTAGAATAAATATTCACTTCAAAATGCAAATGTAAACATAAACAGTGATGCAGTGAGCAGATGTCAGGTCTGTGTACTCTGAACACAGAGGAATGTGAGCCAGAAGCATATTAAATGAATCAGGTTTCACTTTCAATAAACATAATGTAGAAAAGTAGCGCACACATGCATGTGTTCAATGTACAGACACGCTATACACGGCTTTAACGGGTGAAAGCCTGAGCACATGTGGGGCCACAAGGCATTCTGGGTAGCCCGGTTTAACGCAAAACACTGGGTTGGCAGCACACAAACAGGCCCACTGATGTATGGTTAAATAAAGTTACATGTAGGCAGAGACACACATGCAGATAACACACACACACACACTGTTTGTCAGCTAATGTGGGAGGGACTGTGTGACAGATTTGCTTTGTTGTCATTTCTGTCACAGTTACCTCTAGTGGAGGAGTTCAGGGAACAGGAGGAGGAGAGGAATGCAGAGGTGAAAAAAAATAGAGATACTTAAGAGAGAGCAGGGGAGGAGTGCATGTTATGTTTCATTCACAGGGTCGTCTGCCGCACTATTGAGTTTGTGTCACGGTACGTTTCTCGGCAGTGCACCTGCCGGGTGCACCTCGGGTTGTACCCCATTCAGCAGCTCATTCAACTTGAGAGCAAATTTGTAAGTTGTACTTTGCAGCTGAAAAGAAATTTCAGAGTTTCAATAAAAGCTACGGTTTGACTTTTTCACCCCTAATACGCTGACTGAATCCACTGTCAATTTTCTGCCGCATCCTTTTTTTTTTTTGTCAATGCAGTGCAGGACTTGAACTGTGGCTTCACAGACGACAGTATCAGTCTGGTTTTGTTTAGACGTTCACGGCCCCACGGGATGTTCAGTAACATTTGTAGTTAACGTCATTAACACCACCAAGAAGACAGTTTTTGTTTTGTTGATGACACATCTCAGTC
>JAPQRN010000015.1:9294759-9308121 GCA_037367275.1 Coranthus polyacanthus
TAATAACTCTGACAATCCCCTGACTCTATACTAATTCATTTAGACATTAAAAGATGTACAGAAGAATATAGAAGTCATAAGAGGTGCTTTTAAATTCACATTTTATAAGGAAACCCATATTCTTTTGAATCTTTTCAGATGTTTTTTTGAATAATTTATATGTAGATTGTAAACATGGAAGCAGACACTGTCCATTATTACTGTTTCCTTCCTTGTCTGTTTTCATTTATACACTGGAATAAAAATCAGTCTCTCAGTCCTAATATAACACAATGATGCAACACAAACCTAACACTGCCTTATATGAACAAACAAGCAAAGAAAGTCTGTAGTCAGGCTCACGTTATAGATGTCTATGAGTCGTTAACACCTCCACTCAATAGTATTTTTTTTCATTCTAAACATCTCACATTTTACCTCAGTAAATATTCAAATCATCTAATATATCACCAAAAGTCAATCATTAGAGAAAAAGTCCAAACTACAGCTCAACGATAACATGGCGCTACTGATGCTTCACTATTCATAATCTAATAATATCCGCTGTAATATCAGAGGAATTAAACCAATACCTTTACTTCAATCCTTTAACTACATTTTGCAGTTGATACTTCTGTACTTTTGCATGGCTTCCACCGTAATGGAGTGAGTACCTGACCTGAATCTTCTTCCACAACTGGTAAAAAAAACAAAAAAAACAAAACAAAAAAAAAAACACCAAATGAGACAAAAGAGGTCCAACACAAAACCAGCCAAGAAAATAATGGAAATTCCATTATTCAAAATTACTGAAATTATAATCTAAGACTTAAGACTGCACGTTATGGAGAGAGAAGATACCTGAAGAGTAAATGGAGAATGGGTAAAGATGACAGTACTGATTGTCTTGTTGCTTCTTCTCACGCTGCCGTGGCTTTCTTTGCGTTTTCAATAGCAATGGCCTAATCGCAGCTCTCACTCAGGCACTCTGCAGGCAATGGCCCTGTGTGCCAATACAGTACAGGGCCAGAGTGGGCGGTTTAATGGAATATGGGTCAAGCTGGCCTCCAATTCAGCAATGTGGCCTCCAAGTTGTTCTCTCCAATAAGCGCACACAGATGGATGCACACGTTTTGAAACCCACTCTCCGTTCCTCTCACTTTGCCCTCAAACTCTTTGGATGTGTTACTTTTACAGTTGTAGCTCCTGCTGTACAGTCTTGCCCTGTTATTATGAACATTTGCATTGTGTGACAAAGCGTGGTGTCTGTAGATATCAAGTTTAAGAACATTGTTGAGACCTGTATTAAAATATTAACTAGTAGCTCCTTGCACTTCCTTGTAGAACAGATGCTGGTGTCACTGCAACATATTTCTTCATCCTGACTGACTACAGTATCCCATTTATTCTATTATTATTGCATTAAAAATTAAAAAGACCTTAGCTATACATGGCTCCTGTAACTCTACCCTCAATGTCAAGAAAGTAGCAGTAGATCAAATTTCACTGAAGCCTGTTCATACTGATTTGCTAATACTTAAGCAGAGAGGAGAAATAAAAAAAAGTCTTGTCTGTTGTTCAACATGTTTCATGTTGTCTTCTTGTTCTGCACATATGTTTTAACAACTGCCTTGGCTCTCAGCTGTGGTGATGGCATGAAGCAGTATGTTCTGGGTGATAACTATATTATAACTGAAAAACCTTTCATTTCAGTCGGTCAGTAATGGGTTTACTTTGGATTTGACCACGTTATTACTCGGGGCACACAAAAGCATGCAGTACAAAGTAGAATGTACAACGTATAACAAAAGGTCATTGTTGTAAAAGGTTCAACATGTAAGATTCACATGCTCGCGTGCTGACCTGAAGTTTGTGTTGGAGTCCGTGTCGTGCCGATGTTATCCTACATTTAAATCCATTTCTAAGCAAAGAATTGTCTTGGTTGGCTACATCTAACAACCTATACACTGGTTTCTCTATGTAGGGGTCTTTTTTTGCAAAAATCTTTATGCTCACTCCTGAGTTCTTCAAAGCTTCTCCGTTGCACCGTTGCAGTGGCAACAGTGGGCAAGCTAACGCTAGCTTAGAAGCTTAGCCGCTAGTAGGAGGATATCTCTGAAAATGTCAGAGCAACTTTCCAAGTATTGGCTCTCTCTTCTATCTTTACAGATTTTAAGTTAAAACAAGAATATTCTCACCTGGAAAAATCTTAAAACGACATTCCATGATCCAACAACAGCAGTATTTTACAGCTAGCCATCTTGGTAACAATAGCGGGCCTATGTCACTCACCTACAAATGACCTATACTGTAAGGTAACGATGTGGTTCTATGGCAGCTCTGTAGCCTGTGGAAAAGCAAACTGGTTCTTAGAAGGCCCACAAGTTGACAACTCTGAGCTGACACTCGCACCAGAACCAGAACCAGAGCCAGCACCGTGTTCGTGTTGGTGGAGGGGTACTTGCGACCTGCAGCAAATGTTTGCTTCAGGTTATGTCAGTGTCGCATTCACGGCTGGTTTCTCTTCTGCCGAGGGCTTCTCAAATATATAGATTGTTGTTTTAAGTTACACTTTAAGCTGTGTTTTGTCAGTGAGTCAGGGGCTCTAAGAGAAGATGTAAATGTGCTTTCTTGGTCGATCAGATTCACCCCAGGACGTCAGCATCCCGGATTCTACAGTCAATAATAGTTGAAACAGTGGAACAACAGATTAGGAAGTGTCTTGTTTTGTGTGTAGGCATGCAGCAGTGTGGGTGAGTGTGTCTACAAGAGACAGAAAGTGACAAAGATAACAGAGGGAGAAAACTGTTAGACAATTGCAGGGTGACTTGGCTCCTATTTCCTCTCTGTCCCTGGTGATTACCTCAGCCTACTCTGTCTGTTTTTCTCTCAATTTGTGAACACGTTGTCAAACAGCATCATCTCACAGTCATTTCCTTCACCCTGCAGAAAGACAGAAAAGATTTATGGTAACAACAACGAACACTTTGGTGCTAAAGAGGGACAGACGACGGCCGGGAGACTGAAAGGGAAAGAGTCTGATGAAAAGGGAGATATGAAAGAAGAATGGAAGCACGATTACAGAACAGAAAAGGTTTGATTTTAGTTCCTCCCCTCTGCCAGTCTGTGTCTTATCAATCTGCTGCTGTCTGCGCACAAGTACCCATTGTTCTCCGGTGAAGATCAGGACTGTGCATACAGGCAGACCACCTAGCAGACAATAAGCAGCATAAGGCCACGTTTGAACGTTCTGACAGCATCCTGGCAATGCTGCGGGCCTTTATGAGCGGTAAAAGTGCTGTGTGAACAATCTGGGCGAGCTAGGCCAGCCGCCAAAGTGGATGACACCGACAGACATTACTGCGTGCGCGAGAAGTAAAATGTGTCTGCTGCAAAACCGTTTTCTTTCACCGGCAGAAAGTAAAAACTTGATTGGGAACAGAGGTGCCTATTACAGTCAGAGGTAATAATAGGGTTTAGTGACAGCATACATCACAAAACAAAAAAAAGTCTTGCTGGCAGGCATGCTGCAGGAGCAGGGTGTGTGTGTGAATGTGTGGTGGGAGTTACTTGTGTTGTTTGGGTGCTTATTTACTGCAGAGGATGGTAGCCAGGCAGACACAAAGATGGATAGGCGAGCCGGCAGACTATCAGACAGACAGGCAGACAGGCAGGATATCTTATGTCACCTCCACAACAAGAGCTCCGACACTGCATTTGCTCAGGCTGCTCTGTTTGAGAGAAAACCTCTCTGTGGTGTGAAATTGGCGTGTCATGGGGATTGTGGAACAAAATGCGTATTTTCTGATGAATCGAGGCTGGTTTGTCACTGTCCATGCAGAATGGTGCAATGAAAGGACCGGTTTACTGTGTCGAGTTTTCGCTACAAGAGTCCAACTAGACAGCTGTCGTGCAAGTGGCAGTGGCAATCTTCTCTCCTGAAGTTATTTAAGGGAAATAGACCGTCCAAATAGACTGCCCACAACCATTTTGTATTTTCCCATCTTAGAAAACAGAGGCCGGCCTGCAGGCAGACAGAGCAGGGGGGGGGGACAAAAGAGAAATCAGAAGCCACAGGGTCTAAAGCCCAGTTGAGACCAAAGATTCACGATGAGACCAGTTGAAACTTGCTACCACTTTGCAATGTGACAGTCTGCTGTTCTGAAAACCTGCCAGTTTACACTAGGTGAGACATTTAACAGCTCTCTTTATTTCTGTTCCAACTGCTTTTCAGACGTTTTGTAGCTCGATATAATTTCTAGCATCTTACAACATGAATACACTATGTAACACTATGCTCCAAAAACCAGCCACTGGAAGTTTGACAAGCCGAGTCTCAGGCAGTCAGGAGTCGAGCTGAGACAGGCCAGTTCACACCTCTGAAACTTTTCCCAGCAACTGAAAAGGTTTTGTCTCATGAATCTTTGTTTTGAACTGGTCTTAAGGAGAGTGTCTTATATTATGCAGACTGTAAAGCCCCTTGAAGGAAATCTGTTATTTGTAGCTGTAGAAGTAAAATTACATACATTTCAACCAAATATTCCAACAAAGGCCTGGTGTGTAAAACACTGCTCAGACTTGAATGGCTTGAGTAGAATCGAATCAAGGATCAATCAGTAATGAATCATGATTTTTTTTTTGTTGATATTTCTTGTTTTTTTTTCATATTCTTAAATATTTCTGTTGCATCTATCTTTTGAACAGAGAGGGCATAAGAAGGTTACATATTTTGTTTGTGAGACACACAGGGAAAAGGAAAGAAATAGGATTCCTCCAGCAACAACAAGCACAGATCTTTAGAGGTTAACAATGCAGTGTCGGTAACGCACAAAAATTATTGTAACCAGTGACCCTGTATGTGTATTACCATTTAAAAAGTATCTCTCAAAATAAGGACAAAATGAATACAAATGGAGAACATCCAAAAGCATAACAAATCAAAAGAATAATAAAATAGAAACAACAATATTAAAATATATAAAGACCTTTGATAAGAATTTAGTCTCTTACCCAGTGCGCCATGACTGTGACTTTTTTTTCCTTGAGAATGTCATTATTTAGTGAGTGCATAACATCATAAATCTGGTCCCAGTGAATGGTGGTCAACACATAAACCTTTCTTTGGGCTCCTGAGCGCTAAACTTTATGCATTTTTTTAAAAATTTGCATCAGTCCTGAAAACTGGATTGCAGTCACAATAAGAGTCTGACTCTTAAACGAACTAATCTGTGTTTAAGGAAAAAAAGAAATTGGCAGGAACGTGTCACTCAGCATTGACTTAAGACCAGCCGTTCAGCCCTTAACATCAGAGACAGACCATGAAACTTGGATACACAGTTTTATCCAATACACTTCTTCAAAAGCACTGCAAAAAGAGAAGCACAAGCAAACTTCAGACGGCGAGACTACCAAGGGACTTTAGATATACAAAGAGCAACGGGGCCACTGGCCAGCAGAGATTACACAGCCTTTAAAACACACACACACTTTCTATCCTTATACAGTTTCTGTGTTTCAGTTCCTGGGAAACAAATCTTATACATGTCTGCCATCTTTTAAAAACATACGAAACTGATTTAAACAGTGAGTTGTATGATCTACAACCTGATATCTCCAGAAGCAACATTTATGTGTAATTATGAATATATTGGAACAGCTTTCATATAAGGACAAATACTCAAAGGTGGAACAAGCACTCAGATCCACGGTCAAGAAATATTTATTTAAAACTAAGAGTCCTGAATTCAAAATGTTATTAAAGTAAGTGTTATCAGCAAAATGTACTTTAAAGTAAGTAAAAGTAGTCATTATGCAACATGGCTCCTTTCAGAGTGTTATATTATAGAATATTACGTTATACTGTTTTCATCACTGGATACGTGTATTTGGAGCTAGTTTTACATACTCTGTATACCACTGGGTAGTTTTATAGTACTTCATCATGTCACATAAACATATTGTATGTTTTTGTTTTTTTTCTATGTAAAAAGACACAAGTAGTCTAGTATAAAAGTACAACATTTGCCTTTGATGTATAAAGTGGCAGAAAATGAAAAGGTCAAATTTTACATAAGTACAATATTGAGTACATTCCATTCCATTCCATTCCAACACTTTTATACCACATTCACTGATCCCCTCACATAGACACCATTGATTTTGTTGATTTTATTTATCTCATTGCTGCTCTGTGAAATTTTGAAACATGTTTTAAGTCGGAGGAAACTTAATTAATGGCTTCTATTCATAACTTTGTGACACTGTACTGATATAAACATCTGCTGCCTCTACATTTAATATTTGGCGTGATTTTACCGTCTTAGATATCTGACTCCCAAGGTGTTTGATGATCAGGGTCCTGACTTAGTGAATAATCCCACTCTGTCAGCTGGCTCCGGCGTCAGTGTGGTGCTGCGACAGGCGTATAATGTCAGTGTAACACTGCATTTTGTGCCTGTTGACAAATTGGTTGCAGGTTTATGTGTTGAAATGCTGAAAAATGCTTTTTGGTTGTGATCTCTTGAATCAGATTCTGCAGTCACGCATTCACCCGTATGCAGTGTTAAAGTCTGTTGGACACATTTTCATTGTGTACTAAAAGAAAAAATGGCATAATGAATTACTTTTTCAACTGGAGACTCATTGAATTTTCTTTGAGTTCACAGTGTGCACCCCCCTATGTGATACATGTGGTGTTCGGGTTCACTGTCTTCCTCCTACCTGGGCTTATATTGGCTTCAACAAACCAAGAACTTTTCCATCAAGCAGGAGTAAATGGAAAACAATTTTTCTCCACTGATTACTAGTGGCATCTGGTGCTAAGCAAGACTGGGGGAGTGCAAGAGCATATGAAC
Source organism: Coranthus polyacanthus (assembly GCA_037367275.1). Lineage (NCBI taxonomy): Eukaryota > Metazoa > Chordata > Actinopteri > Kurtiformes > Apogonidae > Coranthus > Coranthus polyacanthus. Next base: position 9,301,593 of record JAPQRN010000015.1, read on the forward strand.
ACAGCAGTTATGAATTTGTGTGCAGAGCCAAATGCCAGTGAGCTGATAATGTATGTGTGTTGACTAAATACTAAAAAACAAAAGTTCAAGTTATTCATAAGAATCTAACCCCAGTCTCCCATGTGAAAAAATTGCAAGCTGTCCTTTCACCCACAGAGTAGATGTTCGGCTGTAGGTAACGTGAGGCCTACAGCCGTGTGGTAATTTAGGGCTGCAGGCCGATTTGACTAATACTCTGTTAAACCACAGTCTCTTTGGAAAACACAGAGGTGGAGCGGACTAAACAGAGGTGCAACAGGGTGAACAGGACACAAGTTTGTTACCTGTGATATTTGGAGCAGGTTAATCATCTGCTTTATGTTCATTCTGCTCCTGAAAACATGCCTCTCACTAGTCGACTTCAGAACCTAGCAATGTCTATCCAATCGTTTAACCAAAGTGTCTCCAATAACAGCACAACCTCAGGTCACCTGCTGACCAAAAAGTTTTAGGACTCCATTAAACACTCATTTGGCTGGTACCCCACAACCAGGAAGTGAAGGAATTCACAAAGAAATTAAGCAAATAGTCAAAAACAACTTCAATAAATGTTGACACGAAGTGCAGTGCACAGGGTGAGTATTATATCATAATAATTTAGAAATATTCTGTATTTTAGAGACATTTTCTCTATAATTAATATGTTTAAATGCATTCCTGCCTAATAATTTTAAACAGGGACAGCGCCCTCTACGGACCAGCCGCCACAGCTGGTTACACACTAACACTGGGAGATGAGACACAATATCAACTCATGTATCTTATCATACCACCAGTCCTGCACAAAGGCAAACATTTCCTGCTTTTCACTCATTTTGCTGTTCTAAACCACACAGCATTTTAAACATTTGGCAAGTCTTCATTGATAAAAACCTCACATGGAAAACACTGCCATTCAGAATGCTAAACTCAAACCACCAAACACACCATTATCTTCAATGCTATTGAGGAGTTTTTTTTTGTTTTTTTTTCAGCTTGGCAATATAAACTATACAATGCAAGCCCCGGGAGCACGTACCCCTCCTACAAGCATAAAGGAAGCATGTGGTGATATAGTTACTGAAGCATATCGGTGCTGGATTGGATTATTGTTTGTTCACCATGAAGAACAGTTTACAAATCCCAATGTGTTTTCTGAGATGTATACTGTGTTTCAAAATAAAAAAAAAGCATCCATTAAGTTCTTGCACTTTTTCTTGCACAATTTAAAACAGGCTACTGTATGTACATTACAGAAAAACACTGAAAATGCAAAAGGCCTATTGATAAAATTCATCATAATGTTTTCCACTTAGCACATCATTTAAAGATGAAATTGCATTTTGAGAAGACATAACACCATGGGCCCAGCTGAAAAAGTCTTAAAACAGCTAAAACATTTGTAGGCCTAAAAAATTCTTGATTACGATTTTGAGTTTAGATCGAGACTGACATTATAAGTGGAGATGCTCTGGTTTTTACACACAGTAGCCAAACATCAGTCAAATAAAAGACACAAAGATGTAGTTGAGCTGTTTTTCTAGTTCAGGCATTGCTAAAAGCTTCAAGTGTGGAAAAGACCAGATGGCTTACATTACATGATTTGTATTGGCAGACACCTCATCTCCAAAGTTAAGGGCCTATTCAAGCAGATGTTTGATATGAAATAGGTTTTAAAGTGCATTCATAATGGGCCTAAAACGTCTTAAATTGAACTTGTTGAAACCTGTAGAAACCCTGCGTAAGTGTTGTGAATGCAGTGGTTGCTTTTGCAAGAGATTTGTAGTGTTTTGGGTTTTATGTGTGAGTTTTTGAATTTGTGACCAGAGCCATGTTTTCAGAAAACGTGTGGAAGCATTTGTGAAAAACTATAAAGTCAACATCTGTTAAGTATTTTTACAATTGTTATGGCTGTATTTCTCCAAACACCCAATAATGTTGTGGGTCCACCAGATCCAAAACATCGGATAAGTAGCAAAAACACAAACACCACACATGGGTTAATGATCACTTATGTTTTGCTAACTTTATCCTATTTGCTACCTAAGTGCAAGATAATTAGCATGGTCTGTGTTGTTGGTGGTCTGTTTGTGTGCATGTCTCACATATTCATACATATTCTCTGCAATGATGTAGAGTGTGACACACTGCTGTGAAACGTAAAGCTGTGATGTTTTAATGCAGGCTGGTATTAGTTCTAAGCTCCTGACTCTTCGGCTCTCAGACATTTTTGACCTCTGATCTGTGCAGGATGTTTAGTAAAGGTTGCAGAATCCAGGTATGTACACTTCAAGTCTGGTACGAGCAACATGTCATCAAGGAAGACAAACAAAGCGTGGGAATAATACAATTACTCCGTACCATCGTTAATAATCTCAGTGACAACCCAGATGCTTTGCTGTCGCTTGTAGTGCTCGCGCCTTGTCAAAGCATATTAAAGGAGCATTGTACTGAACCACAATAGATGCCATTGTTCTCTTTTCTGCGCTGTCACACAGGGGCTGTAAACACAAAGGTTGGCTTTCGATTTAGGCCTACTGGTGCTGCTCAGGTGCTGCTGGGAGCTGGAAAATATGGGCACCCTTGTCACTTGGTATTGTTGAAGTCGCCGCCAAAGTGTGACTCAAACACAACACAGAACAATGAACTACTAAACTACTGAATGGAGGGAAGAGTGTCAGTAACAGGATCTAAGCTGAACGTGTTGTTTGTAGTGGGAAGCCATTAAAAGTGATTCTGAGAAGCTGGCGACTGCCAAAACTATTGAAGGTTATGTTCTAAAGTAACTGCATTATTAAAAATAGTGTTTGTTGCCATTTGGTTACTTTAAGACAGGAACATTTTACTAAAGTAGACACGAAAAGTAGACATTTTATGAAAGCAATGAATCTGCTTTCTTAGAATACCGATTAGTGTTTGTATATGTATAAGCCAATTTCCATCACTGGGATGATAAAAGATCCTGTAACTCAAAATAATGAAAAACAATCTCAAAATAATGAGATTGTATCTCCAAGTTCGGGTATCTCGGGGTCTTGTTCATGAGTGGGGGAAGGATGCAGCTGGAGATCGACAGGCAGATCGGTGAAGCGTTGGTAGTGATGTAGACGCTGCGCATGTGGTGAAGAGGGAGCTGAGCCGAAAGGTGAAGCTCTCGATTTACCGGCTGATCTACGTTCCTACTCTCACATATGGTTACGAGGTGAAAGAACGAGATCATGCATACAAGAGGCAGAAATGGGTTTCCTCTGCAGGGTGACTGGGCTCTTCTTTAGAGATAGGGTGAGGAGTTCGGGAGGAGTTCAGAGTAGAGCCGCTGCTCCTCCACATCAAGAGGAGTCAGTTGAAGTGGTTCGGGCATCTGGTCAGGATGACTCCTGAATGCCTCTCTGGTGAGGTGTAGTCCAATAAGGACGAGGCCCCCGGGGTACACTCCGGACATGAGTGAGAGATTATATCTCTCGGCTGGCCTAGCAACACCTCAGGGTCCCCCCGGATGAGTTGGAAGAGGTGGCTGGAAAGAGGGATGTCTGGGCTTCTCTGCTTAGGCTGCTGCATATAGAACAGCACAAGACAGGTGGATGGATGAATAGTTTTTAGTCACAAAAAAAGTCGTCGCACCGCCTAAACCCTCTGACACATAGGGAAAACCCTGATATAGAGTAGTATATTATTATTAGAAGTGTGTTATATAGACTGTGAATCATCCCACCCAAAGAGGAATTGTGAAGTAGCACAAAAAAAGAATGAAATGCATATTGTCATAGAGCACACTACAGTAATGTTTCTTCTTTAAAGGTGAACATGTGATTGGGAATTTCACAAAGGACAGCCCCAGCTATTGCCAACTATAATGAAGATCCATGGAAAACTCTTTCATCTTTTGTGCACTGGCTCCTTTGGCATTTCTTAAGTATAATCTATAGCTGTATTGTCTCCGGTGTGAGCATGCAGTTACATAAGACAACTGACCACTCAGATCTGTGCAGGGTCCCTCTGAGCCTTGTTTCCATGTAATGTAAATGATGTAAACATGAGTCTGCTCAGACTCAGCTTTTGGCAAACTGGAGGCTGCAGATTTATCACACTTGCCTGCTGCCCATGTCTAAGCACTGACAACTTTCAGAGTAAAAGGATGATGTGCATAACAGAGACTTTACAAGTTACTTGCAGATAATTTCACACTGCTGTGATATCCCTGCCTTAATCACATAAATCATCATTTTTATGCAGGCTTAAAGGCATCTACTGGTTGGAGAGTGCTGCTCCTTATTTTCTACCACGCAGCCACATGCGCAGGTGGTCATATTAATCCTGTAAGTGATGGACTGAGTAATGACTCATCGATTCTGATCCCTTTGTCTACTGTGTTCTTACAACAGAGCCAAAAACATTTGCTGATATATGTTGGAAGCAGTCATCTGAACTAAAAATCCACACATGCCATTCGGTGACACATGTTGAATACGTCGGGGGATGTCACGCCACAGGACTCGTCCTTAACGAGTTCAGAGAAAGAGCAGAAATCTGTTCAGCATCTGTGATTACTCAGGCCAACTGAGCTGTCTGTGTGTTCAAGTCACCGACAGAGACAGCCCCCGCCAGACGCAGGCTGTTTTTCACCGCAGCAATCATTATTATCGTTATCAAAAACCCTGTCGTGATTATGGGCAGACACCCTGCTGACAAGCCATCTGTACTTCAGGTGGAAATCGATGCCACCCCGGGTCCTCCATGAGCTCCTCATAATGCCTTTGACGGTCCAAACGCTATGAGATAGAAAGAGATAAACAGCAAGTGTGAAAAAAGACAGACAGACAGAACAGGGAAATATGAGCTGCACTTACATGTCAGACACTGAGTGTTTAACTTACCATTTATTTAGAGAAAGAATTAGCCAGAGGGGGCCTTTGAGAAAGTACACAAGGAAGACATAGAGTTAATCACAAGCTATTGAGAGCCATGTAAGTACTATGTAGTTTATTCTGCTGAGCATCTAAGGTGAACAGTGCCTCAGGTTAGACACTAAGCTTTCAGCTTGGCTTGGCATCTTTACATCTGATATAAAAAAAGGGGTTGGATTATTTGTATTTTAAAACTAAATTAATCATTGCAGTGATCCAGTAGAGAGCCCCTGGTTATGCCTTATTTAACTGATCTTGTCATTTAAGATATCTCCTTGAAAAGCCTGTGTAATTGACTACAAATTGCACTCTCTTGCATGTTGAGTTGACCTGCTTGCTAATGTTTTGGTCTAAAGACCATCGTCAGCACAACTCATAGACTGTATTTATAGAGAGATAAGCTTTCCAACGACCAATCAGTATGAGAGAGGCAAACTATTGACATAAATGTTGTTGACTGCTTTCATGAACCCTAATGTAGTGATCTGTTGTCTTTTCCTCTAGTGCCATAATGAGGGTGACATTTATGGGTTTCAGTGAAACATCTAAACAACGGTTCTATGCAATAAGTTTGGTGCATACATTCATGTCATGCTCTGAATGAACATCCAACTATCGGTCATGTTTTAAATTAATTACCACCTCTGTGTTATATGTTTCTGCCAAGCAGTCAAGGTGCAGTTTACATCCATGCCTATCGTTTTTTTTTCCAACTTCATATATTTCATAGCAAATCATACCATAGTTATTTTATGCACTTACATTTGCACACTCCAGCATGTGGCGGCAATGCTGGTCGACCTGCCATTAGACAAAAGAAGAAGAAAATGTGTGGGATGCAGTACATCACACAGATAGCATGAGTTGCATCCTGAGAAATTTGTTCAGTTTTCAGGTTTGATATATACTGCAAGAGGTCACCAAGGTATGCATATTCTTTACTGACTTAGAAGTAATGTTTCTGCTGTTTCTGTGCGAAGCTACTGAACCTCACATCAACCATGTCGGTTCTCCTGGTCTCGGACATCTCATTAAATAGACATCTTTTCTCCATGGTCAAGTCTCCCTCGCTGGTTTTGTTTTGTTTTCTTACATCTTTTACTTTGTTATGTCTATCTCATACGCACAGCACTATATACCAAGGGGTCTTTTCTATATGTTATTGTCCCGTCCATTTAGGTTGAAATTGGTCGATGATTGGTTGATTTGAAGAAATCGCACTATGATACAAAATAGAAATAATCAACCCCACCGAATGCATTAAAACTAATGAGCCTGTCTCGAAAATGTAAGGATTAGAAAGCACGGATATTTGTGTTAAAATGTAAGCAGTGAAAGACAAAAGTTCTCAGAAAAATAAATACTCGAGTACAGATACCTGAAAAATCTACTTAAGTACTACAGTAAAGATGCATTTGCACTTTACTTCCCATCTCGGTGTACTCCATACTACTTACTGCTTTGGGTCAGATCAGCATGCCGGTAGTATGCCGTCTTTATAACATTTTAAGTTTTAAATTGTCAGAACACCCAAAAAAGTGCCTTTAAATTCTGTGACGTCACTGCAGTGTACAGTCGTAATGCCCATTGGTTTGATCGGGAAGGTG
>JAPQRN010000015.1:9308221-9323702 GCA_037367275.1 Coranthus polyacanthus
GTGTTCAATGGGATGCATGACATAGAGCTAACACGGAAGCCAGGAACGTTTTTGGCTTATGCACCAATGAGCAACTTGCTATTGACAAGAATGGCCACCAAAAAAATACAATAGCAACGACGAGTCCAGTTCTAACAATACAGCCATGCATATACTTCTACTGTGTGCAACCTAAAACAAGTCCCCTGCTGAACATAACCTGGAACCATATATCAGCTTGCCAACAGTGAAGCTCGGTGTGCTCTTCCTGCCAGGTAATTGACATAACAATGTTCTCTTTTTCCACTGACAGAATTGCTGACCGCTCATAATTTCCAGGTTCCCACCATTTCTGCTGTCCAGGAGGCAGGAAGAGAGCCACACATGTCATAACACAGCATCACCAGGTCTTGCTCAATGGTTTTATAATGATCAAGGGGAGGAATCCGTTTGTTTATCCTCATGGAAACAATGTCAGTCATCCTCTCTTGACTTTGACAAACGACCAGCACAGAGCTCATCTTACCACCGATGCGAGGGATCCAGCCAAAATTACCGGGAATTTTCACACCAAGCGCTACATGTATCTGTGGATTATTTTTTTTTTTTTTATAATCACATGCCAGATATTTTAATACCAGATGTTTGACTGAAGATGTCTAGACATGTATCTGTCTGAGTATTACTGTCATTATAATAAACTCCTCAGCTGCTGTCTGCCTGTCTGTCTGTCTATTCCCCAAATCTCTTCATTTTTGTTTTTTTTTTGCCCTTTTTTTTACTCCTTACATCAGTCCAACATGGCACTTATCTCAAACCTCAACCTGTCCTTACATCTTTTCTCTTTTCCTCTCCCCAATGGCTTGACATTTCTGTCCGTCTGTCAGATAAAATAACTTCTTTCCCCCTTTCTCTCCCCCTCCCTCCTCGGAAGAACTGATATTATTCTGTTCTCTCAGCGCTGTCAGGGGCAGTCTGTGTCATCTTTCCTTGATGTTCTTTGACTGTCCCTTATCCTTTCTCCTCTACAGACACATAACACACACTTTTAAATCTTCACAAGTACACACAGCAGCATCAGCAGCAGCAGCAGCAGCAGCACAGTTTTTTTCCTGCTGAACCCTGGCAGCAGATTCTCTTCATGCAAGGCCACGACAGTATTGTTCTTCTAGGCCAGAAGAATAACTTACCCCTTCCTGTGGCCCTGCGGCCGGTCTTTTATAACCTTGTTTTCTCTCTCAGGTGAAATATTTTCACACCAGCTCTGAGCCAGGATAGATAGAGACTCACAGGGCGAGAGGTGACAAGCGTTTCCGGCTCTCACGCAGCTCAGGCCAGAGCTGTGCCCGAGCGCTGCAGATAACAGGCTGCCCCGAGGAAAACAGGTAATCATTTAAATAGATATTTGATGGTGTGTCTGTCTGCGTGTCCAAATCAAAACATCAAAGGCTGTGTCTACAAGCTTACACGGACACAAACACGGTTATGGAAATAATTTGTTTTGCATTACTTTGCAGTCAGCTGTGAGCTGCAGTTTGTGATGCATCTTAACTATAAATGCCAGCATGTGCTGCACATATAAATCCATTAGTTGGGTTGAAATTAAATGTTTGTAGATGAAGTAGCTGAAGTGAATGAATATTGTTTACATACATACAAATATATTCTTCCATGTACAAGTTTGACTTTTCTCACACTGGTTACACGATGCTGTAAAACAACAAGCCTACTTTACTGAAGTAAAAATACTAACGGGCCTGTTGTACAGATTGTGAAGCCCTTTGAGGCGACTCTTTGATTCGTGATATTGGGCTGTATAAATAAAATTGAATTGAACTGAACTGAATAACTGCTGTATCGTTATGTTCACTAGTTAGCATTAGCTCCCAGTTATACCAAAACAAGTACACATTTATGTGCTGGTGCTAGTCGCTTATGATGAACAACAACAGATAATCAATTGAACTCAATAATGACGCTACAAATTAGTTAACATTGATAATACTGTTGTTTGTTACAGCCAATGTGATATGGCTGTTGGTTAGCAGCATGTTTCAGTTTAGCACAGAAATCCCTTACGTAAAGTGCCAGTTACATTAGCGCTTCTAGCATTTGCATTCTTGGTAAAACTTTACTAAAGCGTATACGGAATATAAGTATAAAGTGCTTTTCTTTAATTCACCACATATCTGACCTTCAGTATACACCTTTATGTTATTTTCCTATTTGTAATATGGGCTCAGGTGAAGCTGTGCCGCTAACGTGGCATTTCCATCCCATCATCAAACAGCTTTGTGACAGTGAGGGGTTTTAAAGAGTTGATTTATCATAAGAAGAGCATTTTAAACTCAATCCATAAAGGAACACTTTAACATGTTAACTTTGATAAAGGGGATATGACACCGTGACCAAATGAAACGGGTACTTGCATTGAATAAAATTGTAGATTTCTCTGAATTTGAACATTGTTGAAAACATTTGATATAATGTCAGATAGAATGTACATGTCTTAATGCAGAAATGTTACATATTTTGGGCTCAATCCTGCATTTCCTCACAGACATTCAAAATCAACACATTTGGAGATACATACTTTTTACCGGACAGGAAGGGGATGAAAAACTTTAAACTAAAGTTGTATGCAAATGTAGTGGAATAACAAGTTCAATATATGCCTCTGTGGTGTAGTGGGAGTAGAAGTATGTAGCAGCAGAAAATGGAAATACTAAAGTATAAGTAAATTTATACTTCCAGCACTGCTTTCAAACCTTCTTTTCTCTGTTCACTCATCCATTATCTAGTATCCACTATTCTAAAAAAAAAAAAAATAGTTAACAAAGGAATAACCCTCCTCTGTGCTTGTCATGTATTATTATCCAATATTGAATTGCTTATAATTGTTGAATTAGCAGCTACATCATTGTCTGTCTACAATAACATCGCAGTCATACTGCAGTCTTATCTCATTTATCAGAGGCAACGTGTTTATGCAAAGGCGCACCATTCATCCGAGTGTGTTGTCTATTGTCATCTTGACTGCGCATACCTGCAGGAGCATAATGGTTATGTGTGCAGCGTTCGTCGTTGAACAACAATCTCTAACTACACCACTGAGACAATAAATTGAAAACAGTATTCATTCAACAACAAAGACACCCAGATGGGAAGTCTCCCATTAGATATGATGTCTGTAAATGATCAGGATGTCAATGTACGGAGGGAAAAAAAATGAAACTGAGCAATAAAAGACATTCACTGATTGTAATCATGATAATAAAGGAAGTAATTATTTGACATATAATTAGGAGCACTGCTTCCAATGGCACAAACGCAGATGCTTATCCAACAATGTCATAGTCATTTTTATTCATTTCTTTTTCATATTTTTTGTGCCTCTACTTAATCAAAGCTGGAAGTGTGACCTAATACCATTTTCAGTATAATTACAAAAAAAAGAGAAGAAAAACAATGTCTTGAAGTCACAATTTTAAGTTAGCTCATGTTTTGATCATAATATTCAGCCACTGCGCGAGGACTATAACGGCTTTGTGGGTCACTCTGCGTCTTGTTACTGCCTGATCACTCTCAATAAATCACCGCGCAGACACTTTGAAATACAGCAGAGCGACGCTGCTCGCCTGACCGGCCCAGATTAAAGGGGAGGAGGGAGGCCTTTTCACACACAACTCAGTTAGCAAAGAGCAGAGGAAGAGAGCTTGACATCTAAATTACCCACAAAGCAGCGCAGATTAATCATTCATTCTTCTGCAAGCTTCAACATGCACCTTTTGACACTGCGCAGTCACACAGATACACATAAACACAGCCTTCAAAGTGTGCACACGCATATATACACACACTAGCATGCAGACAGTTGGAGAGCACTCATAAAGTCTGCGTTAATGCTTAAATTTTATGACCTTATTAAAATCTAGCCGCTATGCTTATTAGACTGGTGTACTTGGACTATTATTTGATTGCAAAAAGCTGCACAAGCCTAATTAAAAATATCTTAATCACTTGTTAAACTGCTCTTTGACTTTGACTCCGTTACATGGATCGAACAAACAGAAGTAACTCATCCAGCTGCTTTGTGTAGCAGCGCTGGGCTTTCAAGTAACTTTTTTTTTTTATATACCTTTGGGAATTGATGTCATTTATTAATTACATAGACTTCTTCCACCTCTTTGTATTCGTACAGGTAGAAAGGTATTCTATTTACATAATAATGTCAGATGTACAGCTTCTGTACGTGCCGTGTTGTGGCTCTTTGAAGCCACAGGAATGTGTGGACTCACTGCAGTTTGAATTCTTCAATACACCAACTTTTCAACATAAAAAACTTTCTTTGTGATGTTTTGACTTCTTGTCAATTCTTTTTTTTTAAGCACAAATTGATAATGTGTATTAATTATGTTGATTTGTATCGACCCATTTTAACAAACATTTTCTCATTCCTGCCCTCAGAGGAACATCTACACCGCATCAGAGCTGCTTCCAAGACAGTTTTTACCCTCAGGCAGTTAGATTACTGAACAGTAGGCACTTTATATAACTCTCAGTGATTATTAATGTATTTTTTGTGGAGTTTATTGTTGTTATTCTCATATTGTTTCAAGGGCTGAGAGAGAGATGGCGGGATGCATTTCACTGGATTTGAATCTTTATATGACAATGAACTAAACTACTGCTGCTATATTTTTCTATTTTGAAACATAACTCTTTGCTTCACCTCCTTTTTTTTTTAAGTGTTGTTACGCTAATTAAAAAACAGATTGATGTGGGCATTACAGCACGTACTTACTAACTGAGGTATATTAAAACAACAATGAGATGCAAGTCAAAGCAGCCCTGTTACTGTGTTATCAAAAGGCCTCCGTACTGTGCTTTTACTTGTTTGACTAAATGTAGATTTATGTGCCATCATTACGCATTTCCATAACTTGTACTTGTTATCTCGGATCATTTTAATTTGACTTCTCATATCAGTCGAAGTAAAACAAACAGTGGCAGATTTAGTGTCACGTGTTAACACTTGCTGTCGACTCGCCTTGTTTGTTAGGAAGTCGGCGACACCTAAAACGCATGGGAGCGATCCGTCAGCGACTCGCTCCTGACGAGGTGCACCGGGGCCAGACAGACACATCAGCTGCTGTCCCCTGACTCAACGTGAAAGAGACAAAGACACACAAGACATCAGTCAACCTGGGTTTGCTCCTTATCTGCCCTGAAGAGTTAAACAGTCGACAAAAGACAAGATGGTTTCAGTCAAAACAACAGGCTGCGGTCTCAGTGAGTACAATGCTTCCTGAAGTGTATCAGTTTGTTTCGAGGTTTAGTCATTGGCAGCCAGAATGTTATGAGATCCACCCTGAGCAGAGCTACTTGAAATCAGTCAAATTGAACAAAATCAGTCTATTAGCTACGAAATCTGGATTTTAGTAGTATTTCATTTGGTCGTATTTATGTTTAACATGCATATGCAACAGACGGAGGATGATTATGTTGTTATGCAACAACAAAGTCTGGGTTAGTAAAGTTAAGACTAAAAAGTAAAACTAGTAGTGAAAAATTATTTTCAAAAACACAGAAATTAAATAAAAACTATGAGCAATGCAAGACAAACTAATAGGAACTAGGACTGTGGGTAAAATAATTTTCATTTCAGTTAACAGAATTATTTATTAGTTGTAGTCTTATTTCTTGTGAACTATAACCTTGGCCACAACATTAACAGGTTAATTATTTACTTTCCAACATTGTTTTTTTTTTATATTTTAACGTTATCCGTGGCCCTTTTTTTGTAATTTCTCCTGTTCCATCAGGGCGCTAATCCCTCAAACAGTCTATGAGTCACACACACACGTAGTTGTTCAAGTTGAAGGACGTGGTGCATTTTTTAATGTGTAGAAAAGAGTCTGCTTTTGCAGCTGAACTCTTCTGAAGGTGGGATTTTTCGTCAATAATGTCAATCTGCAAAGTAGCCCTCTGTGGCCTGTGCGTCTATAATTTAACAGACACTATCATCTCTCATTTTAGCTGTCTAAACTCGTCTGCTGTGCTCTTCCATTTTGCCTTAAGTGTTTTAATGGCCTGTCTATCAGAAGACATACGACAGGTAACACCTCCAGCTCTCAGATCACACCAAGAGCCAACTGTCATTGTGATTTGACGAGTTACCGAGTAATAACACTCTTCATTAACCTCAATTGGAGCCGGTGATCATCCGTCCCCTACCCCATAATGTGCATTCGGTTAATTAATTAGTCCTGCTACAGCCTGATGTGTATACATGTGGGGGGCCTATTCATAGAAAACACATCTCCATAGATTTGGAACATATTAACTCACCTAATCTCCACAGGTATCGAAGCTATTTCCGGTGTGTTCCTGGTTAAGCGTTCATGTCCTCCTTATTACCTGCCACACTCAGCCATGACCTAGAAAAACTTATCAGACTGAAAGACTTGTTTGTCACCATTTCGCCAGTTTTCTAAGAGTAAGTGCCTTTCCATCCAGCTGTTTTTTTTTTTTTGTGCAGTATCAAATTGTGGACACGCTGAAAATGAGGGGAAAAAATCTCACTGAAGTTCAGTTTTTATACTTCTATTAAGTTGTTTGAAACAACATTATATGAGTGAGAAGGGTCAGATGTCTACCAGTGGTTAAGAGGACAACGATAAAGCAAGCTTCGGATTTGTGGACACGGTGGATGAAGTTCATGTTGCATTGTTCATGTTTGTTGTGCTGTTAGCAGGTCATTTGTTGTTGTTAGCCGACTCATTTCTACGCTGGTGTAGAAAGAGAGTCACTGAAGGACTCTGCAGAACTCTTTTTTTGTGCATTTTCCTTCCCTTTCTTGATAATACCGTCGCAACATCATATCAACATCATCAATGTGTTGCTGATCCAGAAGACGAACCCCCATATACGCCACATTTGATGGCCATTCCTGACACATATGTATGTTTTTCTTTGAGCGTATTCATAACAAGTGTTTTCCTTTGTGTGCTATAAAGTACTGAAGATCAACTGTTTTGTGTGTAAAGTGCTAAATAAAATTGTATCTAATCTTAAAAAAAAACCTGCTTTTTAACCACATCAGCTTTTATTATCTATTCACTTCTCAGCACTGTAAGTCGATCAGATTTTTATCACCCTTTTCATTACAGCAAGAACAAGTGTCTTCACACCACTAAAGGTTTAGACATGCTTCAGGTTGTTTAAAAAGCCAAACAGAGGGGGAGCACGGGGGCCTTTCTTCCCCTCTTCCTCTGAGACTAAACACCAGCAAACCACCGAGCGGGATCGAGACAAACCAAGCCCTGCTGTCTGACATACTCCCCCTAATTCACACAAACACATACACGCCCTGTAAACTCGCACACACTTTGACTTTAATCTCCCAAGACATTAAGTCAGCCTCAGTGGGAGGCATTTTACTTTCAGCTACTGAAGGGGACTCCGCCCAATTCATTTTTGATAACAGAGTCAGAGCTGCGCTACGCCTTTTAGGTATTTGTTCAAACTCAGCAGGAATGCAGAGCAACGTAGACTGTGAACAGGTGAGGAGCGTGTGTGATTGGATGGAGTTAAGGAGCAAACACGTCAACGGGCACCTTCATTACACGCCCATAAGGCGCTGGGAACTTTACTGACTGCAAAGCCGCAGTCTCACACAAGCATGCATCTTGTAAAAGCTTGCGTTTGTGGTGTTTCGGGGAGTTTGACGCCGGGCTGCTGAGTGTTAGGACTTGCACCGCGCCTTTTGAAAGGTTTCGAAATTTCAAGATCTGTCACGTTTACCGTTCACTTCTCAAAAAGAGACCGAATATTTAATTTCTCTTAACGTACTGGAGGTCAGGACTAAAAACACACTCTCAAATCCCTAGCTGGATGACATATTTTCCATTACACAACCCATGCATGGATAAGAATATTTTCTCAGCTTGATGGATCCAAATAAAATCTGGGCAGTGAAGGCTTATTGCATTATAGAGCTTTAAGTAGATTAGTCACAACATGTAGAATGACCAGCAGCTACAACGTTTGAGGACACAGGGGAAATATAATGGCTTTTATTGATATTATTTGAACTTTAAAAAAGAAATTAATTTATGTTTTGTATCACACATTGAACTCAGGCTATATGGCGATATGGTCAATAATATTATTGTGCTAACATTTTTTCCTATCAGCCGATATAGATAATTATCGTGATCAATGTTACTGTTACTATTTGTGGGGAACATTTCACACATGGAGAGAGATTTTTTTTTTTTACTTTCTATTTTTTTCAACATCAAAATATAGGCTAAAAACAGCAAAACACTGAAACATTTTGTAAAAAAAAACCCAAAATAAATAATATTCCATTGCCATTTTTATGTTTGACTGGCCTCCCTGTGCAGAAACAAATGATGATCACATTTTTTTTTTTCATTAGTAATATATTATGGGGATGTGATTTACATGCATGCAACTTGTATCTCAATCGGACCTTCCTGGTTAAATAAAGGATAAATAACGAGATTAAAATAATATTTTATACTGTGTCTGTCACACAAACTCATTGTCATCATTGTATGTGATGTTTAAACTATGATAAAACATGTTGCACCAAAGTCACTGTGTCTGTAAAGACTTGACTGAAAAAAGTAATAAGAAACCTTTAAAATTACTGTTGCAAAGAAGAGTGAGAGAATACAGTAAAGTGCTAATAAAAAGAGATTTTAGCTTTGATCATGTGGAGATGACAAGTGTTGATTGGAGACTTGTTAGTCTGCTCAGAAAGCTGATTTAGCTGGCAGCTGTTCAAAAGTGCTAAATCACTTGATGGATGTCAACTTCTATGAACACTAGCATTTTCATTTTAACACTCAATAGCTTAAATGAATGCTGATTATTTTTGCTGTGAAGTACAGGGAAGTTCATCTTTCGCCTCCTCAGATAAATCAAGCCTTGTTTTTCTTTCTTCTTAAATTTGGGAGGGACAAATCAAAGTCTGATTCAGATGCTCTGGAGACCGGCGGGTCTTGATCCCAGTTTTGGTTTTTGGTGTAAGAGAATGGGAACTAAAATGCTGAAAGGAGACATTGCAGCTACAAGGTTTAAGAACAATGCTAACCATCCCTGTGATGGAAAATAAGGTAGTTTCAATGCAACAGCACACTCACAAACATGTGTTTTCATGCACACTAGCACACACACACACAGAAACTCACACAGCCTCCACTGATCCACCCACACAATATGTTGTTGCTTTTCTCACAAGAAAGACACCTAATTCGTTTATTCAAGATTTGAGATATTCATACAAGTCAATGTAAGATTGCTCGCCTATTATCTCAGTGTCATTTAAATGCATTTTTCTTCTCCCACAGCAGCACAACAGCCTCATTGTTTCGTCTTCATAACTGAGATTAAAGAACGGTTTAAGTGGCTCCAGAATCGCCGCGGGAGCCCATCTTTGGCTAAAATCATTGTTTTCATGTAATTAATAGAAAATGAGTTAAGCCTTTTCAATAAAGGAGTGAAGGACAGATAACAGGGGACGGGACACAAGATGCTATTGTTCTCCAGCTTTGCACAGTCTAAGAGGTACACAAGCTTCACGCATGGAGGGTGGGACGGGGATGTGGACTAACACAGCTGTGCAGATAACATTCAGCGACAGTGGAGTGGAAAGAGAGGAGCTGTCAGGTAGAGAGGCCAACCCACCAGCCAACCACTGAACCAGCCAGCCAGATAGCCACGCCGCTGATTCCGATGGCACGCTTATGAGCATGAATGGCTGGAGAAATAAAGTGAACAAAGAAAAAGAAAATCCAGCGATATGTTTGCATTTTTTAGAAAGGGAAAAAGAAGGGCAGCGTAACCCAGTCACCAGAAAAAAAATGGCTCCATTGTATGTTTCTGCAAGACACAGGTACATAAGCATCTGTTGCACTTCAAGACAGTTTCGTTTCCACATTCACACATCAGCAACTCAGCAACTCTACAGTGTTACAGCTGCGCAGACTTATCACATAGTGTGCCGTAAGCTGTAATCTCCTTAGCAATGGAATGAAGCAGAATGATAAACAAAATAGCTGAATAATGGACAGACAGTCCATGTGAGTGTTTTATCCATTATAGTTCCATGAAATGTATACTGTCTCAAACATTTCTTTAAATCCACTTCTTCTTCCCTGCATTTCCTCAACAAATGGTTTTGGTGGATATACAAAATCCATGACTTTGACACCATAAAGCAGACTTCACATTCCAACTCCCATATGTTTTTAGGTTTAGGCAATAAAAGCAGTTTGCTCAGGGTTAGGAAAAGTTCATGGTTTGTTTGAAATATTATACATTGTGAACCATTTTATCACATCTTTGCAGAACTTTTCTGTATTAAATGAAGCCTTGGCATATTTTCCTAAACCTAACCAAGTGCTGCCAGTGCCTAAACCTGACCATAAAAACTGTGTTGAATGAAATATACAAATTTCTCTGCTTATATTGTTTTATTTGAAGTCAGTGTTTTATTTGAAGTTATTGTTCTGATTTAATGCACACTTCTTATGTGAACACTGGATCTTTTTCAAATGAGTGCAATTTTGCACAACACGACAAGTAATTTTGTTATTTATTCATGATTTTATTCTTCTTATGTTTATTGTTCTTTATATCTTTATTTAAAAAATGCTAACATGAATATTTCAAATACAAAACAGAATTAGATTTTGTATATTTTTGGTTGGTGTCAGAACATAATGCTGATTATTGTATTTTGAGGAAAATGATGGTACGCAAGTCATTACGAAGAGATTTTCCCTGGGTAAATCTAATACTGGCACGTAAATTACTGCATTCAATATAAAACACCTCACATTTCTGATTAGTAAAGAGGACCTAAGTTAACAACAGCTGTGCTTATGAGTTGCGTTCATCATCACAACAAGCATGACTGGTTGGGAAGACATCGTGTGAGAAGAGATGCATTTACAGAACATAGGAATCCATAGTTGACTACCCTCATCCTGTCAGGAAATTAATCAAAATGAGATAGTATAGACTTATTACAACTACTAACACTAGTATCACAAAGTAATAAAATGTACATTTGGTATTATTGATCGTAAATCAAAAAGAGGACAAGATGATTTTACAAATACTATAATTATTGTACATCTTGTAACACTACTGCTTATGTATGTGATTCCTGAGAGACATTTTTACATGCTATAATATTGATATACCAATATCTAGAAATGTTTATATGATATTAAGATTTTATGTGTTAAGAAATATTGCCATTATATGTACCCGTGGTTTGTAGAAATGCACAATGGCAACATTTAATTCTGTTGACTAGGTTGTTCAACAGCATTATCTGACAATTTCCCCACTGCTGATAAGTAAAAATGGCAAAAAATACTTGCGTCTTATCTTGTAACTGTCTAGTTTAATGACACCATTTTAAAGACAGTCTTATTGTGTTATTGAGCCAGGGGATTTTCCACATGCTATGCAAAACACACACACACACACATACACAGAGAGCAAACAGAAAGAAAAGAATGCACTCACGTCAGCACACGCCTCAATGTTCAAAGACACATTTGACTGCAAGTGTAAAATGATTGCTCTTCAGTTTGAACCAATTATGCTGTGCATGACTGAAGTCATAAGAATCCAGCCGCTAACCTCAGGGGCTTTTTTTTCATGATTCTTTCTCATGACTTCACTGTGAGAGCGGAGCTTTCCTGTCTTTGTCTAATTGAACTTGTAAAAACGGAATCCACTCTTTTCCATGCAAACAATAGGCTGTTTGCCATATCAAGGAACTACATTAACAGTAGCTGGTTTTATACAGTAGCACCAGTCATTACCAAATACAAGGCCTTTATTTTCTTTTCTTCTGACTCACAAGATGAATCTGTAAGTAAACATTATGCCCCCCAAAGTACATTTTCATACCCGTACTTTATCCTCATTATCTCTCATTTGAGTAAGAATACAAACAGTCTGCCACACTAGTGGGGCAATTAAGCTTAGTTCAACACAGGGTCAGAAAGGAAATCTAATGTTCTGGCCTAGAAACATTGCATTTAAGTGAAGGAATATTTGTTTTTTTATAACGCTGACATTATTTTATCATACAGAGAGACAACAAGACAATTATAAATGAGGAAGTGCATAAAAAAATACATCAAATACAATGAAGGGGCTTTCTGCAGGAAATACTCAGCAGTGGTTCACAATCTAAAATTACATCTTATCTGCTGTACAGATCTCTAACAGATCTGTTCAAGTGACTCATTGAAGTACAGGCGTGGGAATATTAGGGATGTGTAAAGCAGTTCTTTTCAGTGCCACTTCATTAAGATTTGTTCAAAAGATCCAAGCGAATGAGACCAGACTCCTGGAGAAAATATTATTATTATCATTAAAATATTACTTATGTTCATGTTCATGTTGTAAGTGTTACCATATGAGGAATTAGGCCGTTCATTAGACCACTGATTATTTTGTGCTAAGTCCCGACTATGGCCTCCATGTGAATGTGTCATGCAAACTAATGACTTGAATTACTTTATCGCTTCATGTTCGCTTGCAGAGAACTTAGAGATGAGCGGAAGTGATGCAGTTCAGTTTGTTCACCCGAAAGATTTGTTCTTTAGTAGACACTCCATATAGACTCAGACAACCACTACAAATAAGAAAATGGTAATATTTCTGCAATACCAATAGATTACATTGTGTATTGTACTGCAAATACATGAAGACTTTTTCTTTGTTCTTTATATGACGTTCGATACTGAGAATGTGGAGAATGAGGAGAAATGAAGTGCAGGTCAAACCAAAGGCATTGTTATGAAATAGGACTTTTGCGTGTGAGCTTATGCTGTTTTGATTAGCTGTCCGTCAGCTGTCACATTAGAAGGTTCATTTGAGGTGAAGTGTGCAGTGAAATGACAGACTCTAGACGTAGGGGGGTGAGTGTATGTTACGTACATGTCAGATAAATGAAGACTTCAATTCAAAAATATGATATCACCGTGTGAGCCCAAACTGCATCACAGCTGTGATAATTAACTGGCACCACATGAAAACATCTGCAGATTTCGTTGTATGTTTTCATCAGCCTTGTAGGGAGCGCATCTCGCAGCAACATCTGTCAGTCACTGAAAACATTTGCAATGTACCGTCTTTCCCTGTGCCTGCAACATACCTGACATTATGCGAATCCTGCAGTGAACTCCACCCATCTGGTCTTTCAAACAGGTACAAAACAAACACTCAGAATCATTTGCAGCTACTGTTTCTCTCAGCTCTGCTCCATACCAATCCACATGACAAATTTAACCATCCTCAGCTGTGAATTCATGAGGGTAGGATAGGTTACACATAATAGCCCACATCTAGAAAGAAAAACACAACATAACTAACAAAAATGTGACTACATATTGCCAAGACCACTTCAGTGTGGCTCCGATTTCCCTCTTGAAAGGTTTCTCAGTTATTCAGGTGCCAGAGAAATTAGGAGGACATTCCATGGCAGTATGATGTGCATGATGATTAAGGAAGCGGGGGTTGCATTTCTTTGCCTCTGATTCCTTTTTTTTTTTCCCCTGATCCTACAATGCTGTTATTTTCTTCAACTTTTCAACTCTTTCCACTTGCCAGGTTTGACTTGCTGCAGGACTTTGGGAAGCACCTACAGTAAGTTTCACCTTTGGACTTGTTAAGCATGTGTGTGCTGTCTGGAGCTGCGGGGCTGGGAGATGGTCCAAGGCCTGCTGCACCAAAGATGGATGCGCACGGCTGCTTGAGTCTACTGCCCACATGAAAACAATCAACCTCAGGCTTTTCATCTTATTCCCACCTTCCTGCTCTATAGTTCTGTCCACAACCAGCAACCCTGCCTCCCTGAAATTATGTTCATATACTGTGTAACTCAATTGTAACTCCAATTACATGTACATTTTGTTATAAGCGTAATGCCACCTGCATTAGTTGCTCCAAATGTAATCAGTGCCTTCTACATCCAGAAGGAGGTGTGTGGTTTGGTTTAAAAATTAATACATACATTGATATTTCTCCTTAAAGCTCAAGAGCTTCAGGAGCAGTATCAGGGAAAAAAAAAACACACCTTCCTTCTGAATCTCTCTCCTCACTGTCCAAATCAAAAGACTGAATAGAAATATAGATGATGTGACGCCGTTTCACACCGTTGTGAAAAAGTGAAACCACTTTTCCGAGCTTCCATGTCGAGCCACGGAGTAGAGCAGTAGAGGCACGTCTGACTGAATCTGAGCAACAGTCGGCAATTACAGCTGCCAATAATGTATTTAACCCCCTATCTGCCTGAAAATGCCTGGCATCAATGGGGTAGAGCCTAAAAACATCCACCCACAAGTGGGTAGAACTCTAGTTTCCTCTCAGACCACTTGAATTACAATATGCTGAAAGGTAACTATATGGAATTTTTGCCCAGTGACACCAAAATCTAGCACTGCAGCTTTAACTCTAATCAAGTTTTGCAAGGGCGTAAACCTGCTGGTCTGCCACTATGATGGAGTAGTGCCCCTATGGCCCGAGAAATTATAAAAAAAATAAAAATAAATAAAGATAATGTTTATAAATATAATATTAATAAATAAAGTTTCATTGAGGCTGTGGCAAAGTCATGGTTAAGGTTTTGTCAGGTTAGGCACAAACCAACTTGATTACGGTAAAGAAAAGATTGTTGTTAGGGCTAAAATAAGAATGTTCCGTAACAAATGTCATCATGATTATAATAACAAATATACAGATATGGTTTAAAAGTAACATCATTTACCCTCGATTTGAAACTGGTGTGTCTCCTCTGTTCCCTCCCCCTAAAGACACTATTTTTACAACATTGCCAGACTGGCGCCTTTCTGAAAAGTTCACATATTTCCAAAGCAGCTTATTCACACAAATGCAAGAGGTTGCCTACGTTAACGTCTACCGGTATACTAGTGGTATTGTTGTTTCCCTAGTGAGGTTGGGCAACCATAAACAGTGTCATAATGTTGACATTACAACCGGCAGATATCATCGTTTGCGTTGGTGGTTCCGTTGTAAGTGAAGTATGTTGTATGCGAACAATTTCCAGTTACGTTCAGGATCAACATTTTTGCCACTGGGAAGTTACATTAAAAAAACACCATTTCATTAGTATGTTGAAACAGAATGTGATGCAGATCCTGATACATTTCCAACAAGTTAAGTCATATATGAGTGATTTTTTTTAGGGGACAGGAAAAACAAGGATTCATAAAGTAAGAGTAGGAAGGAATGAACAGTAAGATGCATGTAAAAAAGAATGTGGGCAGACTGCTGAAGGCACACCTCCCCTACCTTTAATTTCAGACATGAAGAAGCGCTGCATGGGCATAGATTGAGATAGAGCAGTGTGGGAGTTGGGTGTTTGTGGGAAGGGGGGTGGGGGTGAAAATTCAAGACATCAGACAAGATTAGTACATGT
>JAPQRN010000015.1:9326929-9343924 GCA_037367275.1 Coranthus polyacanthus
ATGCATGTTTCAAAACTACAATAACTCTTGTCATGACCGCTATTTCTTACATTAAATTTTGATGTATAAGATATACTTACCATCCCAGAGAGAGGGGTTAGACTCCTGCCAGAGGGAGAGCAATCATGCGTTTATGATTTTTAATTAAAGGAAATGATTGCCAAGCTCTCTGCTCCGTCTGTGTCTTTATCAATCAATCATGATAAGACTTTAACTGTGCTTTTGTGTGAGTCACCGTGTCCTTCCAGAGAAAAACATTTAAGAGAATGGGGGAAGAGATAGAGCACGTCACTGAACAGGTTTAGCAATGGAAGAAGAGAAGCATTTAGTCCTCGTCTTCCACACGAAGGAGCGAATTAACATTATCAGATTAATTAAGTTTCCACACTGTGGTTTGGAGAGAGGAGTGTTGGAGATAAAGGTACACATGTGCAGACTGTTTTGTGGAGTAGGGGGCTTAGAGGTGGACTACATGAGGATTCAGCTTTCATGTACTTGAGAACATACACATCCAGTCCCTCGGGTAATCTTATTCCCTGTGATTTCACTTGAAAAAGATGGCGTGTTATTCCTGGCTGTGTCTATATTGGGGAATAACGCTTGCGGCATGTCATTAGTTACGGGCACAGTGCACAGCAAAATCAACCAAACTTCCCTCTAAGTTTCCATGGCAATCGTCATGCCAACAGACAAGGATAACTCCTGCTCATTTAACACACGCACACATGCAATGACTTCAGAATCCAGCGAGCTTCAAGTTGCAATTTTAACTTTTCATGCCCTTTAGAGTCTCGCTTTGATGGCAACACAACATCACCAACTTCTTAGTGCGGGCTGAAAGGGTGACCTTTGACCCGGCAATTTGAAGCGTGGCCTATGGTCACAAGTTGACCCCCCTCAGCGGTCAGAGATGAATGAGGTGTGACGACGAGTCAAAGCAGGAGGACAGGAAGGCGGCGCGACAGACATGGTTCCTATTCTGTGTGTGTGTGTTTTTTAAGTGAAACACAGAGATGATTTTAAAATCTGCCGCACTTTGTCTAAATGCATTCAACCACAGTTTTTGGCAGTTCTGAAGATTTCATTTTAATATACATTTTCTCATAGTGTATGAAAGCAAAATTATGAATGAATGAGATTATTTTTGTGGTTAGATGAGGCATTTCTATTCTGTTTATTAGTAGAATATTAGGATGCATTTAAACTCAGCCAAATATCTAGTTTCCATGAGATTATTGTCAATTGTTTTGATCTCCTAATTGGTTTAAAACGCTAGTTCAACAAGTCCCGCAACCCGAACGACCGAATTCACTTTGTTTGTCTGTGATACAAGTCATAGCGGTGTTTGATGAATTAGGTCAACTCTGTTCTCGACACCTGCCAACCCGCTTGAATCTCCGGTAACAAACACGTGGCACTTCATTCACAAAGAAACCCTTTAGTTTCGTCAGAAGAACTATATTCTGTTGCACTTGAGTTGCATTTCATTTTACTTTCTGGGAGACAGGGTTGCCTCTGCCAGATGCAGAAACAGAAATGTTGCAGGTCAACAGGGCATCCCACTAAGGACATACGAGAAGTTGTTTATAGTCAAATTATGTTACAGTGTTTTTCCACCAGACAGCAGAAATATGTACAAAAAAAAAAATACTGTATCATTATGTGTTTTTCATTAACTGTGTGCTTTTTCAAATATATTTTTATATAAATGTTTATATTCTTACATATAGATGACATCACTGGTTAACATTGTGCTCCGTGGACTCCTGCATCTGGAGAATATAATACTACACATGTTCCTTCTTAAAAAGTCAACATGATTTTTTTAACCTATGATAGGTATAAATTTGACTCAAGTACTGTACTTGCATGCAAATTTGAGGAACTTGTACTCACTCAAGTACTTCCATTTTTATGCAGCGTTATGCTTCAGCTCCACTACATTTATCTCACAGCACAACTTTTCAGATTTTTTCATCCGTACCTGTCCAGAGAAAACCATTTGTCTCCCAATGCGTTGATGAGCTCATAATTCATGACTTTTTATTCACTGCAAGAACAGCCCACCTCAAAAGAATCCAAATGTTCTTGAATATAACCAAGTTGTCTTATATTAAGAAAAAAAAATAATGTAATGGTCCTTCAAACTATAAATAAAAATGCCAAAATGGAAGCATTTTGTTCTTACAAGCAACAAAAACACAGTTGTTTATGATTTTATTTATTTAATATTTTTAAATTGAGAAGTTGTGCAACTCGTCTCGCTCTTAAAATGAGGAAAAAACAACCTTGTTCCTCTGCTGGGATATTATACAAACCATTGTCTTTGCTTGTTACTGGTCAAATCTAGTTCAATATTAGTAGGAATATCTAATTAAGACAAAATTGGAGATTAGACTACATTAGAGAGAGATTGTTTTCTTAAAACGAGATTATTTTTCTAATGAAAAACATGCTTGACAAGATTGTTTTGGTTTTTTTTAGATTTAGACAAGATTTTCCTTGTTTTGCAGCGTAGAAATATGTGTTTCTCACAGGACAGCGACATCTTAAACCTGTGATGATCTTTATGTGGTGCACTGCTGTAGATTAAACCGCCCAACTGTAAATAAAGTAATTGAAATGAGCTCAACCTTAAACATGTACAGCAGTGAAATTCAACATGCACATTAATGCAGCAGTGAAATGAATCCAAAACTATCATATATAATACTAAAACACCAACCAGGGACCATTTTGCTGTTAGCCTTATGTCAGATTTTCATATGTTACGCAAAAAGTGACAGGTTACGTAAGAGATGTTGGCAAGCATTTACGTTTAAGCTTTAAACGCTGACACAAAAACAACTGGAATGATTACAGTATATCTGTAAATACCTTTCCCAGGAGTTGGCTGCATTTCGCAGACTCTGTGCAGGTAAACTATCTTAGCCGGGCTTTGCTGGAGTCTTGACAGCCTCTCCCCCTCCCTCACTCATCTGCCAGCTGGAATTAACTGAGTGTGATCATAGAGTATGAAGCATGTCTTTGTGTGACTGGCCCATGAGCGTGTGAGTGCACAAACAGCCCACCGCAGCTTTAAATGACGCTTATAAAAATGAAGAGCTTCAGCACATCACCTGACAAGAAACTCATCCCACACTAGTCTCCTAAATCACCTGAGGCATTTTAATTATGTTATGGTGTTATTGTAGCTACTGTTCTCCACGTATGGCTGCTGAACTGGAATTTCTGAGAATCACCCTGGCAGCAGCGACACAAGGCAGAGAAATGTTTACTAGTTTTGGCCTGTGGGTGTGTGAAAACGCCGTTTGCCAGGATAAAATGATTTGTTGATGTAGATCGAGCTGGAGAAAAGATGTTGAGATCTGAAGCAGGGATTGATGTGTGAAAGATGAAAGGATAACATAAGACACAGCTCTGGAAGAGGCACAGAGGAGCATCATATGTAGATAAACCATGTACGCATGTGAAACGTTAGACATCCAAAACAATCACGCAGCACCACAGCAGTTTGTGTTGGCAGGGAGATTGCTTTGTGTGCAGGAGGAAGCCATTTTCTAATCATGTAGTACGCACCAGTCTTATTTACGCACACACGCTCCACCATATGTCTTATCTCAGCGATGAGGGAATCTTTCGCCAGGCGTGCACCTCACATTCCACGAAACAACATGAGAGGTATACGAAGGGCTGGGTGGGTGGTAATTGTGGCATTACCCCGTTGACTGACTGATGAACGCTGTAGATAAACGCTGTGAACCGGCACAGCTGAATACTCTGTACCCACCGCAACACTTCATGATTTAGCTGCAACTGCAAGCATCCACCCCAAAACAAACAACAACAATACAACAAGCAATACATGTACATTTATAATATTCAAGCAGGAAGACCGTGAGCCTGGGAACATGAGACCCCATGCCTTGTTCACATTATGTGCCATATAAATCAGGAGCAAAGGGACCAGTAGTGCAAGACATATTCAAATTCAATCCTATCTTACAGCAGACAGGAGGAGTCGTGTGCTTTACTTGTATTCCCTACAACATTCCCATAGAGTTGCGTGATGGTGTGAGTGTGTTTATTCGTGTTTTAGAACTTAACCACTGTGAAACAATCAGGAAATTAGGTTTTATTTTTCTATTTCACGGCTCGTTGTCTTGCTAACGTCGCTTAAGAACATTACGTGTCTGTAGCATCACCGTCCCACATCATGTTTCAGCTTTGTGACGATGTATTTTCCAAGGGTTTTTTTTTAAAGAGGTTATTTGGTTTTGGGAAGCAGGAGAATATTAAACTCAACTCGTAAAGGAACACATCCTTCAGTTTTTCACAAGAGATGTCATTTTCACTAAAGCTGTCAGACAAATATATAGTGGAATAAAAAGCACAATATTTGCATCTGAGATGTGGAGTTACAGCATCCTCAAATGTGTAAATAAGTACAGTACTTGAGTTCCACCACTGCACAGGACCCTGACGTGGGAATGGCTCGACAGGTGTTTGGTTGTTCTTTTCGTTTCATTAGATTCAAAATGTCTTTTTGCTAAAGAAAATAATCAGCAATCCTTTATTTTCTTATGCCGTTTGTGTCAATTGGGTTGAAATGTTAATCGGCAAAAAAGAATAAATGTAATTTTCATTCTTATTGACTAAAACCTCCAAGGCTGTTACAGTTATATTAAGCCCCATAAAGTCCTAATGTCACAGCAGTGATGAATATTTATTTGAAACTGTCAAACAGAGACAGTCTGAGATGTAAGTAAGAAAACATGTTTGTTTGTGTGTGTGTGTAATTTGGGTGAACTCTTTTAATGCACTATAGGCCTCTGTAGTATTACTTCTGTTACAGAGCAGGAACATCACTGTCAGTGCAGCAGTCGCCGTGCGTTGGCCTTTAATAAAATAACACCAAATTTCCATGGGACAGCTTGAATACTCTGTGCCAGTGGCTGCACATGATCAAATGGCAGAGTCCTTTCATTCTGCAGCCGCGGGTTCACCAGCGCTCGAGGGAATCTGATCTTTTTTCTTTTTCTTTTTTTCATTACAGTTACAACTCCGAACGGACAAGTTGTTTTGATGTGATGCGTTTGACACTGATGATCATCTTCAGGCAAACAACACTATACACAACTTATGTAACCAAATTTCTCAGGGGTGAAACATTATGAGCTTCAAGTTGTATCTTTTTTTTCAGCGCCTGACCTAAAAAACAGATTCTGAAAGTCCTTAGACGCAGCAAATCAGTGTTCTGTGATAAGACCATCAGAGAGAAACTTCACTTATTTATCCCTCTTGAGTGTTAATAACATTTTGGAGATGTTTCACTGCTTAAAAATCTTGCAAACTGCATCTTTAATTAGGAGAATATATATATTTATAGCTCTGATTTTACCATTATATTGTAGTGTATCGCATGTGTTCTTGGCTTCAAATTAACTCATTGTAAAATGATAACAAGGATTACGGATAATCCTGCCCTGACACCTCGAGAAAGAAACAGATATGCAAATGCTACAAGAAAAAAGAACCCTTTATTTGAATATTAGTAAGTAATATGTTAGTACACTCAGTGCTGCGATAAGCTGCCTACCTACTTCATGCAGATGAAATCATTTGTAATAACACATTACAGACTGGATGGTGAAACTACCGACACGTATTTGCAATGAAGCAAAGCAGGTAATTGTTTCACTCACAGTTTTTACAGCTTCTCCTACTAAACGCAGCCATGTCGCAACATGTTTTGCGCTCAGTCCAACCGAGGAGGTGTATTCCAGTGGGAAAGTGAGATTTAGTGTTTACACTCTATTGTGAAAGTATGTATATAAGTAAATAATGTGAGGAACTGAAAACACCCTGCAAGTAAGAAACATTAAAAATAATCATGGGAAGCGATTGCATTGCATTTTGTTTGTGTTACTTTCAGAGCAAAATAAATTCCAAACTATATCCCATGGGTGTTAACATGATTATTTACTGTGAAGGAAAAAAACATTCTGGTTAGGCAACATCTCTGTCTAAAGTCTAGCAGTAATGCTTAACCCATTACTATGTAACAAATCCATTCATTAATCTATTAAGTAAGCTTCCCTGCCCTGATGGTTATAGGAAAATGTGCCCTTAAGTTAGAGGTCACGTGTTGATTTTATTTTATGGGATGTTTGTTAGATGCAGCGTCGTGAGAGGTCATCAGGGCAGACGAGGGTTTGACAAACAATATGCCTGGAAAAATAACTACAAAATAGAACGTTCAAAAGAAGATACATTTTTATTCTCCAGTGTTAAGTTGTTAACATGTAACTCAGGTATGTCCACAATCCAACGTAAAGAACAACCCAGAGTTGAACCCAAAGGTTCTTTCAAGATTCAACATAATTCCGAAAAAGTCCTCAAATGTCCTTTAAATGTCAGTTTCCTGGTTTTTAAAGGTGTCCCTCCCTTTGAACAGTTGTCCTTTTAATATCTAATTAAAAGGACTTTTCTATGTCCTCCTTTCTATGTTCTCTTTCTTCTGCCTTTCCTCAGAGTCTCTTTTAAGCGCCTACACCTGTCTCAGGAGTGAGGCATTCTGGGAGATGTAGTGTGAGCAATGGTGGCCATTTTGCAGTGTGGCAGCTGATCCTGTACGGGAATGTAGCACCCCTGTAATACCACGAATAGTGTAGTCGACGAAAACCAAAACTAGCGTTGAAATATAATTTCAAAAATATACAAACTAAATAAAAAGTACAATGAACAAGGCACCATGAACTTCAATGAAACTGAATTGTTTTAGTTTTCCTCCTCAGTTTACTTAATTTACCCTTTTTTCAAGGAGTGGATCTTTGACATGAGCCTCAGTATAAGAATATGTCACAAATATTTGCTTAAGTAGGTTTTTAAAAGAAGTTATACCTTGTCCCTAGAGGTTCACAACTTCATCTGAAACTGTTTTACTGCAACTTCATTACCTATTATTCATTACATTGTACAAAGCATCAGCACCATAATACTGAAAAACAAACAAAAAAACCCAATAAAATATTCAAAATAAAATCTAAAGTAGTCCATTTCTGAAAAGAAAAACAAAACTAATCACACACTTGTAAAATTGACAAAAAAATTAAACTGAAAGAAACAAAAGCAGTAAAAATCTGAACACAAAATGAAAACCTCAAATCTTTAAAATGACGGTTTTGATAAAAATGTCATTAGTAATACTTTTTTTTTTTTTTTTGTTGAATAAATCTTCGTGAAGACTTTTGGAATTCTGTTTCTGTGTTTTGTTTTTTGGGTTCTTTTTGTTTGTTTGTTTGTTTTGTTGAAGCAGCAGTGTGATTATTTGGGTAAAAGGGCAGCAGACGGTTCCATGTTGTGGAAAAGATGACGCTGCACAAAGACCAACAGCAAAATGGCGGCCGGCCCGCTCCAGAAAAGCTGAACTCTAATTTGTCAAGTCCCAAGCAGCTTATAATAAATTGGAGCTGCAGCTCCCGACATCGGCCGCCTAATACAGTATCAACAAACACGGTTCCAGGTCCACAAGTGAAAACGGAAAAGCTTAGTCGCCTGGCATCCTTCAGCGACTGCCCTCCCCTCACACATTCTTTGCTAACGAGGAGGAGGAAAGGAAAACCAGCCGGACTTTTTTTTTCTGGAACGGTCTGTAAAACAAAGGAAGGGGGGGGGGGGTCTTATTTTTCAGTTTCCTCATCAGAAAAACTAACAAACACTGTCTCAACCCATTTACAGTGAGGCCTGTGGCAGTGTGTGTGTGTGTGTGTGTGTGTGTGTGTGTGTCGGTGTGTGTGTGTGTGTGTGTGTGTCTGCATACCTGCCTACATACATTATACATGTGATACTGTATGTAGACTTCACGCCTGCGTGCACGCACCTGTGTGTGCACGTGTTATGTGAGTAAGTAAGTGTGTGTCCTGTGCTTTCATATTGTAAAGGGGTGAACAGTACACCAGGCAGACCCAGAGGCCCTTTGGCCCCTACCTTATCCATCTCTCACTTACAGGGTCACCGAGGCCAATTGGCCCCTTCCACTGTTCTGGTTCCTCCCTCAGGACGGCCATTTGTGTTCAGGATAGGCAACGAGGGGCCAGTGGACGGCATTCAGGGACTCCTTTCACTTTTCTTTTCTTTTCTTCTCTTTACTGTCTCTTGTTTCACCCAGCTCCTCTTAATCACGGCTGTATTGTAACCTTTTAAAACCTCTTTAGTGTCACTCAGGGCCTGGCTACACATTCACACTTCATCTTAATCACTCCTTCGAATCTTTTTGTCTCTCTCTTTTATCGTAACTCAATATTACTTCTTTTCAGTGTCTTCAAAAGTGAAGGACACACAGTAAACAATGTAAATGGTGAAACGATTGTTTCACCTGATTTACGAGGCAGTTAGCCTGTTCGGCAACATATATTTTAAGGTTTTATGCTGTTTCATGGTTTATGGTTCTTGTGGTAAGTGATTACTACGCACTTGGGACATGCCAAAAATGAAGGCATATGTCAAGAGAAAGGTCTGTAAAAAGTCAAACAGCATTTAATTTCTATTATGTAGTTTAAGTGACAAAGAAGATTTAAGCTGTTTGTTATAAATATGTGGCTCATTTTAGAGTCACCAATACAGAAAGGTCACCGTATAACAGGAATAAATAATTAAATTAAATTAAATTAACTTGCAGTTGGTGTTTGTCATATGGAAATGTTCCTAATGCATGATTTACAACTTGCAAGTTTTCCGTTTTACTCAGTAGGTATAGTGTATTTGGGAACCCAAACAAATCCAGGTCCTTCTCAAAGAAACCTATTTTGGCATCTGTAAAAAACAACAACATATAAAGTACAAAGTTAACAACAGGCCTGTTTACTTTCCACGACGCTTACGGAACTGTAGTAACTGTAGGAAAGGCGGCACAGTCTGAGGAAACTGGTTCCTTTGCCAGCAGCCATTTTATCTTGCCAAACAGGTGTAACTTTGATTAATTTATGTGATTACTTTCAGTCTGCGCTTACACTGTTTTGACAAATTCGCGGAATGTGAATTTAGCTGATCAAAGTAATCCTGACTTAGATTTCAAGACATGAAGTGAAGCTTTCAGTAAATGGGTTACATTTTTTTTGGTTAAAAATATGCCTAATATTTGCATTTTGTGACTGAAAGACGAAAGATTTGCATGTGAAGGACCTGGATTTGTTCTGGTCCTAAAAGAACCCTAATGTATAAATATAAAGTCAGTTATGTATACACACACACAAATATATATATATTTTTTTTTTACACACACACATATATAAATGTGTGTGTGTGACTTTTCCAGTCATAATGCAACTTGGATATAAAAAAATTAAGACTATTTAAAATTTGGAAACCTGTATTTGCAGTTGCTTTGATATGATGTGAAAAGAGATCATTTAGCTGTCAGTTTTTGTAACTTTAGGAAATGCAACATAGCCTGAAGAAACTGGCTGCAGCAGCCATTTTAACTTGTCAAGGTGCGACTAATACTTTGATTAACTGCTGCACTGACATCATTTATGCAATTACTTTCATGTGTGCTCACACTGTTTTGTTTTCTTTCAGTTTCTCCTCATTATTGTTATTAGTATTAAACATAGTAATACATTGTTATTAATGCATGATGGTAATCTGACTGTAACACGTGGGACAAATAAAGGAGGATAAAACGCCATAAAACTTCTGTTTCTATCAGTTTTGTATTAGGGTTGCAACGATATTTAATCCTAATGACCATCTCAGAAAATATCACAGTTTCACGGTATATTGTATTACAAAACTAGTATTATTATTATTGAAATTACCCTTAAAAGAATTTACTACTTTACTATGATTAAAACTTGAGTTTTTTTTTTTATGGAAATATGGGTAAAAAGCCTCCTTTTTGAAAATACATAATACAATTGTACATCTCCTGTTTAAAAGAATGAAACTAGGACAGAAAAAAAGGACCTTTAAATAAAGTAATCTCCCTTTAGAAATAAATAAATCAAACTGTATTTCCATTTGAACAACATAAACAGGAGAGAAATAAGTACATGCCCAGGTTAAGACTCTACATGTGGTTGAATTTTTCTTTAATGCATTATAAGCAAATGCACCCAGTATGATATCTTTTTCTTTTTTTTTTTCTTTTTAAGTCGATATTTGTACAGGGGTGTTATTTTCACAAGCCATGGCCACCAGCATCTCCTGTTCGTGTTCTAAATGACATAAATGAATAATAATAATAATGATGATAAAAACTCACATGTCACGCAGCTCAGCACATGCAGGGACAGAACAAACTTTTCCCTAAACACACATTTTAAACCCAGGCATTCACAGACACGAAACACAATACGCGAGACAGTGGCGCATACTTTTACACACATCACACAGACACAAAAACACAACATTCACAGGTACAGTTCACACTGTGAGCGCAGAAACGCACACACACCAACACACATCCAGCTCTGTCGTGGATATATTATGTCCCTTTTCCTTCAGCAGAGCGTCTCACAGTGCAGTCAGCCAGTTGTTGTAACTAATCCCTTACTTCCACTCCCCTCAGTTAGGGTAAATATATACTGGCCCAGCCTGTCTGTCTGGCTGGCCCTGGGCCTGCCCTGCCCTGCTCGACACAAACACACACACACTGGGACTTCTCCTTTACATCAGTGCATTACAAGAGAGAGAAACTGAGATGGCAGTGGTCGAGCAAAGGTTGAGGGGGTTTCGGAAGAGAGAATGCGCTTGTGTCTCTAGGGCTGTGTGGGTTTTGTGGATGCATATTAGTGTGCGTAAAGTAGGTGTTTATGTGCGTGGGATTTTTCACTGTGCGCAGGTCTGCTTGTCGTAAACACTGTTGTGTGAACCTAATGGGATTTTACAAGTGTAGCCTATCTGTGTATTTGATTTTAAACTCCCTGAGGTAAAACCGGCACCTACTTCATAAGAGTTCTCACATTCTGGTTTAACTTGTGTGAAGTAGCAGGGTGGTTAGGGTTAGCCCACACAAAGCCCATATAATGAGCACCTTGGAGATAAATAATGGTAATAATGTGATATTTAATTAACTCCCCAGAGGGACATTATCTTTTCTTTTGCCCTCCGCACACAGAGAGGTCAGAAGTCAGTGCGGATCCAGTGTCTCGCCTGAGGAAACCTCAGCTGGATAGAAGCAACCACATCAGCTTGAAATTAGGGCTTCTATTTGAAATAGAACCAGCAGATCTGCAGACATGTCTGTGACAGATCTGAGCCTAAAGATGTAAATCTTCATGAATGCATGCTCAGTTAAAAAAACAAACACATAAACTGTAATTTCCTACAGCTGGACGCTGTAGAGTTTGACACGAGTTACTCAAACAGGATCAAATTGTCTATTCATGTGGGACTGTTTTCCATCTTCAGACCTAGAACAATTTTTGGGGCCCCTGACTGTAGTTATTTTGTTTTTCTAACCTTTTCTAACTAGTAAGCATCAAGTGCTACACATCATTTGATTCAGGAGAACCTTAAAGTTCAGTCAAAGTGGCTCAAGTGGAATTCATTGAATTCACTGACTGCGTTTACAAGCAGAAAATATTCCGGTTTTTGCTCTTATCCCGAAAATGAATATTACAAAAATATTTCAGTTTACATGCAGCTGTGCACGCTCTGATTAAAAATAAGGGTTTTTCAAAGTTTTCCACTGGTAGCAGATGTTCCACTGTGTGAACACAGCCTTGCTCTTTTGTTCCTTCAAACACCTTCTGGAAAAGGTCACCTTTTCAATATTTGTGCACATCCAAAAACCTGATCTTTCATAATGTTTAGGTGCGTTTCTCCTTCAAACCAGAAATGTGGACCAGAGAGGATTTAGTCTCTGCTCCAGCGGATCATAAACACGTATGTCGCAACCTATAGTAACACCAGCGAACGAGAGCCATATTCTGAATGTGCTGTATACATGTCCAAAGAATCCTCATAAAACCAGAATAATATCAGCATATCCCACATATCTTCAACGGGAAATGTTCCATTCCGAGAAATATCCAAACAAAATATCTAAATATTGTCACGTCCTGAATAACAGTGTAGTGTTAGTGTGATTGTGATTGTGATTATGCAAAATAACTGTGGTTATTTAAAATAACTGACCAGGTGCTTATGTAACAACAGTGACAGGCCTATTTGTGAGGACATGGTTGAGTGGCCATGAGATGTGTGGGCATCCTCCTGCAGTAAGAACACACGTCTACTTCCCCAGCTTCTTCTGCTTCTTATTAAAGCTCCACAACCTCCTCTAACCCTTCAACTCCATATATTCCCCCCCTAAGGAGCCTGATCAATAATTCCACTAGACTGGAGCCCAAAAAGTCAGCTGCAGGGAGCAACGCACTTGGTGAGAGCCTTCAAAGTGCTTCTTATGGTGGTGTCGGTAATGAAGAGGGCTAGAGCATATCTCTGCTGCAAGAAAAGCTTGTATCTTCAATCGAGTTCCAAGGAACCAAGAAAAACAAGAGTTGTGGCTCTGAAATAACAGCGGGTTTTGAATGGGCTCTGTGGGCTCCGTCTCAGGCTTTGACACTGTCATCGCCGAGCAGACCGGCTGGACTCGCGTTTTACACACAACGGAGAAATGTCCAGACTTAAGAAGGGGTTTTTAATGTGACAGCAGCGATGTATGTTCTTGTATTTGGCATACTGATCAGGGGCTTGAACTACCGTGTGGGAGAACTCCCAAGCCCCATTCATTATTCAGGGGAGTGTGAGAGATATCTGCTTCCCAGATTACTTTTCCTCTGAAAAGAGAGAGAGAGACGAGCAGATGGAGAGAGAAAGAAAGAGAGAGAGGCAGAGAGTGAGAGAAACCTAAAGGGAGGTGGAGAGAAGAAGAAAACTTCTCTGTCTTTGGTTGCATTTCGAATATACGTCTGGCTTTCAACATGTTTTTACTGGGATATATGTAAATGTGTGTGGCTTTAATAACAGCGGGTTTTTGACTGTAAATCATGCAAAGTTATTATAGTAAATCACAAAACAGGGTTGCCACAGTGACGATGTTTTTGTTGATGTTGTCATTGTTGCCATACAAATAACTGCAATAAACAATTTAATTGAATTCGTCTGTTCATTTTGTGCCACTATTATTGTGTATGAGGCAGCTAATACAACAGTAACACACAATAATACACGCAAGTCTTCTAAAGAACCAATCACTGCGTTTACATCCAAACCGAGACTTCGGTTGTGTAAGTTAGTCGTTAACTGTTTCGTCAGAGAGGATTAAATGTCCGAGTGGAGGACCAAAAACATAGCACGTCATCGAAACGTCGCACGCCGCAATGCCTTTTACACAGACCTTGATTCAGCTCTGCTTAAAAGGCAGAGCAATGAGCAAACCTGACCCCGTGTTCATATCTTTTATACAGGACTTTGAGGCAGAATAAAGGTGCAACATTTCCGGCGTGAACAGGCTCTAGAAAAGTGATACCTTGGGGATAGAGAAAACACAGACATTTAATTTGATGAGAGATAAAAAGCAGGTTATCGTCTGAGTCTCTGATGACAGGTGCTGTCATCCTTCTGTCTGCCTTTGCACAACACAGCAGATAGTTTTCTGAGGCCATAATCTACCACGGTGCTGACATGTGTATCTGTGAGTGTGTGCATTCCACATCAAAGACCACTGAGGTGCTAATCAAACAGATTTCAAATGATGTCTACAAATCTTTCACTGGACCTTTGCTCAGTTTTAATTTTACATTTTTAAATAACAGACACCTTAAAAAAACCAAACCAGCATGCCATTAATACGCAGTAATTGCTGAATCAATAGGTTTTATCAGCATTCTTTGCAATATGTGTCTCATTTGGGGTTTTTACTGCAGTTTGTGACACACAGCCACCTGCCTGTTTACAGTCAGCTCAGTACATTACACAAACCAACGTGCCAAGAATTTTTCAGGCTGGGGTAGAGATACGTGACAAAAAGAATTAAGCTCATATTATAACACTTTATCTGATTTTTTTCACTCCGGTTGGAATAAATGTATTCTTTCTGCACACGTTTGCCCCATGTGGGGGTAACATTAGATGACGAGAGACACAAACACGGAGGTAGAAAAACGAAACTGTTCTGTGACTGATGCAACGGTTGTGTTGTACTGACACTGAAAGATTTAGGGATTGCTGAGCACCTCGATGGTTGCAAACGAGTGTTTGAAAAGATCAACAGAGCTGGAATACATTGGATCTCCTCTTATGTTTCCTGCAGATAAGACTCTTCACAGCAAGCTGAACCACTTCGCTCAAGTCAAAGAAGTTCAAAGTTCTTCTAAATGCTTCAGGGAATGTAAACACATATCTTATCAGATCACTTTATTTAGTGTCCATGTAAACAGTAACTTATCAGAATGATTTTAATCAGGCTCAAGAAATACTGTCTATGTAACTGCAACTACTTTAGTCCATGTTAAAATCTACACAAGCGCCCTATCTGCGCCACCTGTGATGCACCCTGCTCTCTAGATCTGCCTATACTTCCCCCCAGTTTGCATATTCAGATCTAATCACAATGCAAGCGGAGGCGAAATAAGCAAACGTCTTATTTAAATGTAAATGTAAAAAAAAAAAACCCATAGATAACGTGTGCGGATACAAGTCACATGTTGACGCCAGGTATAAACGGGGTTATTGTTATCTGTCTGTTAATGTTTCATTCTGCAATGCTGCCAAGCTGCTACATCTAAAAAAAGAAAAGACACTTTTGCTTGTTGGATTACAGCAACCGCTGCATGCCCTTTTGAAGTGTCCTTGAGCAAAGCACTAACCACTCGTGTGCTCATTTATTGGCAGTCACTCTTAATAAAAGGGTAAGGAGTGTGTGGTAAGGGTTAAGTGCTATTGCGATGAGTCCCAAAAAAAAAAATCTACTTACAGGTGTTTCTTAATCTGTCTTTGCAATGCTGGCGACTGTTTGTTCAAGTGTTTGAGTCGGCATTTGAATTATCCTCTGTGATTGTGTGTGTGGGTCTGGTTCTGGTATGCATTTAGCTGCAGCAGCAGGCGTGCATTAAGCCTGTACCTTATAGCAATGTTTATACTATTCAGGGTGTCCAAATTGTTTTGTTTGCTACCCCATGTTTGTGTGTGTGTGTGTGAGTGAGACACAGAGATAGAATATGAGTGGGTGGAAGAGGGGAAACAACAGAGAGGAACAGGAAAGCTACCATGTGCGTTTTTAAAAGCCTGACTTGCATTACCATCTGTGTGTCTGCGAGTGTTGATTTAAGGCAGCAGAAGCAATACAAGCCCCGTTCTGTTTGTGGTTATTTGCTCGGTGTTTTAACAGGCCATGGGTGACTGTTTGTTGTTTGTTTGTTTGTTTTTTCAGGTGGATTTGGTATGGATCTGGTGTGGGAAACCCCATGGGGGGGCCCACTGTGAAGCGCGTGAACACACACACTCAGCGCGTCAACACACACACTCGCCGCGTCAACACACACACACACACACACTCGTGATGTAAAACGGACACAGCAGCCTGTGTTAAAGTCACCGCCGTCCGTCTTCATGTGTCGCCCGTGTCGTTTTGGTTCTTCACCTGTCGTCCTGTGGATGTCGGGGGTCACAGCGGGGGGGGGACGGGGGGACGGACGGAGGCAGGACTGAGTTTCTGATGAAAGACAGGGAGATGAGAGGTAAGGGAGAGGGCACAAGAGATGAAAGGGGCCTTTTCTTTATCAAAGGAGAGCCATCAAACTGATATTCAAGAAACTGAAATCCAAACCCTTTTTTCACACAGAATAACTCTAATATCGCTCTGTCATAGAGTTGGAGTAGAAGAAAAGTGGAGGCTGAAATGTCTTGACTTTAATGGTCAAGTTCCTTAAGCTCTGGTCATGTATAATAATAATAACTTCATTATGATCACGTTGTTACCTCCTTAATGTCACCATATTACCATTTGAATCCAAACATTGCACTGATACAACTGCTTTATTGTTACCAAGTTTACATATTGTTATTGTTACTAAATAGTTTAGTAACATTTTCTGCCATCTTCAGACGTGTTTCCCCGTTACTATCCTGTGTTTTAGAGTCCTTATCACCCTGTTGTATACATTTCAGTCTAACTTACTTTGGTCATTACATGTTATGACTTAAAAGCTGCAGGAAATGAAATCGAGGGGGAAAAAATGAAAGAATTTGAAAACACACACCGTCAGATTCGGATTCATTTTATCGTCGTTTCTCTGAGGATTTGCATGCACAGAATGAAACGAAAAACTGTTTCTCACCAGCTCCTTTCAGTGCAGTCAATCACCAATACCAATAAAACAAAACACAACATCATCAAGGATAAAGATGTTAAGTTCCTTCCGCAGTCGTGACCTGACGACGAAGTGAAGCCATTTTTCCAAGCTTCTGTATCGAGCCACGGAGTAGAGCAGTAGAGTCGAGTCTGGAGGAATCTGAGCAGTGATCAGTAACTACACCTATCACGTATTTAACCCCCCTGCCTGCCTGAAAACACCTATGAGCGTCCGAACTCTCCCGTCACAGGACAGGCTTTCGACAACTCTTTCTTCCTGTCAGACCACTTGGATTACAATATGCTGACAGGTTATTACAGAATTTTACCCAGTGATGAAAAAACTATCAAGCACTGCAACGTAACAACTAATACCAAGGGAAGCTTAGAGTTAAATAAAGGAGCAGACAGATATTATACCCACAAAGGAAGAGGAGGTGGTAAAAGCAGGAAAGGGAAATGCCAGGGTCATGGTATTGATAGGATCAAAGTCATGGTCATTACAAAGATGTTGATTGACAGGAGGAAGACACTTTAAGAGGAAGCATCTAAAAGTCAGAGTTTAAAAAAAGACAACACTTTAAAAACAACATAACATGTTCCTTCCTTCTTTGGTTAACAGCTACACCGTGCCTCTCTTTATCTCCCGATAACGCCTCTCTTTACCTTCCTCCCCCCTTCTCCTTCCTCTTTCC
>JAPQRN010000015.1:9345709-9365156 GCA_037367275.1 Coranthus polyacanthus
ACAGAAAGTCAATGGGAGCGCCACACACACACACACACACACACACAAACACACACTCACACTTTGTTGGTGAGTAGCACTCAGGGACAATCAGGGAGCTGCAAAGGCTTTCAAAGAAAAACTTGTTAAAAGAATCACATGGTCTCACACATCCTCTTAAATGTCAAGCAGAAAAGGAAAAGCCTGGAAAAGGGAAGATACAGTTCAAGCTAGTTTTTAGTACAACAGACAGCCTGTCAATTTACTTTTGTGTACTTTTAGTCGGGTTTTATGGTTTGTGTTAATCTTATTAGATGCAGTTGGATAAATCTTAATGTTACAGCCTACACTGAAATGTGTAACACATCCTCATGAACAGCACCTAAACGACAGAATAGGCCGGTTGCCAATCGCTCCCAAAATGACATATAGGCAGGAAATCTTTAGATTCAGGAACAAAAACCAACTGGGTTAGGATAGTCGAGCTTTACGAAAACAAACGCAGGCTTTACCTTGAGTTTGAAACGGGACATAAACACCGGCCTCTTGTTTGCAAGTTCAGAAAGTTTGTTATTCCTCCCACATCCATCCCCAGCCACCTCCCTCTAAGGTTTGTCCCTATTTAAAAACGTCACATTGCCCTTTTTACGTGCACTTATTCATACAACAACAGGTCACTGTGAGATTGCAAGAGGTACTTAAATGTTGGTCATTTTAAGCACCAACAACTGTTTTTCTACAATTTCATAAGGAACAACACACATATTAATACACTTTTTTTCATTTAAGTTACTGCCAACCCTTATGTTCATGTATAGCTACGCTGCAACTCTCTTCTGCCATAAACATAATGGCACCCATGTTATGTTTTGTTTCAACATAAGTACATTTTAATAATCAACACCATTTCCAAGTGGCAAAAATATTGATCCCGACTGTGAATGTAAGTCGCTCACAGCCATGTATTTCATTTGTTTTCTGCCAAGACGACCAGAAACTCCACTGATTGGATTAATGGACAAAAAAAAGTCTGCAACGATGTGATAAAAAATGACTCGGAATGCATGTATAAATATTTAAACCAAACCAAAACCTTTTAGGCATTTAGGTTTAGGCAGAAAAAATTCCAATAATTTCCTCATGAAGTCATTAAACAGATTCATGTTTCTTTTGTCAAACGCTCAGCAAAATTTAGGAAGGACAATTTCCAAAAATGCCCATAATCTGACAAACTGTTGACTTTGCAACACAGATTTAAGTGTCTAGTCGTGTGCAAATATCTTGGACTACTGGAAATACATTTAGATTTGAAGGATTTCAAAACACGACAAAGGTTCTCGCGGGGCTTTGGATCCAGTATGGTCCTTTTAATGGAAGGTCCTAATGGCAGCCAGCACAGAGAAGCTACAAAGAATAACAAAGTCTTAAGGAGGCTTTGTTTGATAGCGTTTCACATGCCAGACAGCCTGTTGTCAGACGGTATGATCATCAGGTGCTGCCTCTCTTCAGCAGCCTGATTTTGTCTCCAGAATGAGCCATTGTAACAAACTGAAAGTGACATCTCATCACTTCACAATCACTTCTTTTTGGCAAGTGTTTCTAGGTGTGTCTCCAGCTAATAATATCCAATTAGAACGACTGTGGCTGAAGTGCCGATTGTGAAATCTTCAGGTCTGAATCACTCGCTCGTGCCCCGCAGTCATTCTGAACCACGGAACAGAGAAATGCCCGGCCAAGTTATTAGCATCGGCTGGGTACGACATGTTAAGCGCCTCTTTTGTAAGAAGCTGCATCACGGCTTCATTAACAAGAAGGTGAGAAAGATTGTGAGGAAATCTTCTAATAAAATAAGAGGTCAAAGGTGAAATAGATTTCAAGGAAGAAAAAAAAAGATATACGTTCACTCTGAAGTGGCGCGTAAACAATGGGGGAGGTCAGCAGGGGCTAGCGTTACAGATTCACTCAATTAAATAGGCACTTAAGAACAGTGGGTCTATGGGTCTGTATGCTGAATGCATATGGTCTTTTATCTCCTGAGACATTTGTGGTTGGTTGGTTGAACTCGTGGTGTGTACTTAAGAGAGATGCCGGGGATGTAAATCACAGGATGAGCTGTTTTTTCTCCATCTCTTTCATTTTCTCTGCTCGATCATTTGACTGTTTTGCTGCTCCATCAAAAGCAAGTTCAGATTTTTTTTTTTTTTTGTTTCTGACTCATTTCCCATCTCTGTCCATACATCAGTCATTAAACACGTTAAATCGTTGCACAGCACATTTGCGCAGCAGCCATAATGTGCTTGGCTTTGCTGGAGATGTGACACTGTCGCTCCTGACGGCCACATTGTCTCACACCATTACACACAAATATGTACGCAAAAAACAAACACATATATCCACGCAACAAACAATATTCGAGACCTGAATACGGGGATTTCTGATCGCATTATTCCCATTTGTGATAAATGCTCTTCCTTCTCTCATTCTTCCACTTTCTTTCTTTCATTTCCAAATCATTTGCTTCCAAAGGCACAGAATGGCTCATGTTTCTGCAGTATCTGCGGGTAATTGGGTTCAAAAATGACATCTCGCTTTCAGGAGTGACAGACTCCAAGCAATTTGTTCTGCCTTTGGCAAGGGTGACATCACGGATGTGCTTAGGACACATAAGGAAGCTGGAAACAGGCCGTAAAAACACACCCGACAGATGAACCTCACATATGAACTAATGAGGAGAGCCATTTGTATATCACGAAAAATGTCAAGGAAGAAAGTTCGCTGGAGAAACAAGGCAGGGCTTGAACATGTACATGTGGGAATAAGGGCTGTGCAGTTTTAGTGTTCGTTCAAGGCAGATGAACTGTGCAGAACAAAGACGGTTCAAGTTGAGGACGATTTTCAGAATGTTGACCTTAATAAAGAGAGAAGCGAAGACCAAAGCACAGTTTTCATATTTGTATTTACTTTTACGCGTTGATATTTACAAGCCATATAATTTTTACCGCAGCCTTTGAAGCAAACAGTCTTTTTGATTAGTGTGGACAAAAACATAAGAGACTGCAGTGTGTGTGGGCAGTGTTTCTTTGAAAAACATTTCACAAGCACAAGAGAGTTGTATTTAACATACAGTACTGTGCTTAGGACACCATTAGGTTTGTTGTTTTAGCAGGTTATGATGACCATATAAGATACGACTAGGAATATACAGGAAATATAGAAAAAGCATGAAAAACATTTGAGGAAAAAAAAAACCCCAACAGACCAAAGTGTTAAGTATTTAGTGTGACCTCCCTTTGCACTTAACATGTCTTGAATTCTTTTGTTCAGACAGTGTGAGATTTACTGCATTAATCTTGTGGTATTTTACACCAGGTTTCATTCAACACACGTTAACCATTTCTTATTGTTTGGCCGACTTTTTGCCAAGGGAACAGAGGCCACATTAAATACTGACTTTTGCCCGTCGAAGCCATTTAGACAAGGTTTGTTTTTGATACTGTGCACATATTTCCTGTATTTTCTTGTTGATAATTCTATTTTAGCATTAAAAATATCATTTCGGTTAAAGAGCCTCTACGCACCGATGCATTAACCGTTACAGAAACATAAAAAATGACTTTGGTAATCACCAAAGCTGTGGCAGAAACCTTGTTCTTTCCACTTTAGATGATCAACCCACTTCCACCTCTTCCTCTTCAAGACGGTCTCCATACTCTCTTAGTATTGTTAATAGTATTTATTTTAGTGTGGATATTTCATTTGACTTATATTGTACAGTATTTAGATGATATGTTCAGTATGTGTTTACTAGAGGACCTCAAATGTGAAGGTACGTGTGCATTTCCTTTGCCCGATGTAGTGTTGGTCCCATCCAACTTTCTTTCTGAACCCTCTTGAGTCTGTTCACCTCACCTTTCATTCAAAGACAAACCAGCGAGTACATGCTACGATAAGAGTCACGTCCCCCAAGGCTTCAGACAAACACACAGCCTTTGTACATTTACATGAGGGATTTGTGTGTTTGTGACAAAGCAGGAAAGGTGAGGAGAGAAGAAGGAAAAGGGCATTGAAGGATGTACTCGTACTCGCAGCTGTGTTTTTTTGTATATGTATGTGTGAGTGAAGCTCTGAGATCAGAAGGCTTTGAAGAAGAAAGGTTCTTTTCAGTGTATTAGTCTGCGCTGCCACACGTCATTCTCACAAATACACTTCCAGCCCCGGGGCCATTCCTGTGATATCACACCAATCTAGCTCACCTGCTTGTCCTTGCTCTCCTCTCTCTGGAAACACTTTTTATGTGTCCTAGTTAAGCTGCGCTTCACTCCTGCCCGACTCCATAAAGTGACACCGCAAACCGATAAAAGGTTGTCCCTGTCAGAATGCCTTCAGGATTGAAAGCTTCATATGTACATCTTCTTTCACAACGAAAAGGGTAACAACTGGGTTTGTAAATGTGTGATTATGAAAACGGATTTATATTTAAGGAGACCCGGTGAGCCAGGTTCAGTTGACAGTCAGACTTCTTGTGATTATGAGTTTGCTGCCGTCGACGGCTTACTGTCACTCAAAAGGACAGCGATAGAGGTTGTGGATTCCCGAACTGCAATGATACACAGACTCTGAAAAGCTCCGCTCCCTTCCCCGTTTATCTGAACAAAATGTGGAAAATATGCTTATTTTACTTTCTTTTGGGCAAATTTCCTGCCCGCGTCCACTTGTGGAAGAACGTAAAGCATTGCCCAAACGATGAAAAATATTACCATAAATAGTGTGACACAACAAAATAAACAACAATACGATGTATGTCATCATCC
This sequence comes from Coranthus polyacanthus, assembly GCA_037367275.1. Taxonomy (NCBI): domain Eukaryota; kingdom Metazoa; phylum Chordata; class Actinopteri; order Kurtiformes; family Apogonidae; genus Coranthus; species Coranthus polyacanthus. The sequence goes on from JAPQRN010000015.1 coordinate 9,350,500, forward strand.
TGCAGCCCTACATGAAGTAATAACCTTACTGACAGTGTTGATCTTTGAGGTAACAGAAGTGAGGAAGCTTCCGCGTTACACAGGCCAATTTTGCAGAACTTTTTCCTCCCAATGGCCTCCTGCCTTTTCTGTTTTGCTCATCATCCACAAAATGTGTTTCCTAAATATAAAACTGATTAGCTTTTTCATCAAGCTTCGCTTCCCGAAATCTGCAATTGCGTGCTGATTATTTTTGATGTTACACATAAATCTGTGTATTTTAACAATCAGACCCGGAACTTAATTTGTGCAAACAGGAGGAGTCTTTGGCATTTCATTATTAGGATGAGATGCTTCTCTTCATTACAGTCCTATAATGCTTGTATATGTGCGGTGTGTTTCCACCGAATCTGGCCACCTCAGGCATGTGACTGTATGTCACATTATTGCTGCCCCGTTTAATTGGTTTTCCTCTGCCTCTGTGTTTTTATTGCCTTCCTATTAACTCAACTTTGAATCCACTCCCACGCCCTAAGTGGCAGTAGATCATCTCTGAGTAATTATCCACAGAAGAATTTATTTGAATGTTTTCTGCACTATGCTCGGAATTCCTCCTACAAGCCAGAAGGTCTTCCTCAGAACACTCTCATGCTGTGAGGCGCCTTTGAAGATTGCAATTACAGTCGGGACAAAAAAAAAAAAAACATAAACAGGCAAGATCATTCACACATTTTTACATAAAAATGATGCATTTAATCACAGGCAGGTTGACTACATGACCGACCTGTAGATACACAAGGACCAGAGAAAAAGCAGTAAAGTTCTGCTCATGCAGCGCACATCACTGTTAAAAAAGGGGGTCAATGTATTTTTGTTTCATTTAAGCGACTGTGTTCCCTCAGGACAAATGCGCTCTCTTTGACAGATCTCGAGGCGCCTGTTGCTGTCCGCACCAATATGAATGTGTGAGATATCACAGAAAACAGAGCCACTCCCTCTTAACACGCGACGACAGCTGAAAATGCCACAGATGATCACGAACAGTAAGATGTACTTTCACGCTTAATTTGTCTCACGGAAATTAAAACGAAACTGTTACCGTGAATATGTTTTGTTAATGTGATGTTGGCAGCATTAGGTTTCGTTTCAACATAATAATGAAATGCTGTTGCAAAAATGTCGTGAATGTAAATGTGAATTGTTCAGAGACAATGCATTTCGTTCTGCTAAAAGAGCCACCAGTGTGATTTACAAAATCAGCTGCTTTTGACAAGAGCGTTATTAAACTGTTTGTTTGTTTCTCGGTTGGAGAACGGTATCTGGGTTTAGTTGAAACAGAAAACCTGCAAAGATATCATAAAAAATGAATGACTATATATATTTATTAATATTCAGAACAAACAGCAACATTTTCCTGACCACTTTTATTGCCAAAAAGCATTATTAAACTGTCCATGGTTAGTTTTACGCACTACAAGCACTTTGCAAGTTTGAAACAACTTTTAAATTAACACAGAAAGAAGGCTGCAAGGACGTGAAAACATGACAGTGCATTTATTAATATTTAAACCACACCATGAGTTTTTTAACCACTAAACAAACCGCTTTTATCGCTTAATTCTAACAGGAGTCATGATGCAACGTCCAAGCTCTACAATCGAAAATAGTCTCGAAATAGTCCTGGGTTTTGTATATTCGCCATACCTACCTCCTGTCAAAGATCCTTCAACGACGAGTTATATTTCCTCGCGACGAAATCAAGCCACAGATTGAAACCCTCTATTCGTATATGAACGGACATTCTGTGAGACTGGGTTGTTCCTGACTCTGCCCTTTCTGTTTTCTAAGGTCACAGATGTCACAGATTTTTGTCCTGTCCATTTATTTCATTAGTTACCTCTGCTCTTTGGTCACAATTAAACACCGTACTTACAGTGTGAGGTCGAAGGACATTTTAATATTAGCTGAACCTTTTGCTCAGACTGAACTCGGGAAAAGCGGGTCCAAATGCTACGCTGCGTAAATGGAATGAGCTCCAAATAAATATGAGGCCACATCCTCTTATTTCACTTTAACGTTTCAAATGGCTGGAACTCATGTATTTACAATCGCACTTGTTTTTTCTTAATCGTGAAAATGTATATTGCATGTCTGTGAAAGTTTACTTTTCGTACCCAGATCCTGGCCTCAGTGAGACTACCTGAAAACTGTACAAAGGGACATAAAAGCCCACGATTAGTTCATTCAGGGACACTAACTGTAAATGAACCCTGTTTACTTTGAAAACCATTGGTAAACCAATAACCGGGCACATTTCTCACCACATATATGATCAAACATTATTGACTGTACGCGTCGACTATTGTCATTGAGTGAAAGGTTTCTGTTGTCGTGTCTGTCTATTGTAACAACAGACGACTGACAAATGAAAGGAAAACCCATCATAAAGGGTCTTAGTAAGGCACACTCTGAACCCTAAACTTTATTTTGCAACCTTAGGCAGTAAGGGGACAAGGTAAACGGTAAAATGACAGAGCTTAAAAAAAAATCCTTCAAAAATCCACCAGTGTTTTTTTTTTTTTTCTGGTGAGTTTGGGCTGGACCCTGAAATCACCAATCAACAATTTTGATTAGTAGTTTAATCACATTTCTGTCTCACTACAGGTTACAATGACATGTATGTTGTACTTTCATTACGTAACGGTTATATGTAAGTTACTCCCAGCTGTTTTTGTGGGTTAGGCTTAGTGTGTGTGTGTGTGTGTGTGTGTGTGTGTGTGAAGCGTCCAGCAATCACAAGGCTGTCCATAAGCTCTGGCCTCATTAGTGACTTTGAAACCACTGATAAACCAATAACTGGGCACATTTATCTACACATATGAGGTAACAGTATTGACTCCAGTGGTTGACTATATTGTATCAATGAGAGAAATCAATATGTCTGTTGTTCTGGCTTATCGATATCAACCAGGCGAGCAGATCTATACGTGCAGTCACTATGGAATGACCTCTGTGATTAGTCTTCTGTCATTCTGATTTACAACCACGTGACCAAAGTTGAAATACATATCATCACTCCGCATCGGTGACTCCCAGCCATTTGTCCATCTAAGCAGGTTAAAACAAATGTTAGGAATTTGGTGACAGCTTTTTTGACACAGGTCTGCTATTGTGATCCCACAGAGAGGTTCCTCTGTCACTGGATAATGAGAAGCTCTGATGGTTTTCACAGCTATGAACTCATGCGGTGTTAGCTGAGGGCTTTGGAATGTGTGAAACTTGCAGAATCAGTGTCTGTGAATGGCTTGGGATGTGTGAACAGCATTTTTTCAGTTTAGTAATGCCATTGTTTTGCCTTCTGGTGTTGTTCATATGAGACCTGGGTTGCTTAATGTTTGCAAATAGCTTTTTATGCACATGTTTCAACCACCATTGAAAACTAAAAGGTCAGGAAAGGTAACATAATGAAGAACTGGCAGCTACTTTGCTCGTAATAAAAGAGATCCCTCAGGTCTCACAACTCTAGGAATTGTTAGGGAGTTATGTTGCAAATAGTGAAATTAAGGGGAATTTGTTCAATTATCCAGGGAAGAGATGGAAATTTCTGAACACGTCAGCCGATGCGAATATGCCAGATGTATTTTCTAACTTGTTTTACATTTTTACTGCGTGAGACTGCGATTTTATTGGTGTTTCTCCAAAACAAGCTCAGACTGTTTACCCCCTTTAAAAAACATCTCTGAAAATAAAAACAACATTAATAAACCAGACAGGAGTCAAGTTTTTAGGTCATGACAGTTATTAAAAGTCACAGAAAGGTTATCATTTTTCAGTAGTAATACTATAGTACTAATAGCACAATGTGAAAATACTATTGCAAGGTCTGCTTTCAGCCTACAGCATTTGTTGGTACTTTAATCCACAGCATCGCATTGTATTCCATAAGATCGTCATATGTTTGTGTAGCGTGGCTGTGCTGTGAGAACCATGCGTCTCTAAAAAGCCAACGTTTCTTGAGCTCAGAAAAACGGGCCTGTTTCCAGCTTTGGCGGGTGGCAGACCGGCCCTCTGGAGGTCATCTTGGCCTGCAGTGAACACCAGCGATAATACGGCAGCGGGAGTCAGTTGACGGGGCCTATCGCATGTGCACATCAGGCGCCACTCTCACTCTCACCACAGAGTCCCAGGTGTGATGTTGCAGGTGGTGTCACATCTCTCTGTGACGCACATATCAACGCACATCTACCTGCCTCTCTACCAATAACAAATAGATAAGTGACCAGAGGCGGGACGCAATGGAGTACAAGTACTTTGTTACTGTACTTTGGTAGATTTTGCAGGTATCTAACGACTTTTTTTTATATTCACTCCCTACATTTTAACATAAATATCTGTTCTTTTGACTCCTTACATTTTCAAAACAGGCTCATTACCTTTTATTTAATACATCCAAAGGGGATTTATCATCGATTCTTTTTTTCATTTTGCATCATAGACCGTCTTCTCAACAACTTGTCTCATTTCAACCTAAACGGGGCATTAACACAGAGAAAAGACGACCCCTTGGTGTACAGAGCAGTGTGTATCACACATTACGGAAAACACACAACAAGACAAAACCGACCGGAGAAAAGTGTGTATTTAATGACGTCGGGTTCAGTTAGCTTTGCACAGAAACAGGCAGTTAAAATGTTGGAAAACTTTTAACTTTTACTCTTTGAGTACATTTTAGAGCTTGTACTTTTGTACTTTTACATGAGTAAAGACGCTGAATGAGTACCTCTACTGTTACCAGAGTATTGTTTTAAACAGAAGAATGTGTACTTTTACCACCTTTTACCACCATTTGACCTGGTGAAATGGATGACCTGAAAGAAAAGGAAAAGTGGACTCTTTGTGACAATGCATTTATCAGCTAATCCGAGAGGGTCTATAAAGAGTTTATTTAGCGTGAGTCTAGCACAAACGTTTGAAATCAACACAAGGCAGGAAGGGGATGAAAGGGAATGGGGGGGGATTAATTTGAAAAGCCTGAAGCTATCAGAGAAATGTAGTGGAGTAAAAAGTACAATATTTGCCTCTGAGACATAGTGGTGTAGAAATACAAAGTAGCAGAAAATGGAAACGCAATACAAATACTTTCAGTTTGTTCTTAAAGGTCCAGTGCGTAAGATTTAGGCGGATGAAAATAAGATTTTATTACCTTCGAACGAGTTGTTTATATCTACAGAGTTCACCATCCAGTGTTTCTGAAGTAGCCTTGAACGGACTTGCTCTTCTCCTGTTTTCCACTTTAAGGTGCATTACTGTCACCAGCAATGTTTGGAGTGTAGACCGCAGTAAATATTCCTTTGAAAAAGCCCAGAACCGACAAAAGAAACACTGTCTCCAGAGAGAGAGCCCTTTGCATTTTTTAGCAGTGACCGTAGAGGAGGGCGAGGTGAGGGTCACTGCTCGATGTCACTAAATATTGCAAACTAAGCCTACTTGAGTAAAACTACTGTTACATTCCATCACTGATGTTTATTGCCGGAAAGAGAAGGCAAAGACGCGCTTAAGTGTTCAGTCCTGTCTTCCATCTGCTCTCTGTAACCACCACACTGGAGCTAATTCACCTGATGACAGACGTGCTGACAGATGTTTCACAGCCAACACTCTGTCTGTCCGTCTATCTGTCTCCCGTCTCAACGCTCTGTGCAGGACATTCCCCAAGTCCAGATCATCAGCCATTAGTGTTTTGTCAATATTACACTCGTCACACACACACACACTTCGCTGTTCTCCATCAATTTCTCGCCGCCGCTCGTTTCTTTCATTTTCTGCTGCCAGCCAGCCTCTCCTGCCTTCATCACACACATATAAGCACACACAGACCCACAGCTCAAGGGTTAATGTCCCCCCAAGGGACCACTGCAGCGTGACCCTTGACCTTTCCCAGGGCGACCAGCCTCTGTGCTCCATAACTGTCTTTCATCTCATGCAAATGCAAAAGTAGACATATGACCATAACAAAACACTTGCGCTTTTTAAAGATTTTAAAACTACATAATATAACATTTACAAATTCAAATGAAGAACAATGACCAGTCCTGTGTTGCCTCGTGTTCTTACCTTCTAGATTATATGAAATGTTCCCAACAAAAATTAAAATTCAGAGAATCCATCGTTGTATTCATGTATCAGCCAATATGATTTGGTCCCTCGTGCCATCATATCTCCTTTACTAATGTTAACTTTAAAATGTATTTTTCTACATGATTAGAATGAACTGACACAGCATCTATACCACCAAACGTACATGTTTATCAGTATGTGGCATAAATGACTAAAATGTGTTTTTTAATCACAGCGTTGTCTCTGATAGTAATTTAGCTTGATGTGCATGTAAAGTAGGATTTACTAAGTAAGAAAAACTGGTCTTCTCATCTTCTTACGCACTCTGCTTTTTTTTTAATATATCATCCTCAAAACAGGAACAAAAAGCTAGATGTAAGATTTCAAGTCATAGAGCAGGAGGGGCTTTTTTTTTTTGAACAGGAAAATTAATCAGTTGCAATTCAGCTATAAGTGAAAACTAATCCAGTATAATGGCCTCTTGAAATGCGATTTTTCAGCTTCAGTTTATCCTATACCAGTGAATTCCAGTATGTATATGAATGTTTGTTTGGGACCTTTGAGTGCATGTACGGCATATTTTCATTGAATTAAGCTTAAGTAATCTGCACAAAACAGTTCATGTAAAAGAGGTCTAATAAGCTAAGGCTTTAGCTTGCACGTCTTCGGTCTGTTCTTATTTTTGATGCAATGTAAAATTGAAACCTCATGCAGGTAAACATGTCACTAAATTCATACTCATACTGTACATAACACCTCCATCCATCTCAACATCTGCTTTTTCTTTCTCTAACTCTGTCCACTTCTGTATAAACATATTTTAAATATTAAAGTATAATACTTTGTCCGTCACTGTAACATCACATAATGCTGTAGTACTTACTTCTCCTACACTTAGCTGTGTATTATTGCACTTCTGGTTTGATGTTAACTGCATTTCACAGGTTTTGTCTCTGTACAATGAAAATAGAGGTCATTTTTACTGAACAAAATCTTACAACATGTTTTTCAAATGATCACTAATTGGCTGTATGAATTTCCTTTAGTCTGTGTTCAGAAATGCTGGGAATTTAAAAAAATAAAAAAAATGTCATTTCATTGCCTATATCCTTCTCATGCACACAGGATTTAAACATGTGTGGGCTGTTCTGTTATGTCCATCTGAACATTTTTTTACGATGTGTTGATAGGATGATATGTAACAAAAAGGAGCAGAAAAAAGTACTTGCAGTACTGCTGACGCAGCTAACTCAAGATCAGAGGAGACTATTTTTAATGGGTATAAAATGAGGATATTTGTGTGTGTGTTGGTGTGTCCATGTGGTAATGTGTATCCCTGTGTACGTCTGCCAGTGTCCCAGCCAAGCTGCTAATGATCCACTAGTCATGAGGCCTTTAAGGCAAACCCAGGAGGCCCACCAGGCAGCCCACAGAGAAAAAAATACATCCACACCAACCAATAAAAACATCACGTCTCCATGAAGTTCACTGAGTAAGTATATCTACTTTTTTCCTGTTGCGATTTAAAAAGTTTCATTCCATTGCACTTTTACTTAGCAGGTTTATGACCTTTGTTTGTTGATCTCAACCTTCAACTTGACTTAAGTAAAACATAACAGCAAGAGAAAGAAAAAAAGCTTAACTAGCCTACAATTTAATATTGAAGGAGTAGAATATCCATATGTATCCATATATTGAAGATAAAAAAGAGTTCCTTCCAAAATGTCAAACAGAATTAGCAACGTTTTTATCTCGTTTATTACATCAAAACTACCACATTTGGTGGTGTCTGTCTGAACGAGGGCCAGAAGAGGCCTGTGGCTGGCAAACGTACTCGGTAAAGTTCAATGAAGCTGGTTTCGTCAGTTTGATCAGCAGTGGCATAAAATTCCTAACAGAGAGGAATGACACTGACTAAAAGTCATTTATTTATTTCACAGATGATGCCACGTGAAACGCATTGTCACGAACAACCACTAAAACCAAGCAGCTGCATTTTCTAGTTACAGATGAAGTAGATAAGTTTATAGTTTAAAAACATCAACGCAGGGGGCCTTGCTTTGGTTATATCATTTTGATGATAGAGCCTACACGTAACAATTTTGAGAGGCTGGCTTCACAACTAGCTGTGTAACAAACAACTATCAAAACTTTTGATCTTTAAGAACCACCACCTTATGTGTTTTAAGTTTATTCTAATCAGGACCTCCAGGATGTGGAGGTGTGAGGCTGTGCTATTAATCTGTAAAGCTACTGTTAAAGCAGCTACAATGCAGTTCTGCCAGTTGATGATATCAGACATCTCCAAACCTGTCTTATGCCAGGCTCAGACTACACTTTATTTCTGTTTGTTCTGTTCTGGACACCGTGTCAGACTAAGCGGTCAGAGTCATAAATGATTTCTGTGTCATTGTCAAGAGACGTGATAGACTGCACGTCGGTCCCTGACCAGTCACCGCTGGTGATTTTTTTTTTACGATGTGTTCAATGTCATTGGGAAGGAGGTGCTAGTGAGCAGCAACAAGAACCCGTTCTCACCTCCAAGGCCTCACATACACTGTGACGACACTCATGACCGCTTGGCGTCTGCTTGGACACTACTATAGTGTTAATCTTCGACATGTAGAGTACCTGATAGAAGTCAGTGTTACTTCTTAGACTTGGGGAATTGACAACATAGGCGAGGTGACATTAAGCAGGCAAAACCTTTAGATGGAGGCGGATGGTTATTGTTATGGTAGAACACCAAAGTTTGTGAGGGTTGGTGTCATGTTTCATGCCGTTTCTTTTTTCTCTCTTTGTCTTTCTTATTTTAGTCATTTCCTATGTGAAACTCTCCTTTTCTGGGAATTACAATTACATTTAGAAGCTAATTAGACCTGGAGTTCAGAATTTTAAATTGCACCCTTGATTGCAATTACTCTACATAATTTAGATATATTTTATTACGCCTTTCTGCTGGATTTTTTTCCCATTTTCAATAACCTTACCCTTCTATCTTTGCTTGCTACTTGAGTAATGTACTGTATGGTATTCCATGTGGTCTGTTTATCTCTAATTCCTGGAAACAGTACTATTTGACCAGAGAGACATCAGTGTTACAATCAGGAAGATACAATTTGTATAAATGGGGCTTTTAAAGAAAAGAACAAAAGGCTGTACCTTCACTTATAATGCTACATAAAGCTTTTCTGCATTGCAACTCAATTTACTGTCAAGTCATTTCACATCTGATAGATGTGCTCTTCTACTAAGTCCATAGTTGTAGCCCATCACAACGTGGCATCCAATGGTTTTACATTAGGGCTCTCCATTTCTGGTTTCCTAGCGGCAGACGCTATCGACTGTCATTGAGTTCTGTGAATGACAAACACCACTGAACTGTGGCAAAGAACAGAAGGCCTTTCAAGCTAAAGGAAAAGGGAGGAGATAAAGGAAAGCAAGAGCGAAACAGATGGAGAGACAAAAACATGAGAGACAAAAAATGGGAGATAGGAGAAGTCAAGAAACACAAAGCAGAGGTGTAAGAAAATGACAATGTGAGAGACAGTATAAGAAAAAAAAAAATCTTTCTCACAGACCATTTTCTTCTCCACTGATGGGCTGTCCAGTTTTTCACACACCATATGCCTCTTCAAGCTAACTACCTGACAAAACAGAAGTACTGCAGAGCCCAGGCGGCCTGTTAGCACCGAGACATCAAAAAACCAACCTGGTGAGCCAGCGCTTGTTTGAGAGGTCCTGAAAGCACCACTTTCCTCTGAGCCACGGCACCAGGCCTGTCAAGTGGCACTGCCAAAGAGAAATGGTAAAAAGGAGAATAGCATTCAGGAGAGAAGATGTAAGAAACAAATGGTGAATGTGTGTGTTAAATTTCAGGATGCATGGACTCCAGCAGAGAAACAGTGAAGCCACAGGATGACATAAAATTGTTAAAATGTAAAAATGTAACATGCAGCTCCACATTGACGTGACATATTCCTAAAATATTTCCACAAAAGTGCATTGCAGACACCACCACATTAATGAACACTCAGCACCAAAAAAGCTGCCTCCTAGAAATAGCGTTTATATAAAACTAACTGGCAAGCTGCAAACATGTTGATGCACCAATAAAATATACACTGACAAGCGGTTTGTCATCCACCAAAATATCCCAGCTTTTTGACTAAGGTCTGCAGCTTATGACGGCAAAACAAATGTTTTATGGTTATATTTTGGGCAATTGCATCAAGTTAGTTAAGAGAGAAATATGAGTTAGTTTAACACGGAACCAGCCTGGAAAAACTCATGAACCCTTGGCGTCCGTTTTCAACACATCGGTTACTCCTATAGCGTCAGTGCAACTCCGTAGATGTCAGAAACTGATGACACACGACGTTGACAAATAGGCAAAAACCTAGTGGGGAGGCGACTGGGGATGGTTATGGTAGAAGACTTCAAAGGGGATTTAAAAGGAGAGACATTTAGAGACATTGGAATTTACACGTGGGGTACCATGGTCTGTACAAAAATGAATGGCACTGAAAACAAAATGATTTTCAAGATATCTTTGTCTGAACAACAGTGACAGACTGACCACCACAACAGGAATGAAGAAAACATCCACCGGACTGAGAGATCGATGGACTGATTGCAGCATCAAGTATACAGCATTATACTTTGTCTTCAGCGCTGGATAGCGTCCCCACCTCCTGCTAGGAAAATGACTTGAACATTTATCAAAGTTACATCAGCCGGTTGGTTTAAATAACCCAGAGCACACAGGCTGTTTTGACATTTCATTGCCCCTGTGCCCTTTCCTCCTCTTTCACAATGTCATCTTCACTCTGGAGTGAAAAACAAGACACTTTGAAATATCATAACCCAAGTTATAAATTATCGTTTGCTTTGTCGTCCTCATTGTTTTCAGAGAACGCCCCGATTAGATCACCGTGCGGCTAAAAACCACAGACGTTCCCCAGATTTCGACTGTTGTGGTCGACAGCTGTGGAATGCATCGCAACCATTTATATTTCACTGAAATGCGCAGACAGCGATGCTGAGCATCACAGTCAGGGAAGTGTCAGTCATTGGTGTCTGTTACTCATTTTGTGAGAGTTATCTCTGAGGTTATCTAAAATCACTGATTAACTGAAGTCTTTTTGGGGGTGGGGCAGAAACATTGGAGATGTCTGTGTGTGTGTTTGTAGGAATAAGCAAAAATGTGTGAGCGTGAGCCTTTATTGAGCACTTCTTTCAACTTATGCCTGTCAAAGTGCAGCGTGTGATCTAACCACAAGCTCTAAATCGGAGTCAGCTAGTGGACATCAAATAAGTCCTCAACACACTTACACAACTTCTTCGCACTGACTCTGCATGAGTTTGTGTTTTGGAATCTGTAAGTCAACCTTGGATTTGTCTGTGAGAGGTTCATGTGTTGAGATCAGAGCAAAGCCGTGATTCACCTCCCCTGCTCTGTCAGCTCGGAAACATGATGTTTGAAAAGAGAGACGGTTATGTTACACTTGAATATTGGATTCATTCATTTTCATGCTCTCCTGCAGGGCCATCTGGCCTTTTCTGTAAAAGGTTCATGGGTAGATAATTCTAGAGGGAGGAAGGGTGGAAGCAAAGCCAAAGATGTAAATCATGCCACAGATTTCCTTTATTTTTTCACACTCTCAACAACATAACGCGGTGAAAGTCAATTTGTTATTCAAAGCACAAAGCCTTCAGAGATTATTCTACACCTGTGACTGTGTGTGCTGTTTGAAGCCAAAACTAAAGTAAAGTTTGAATTTTGTGAAGTGGTAGCAGACGAGACAAAAACGGAATTGTTGGGAGGTTATTAAAGCAAAATATCCATCTTTAGAAATTCAGAGCGTTACAGACTCTCAAGAGGCCATCATGTGCAAATCCGAAAACAAGAGCCTCAGTCAGCGAGCGAACCAGAAATCAAAGGACCACTCTGACAGAGCTGTGGTTGGATTTGTGATCTGGGCTATATGGCAGAGAGAGCAGATGGAAGCCATTCCTGCAAAACGGCACATGGCAGCACTCCCTGATTCTGTAAGAAGGCAGAGGGCAAAAGAATCAGTGGCAGATTAAACAATTCCTACTCATGAAAAGTGCAGCATGTTGGGTAGAAATACCAGCAAAGCGGACGTGTCCGCATAGAGACAATGATCATTTAAATTGCAAGCTATAACTAGAAAATTTCATCAGAAATTTCAAAAGTATCTGCTGTTTGCTGCACATGTTGCTCTTTTATACTAGAGTAGACGCTGCTCTTTTCATCTATTTCTACTATTTCACTATATTTATTACTATTTCACTATGTTTACTATTATCCCTATGGTGTGAAATTATTGTTTTTAAATGTCAATAGTTTATTCATTTACACTATATTATACATATTATATTATAGACTATATTTATACTCTCCCATCATCAATACAAGATCTTGGCCAAAAATGAATGCAACTCTGGATGGAAATAAATAATAATTGCATAACTTTATTGAAACAATGCCACGGCGAATGCACGCTGCTGCTGAATCAAGGCTGTCCAATGAAATATTGCAGTGTGTAATATAAGTGTATATTATTTGATATTTGATGATCTCTTTCTAGCCCTAACCTAGCCTAGCCCTGGTTTTTTACAACCACAAAAGGACTCCAGTCCTTTTTATGCCTGCCATCCACCTCAACCAACCCACCTCCTTCTGCCTCCAGGAGGTCATTCAGGGAAAAAAAATAAAAATACCATGGACCAGTGTGTCCTGGGATTGAGGGATTCAGCAAGCCTGGTCAAATCAGTGACATCAAGGAGGAGGCAAACAACGTTGTTTATATATTTATAAACCAACAATGTGCTTTCAAATATTAAAATAGTATAGAATTGTTTCCTTCATTTATTTTAGGACACTACACAGACACATTGCAACCTTATGCTAGTCCATTTTCTTGTGCAACAGACAATTCGACAATAAGAAAAATATAAAATATAACAAATGATTTGCTTTGTGATACAATGCATGGTTTAATTGTTCTTGTTAATTGATGTAATGAATTAGTTTCAATGTGTTAAAGCTGTTATCCAGGTTAACACATGGAACAGCTGTTAGACTGTTTCTGTTTACCAAGACGCACTTTGAAGTTACGCTCAGTTCACTGGCAGAACATGTTTTGACTCAATTAACATTTTCACATTTTAAGCATTTAAATGAACGCGTTGAACTACAAAGAATAACTTGAAAAATTGACCTTTAAAAGAATTTTTCAAAGTTTACAAAACTTAAAAATTAATCAAACTTAATAAATGAATAAAACCTAATAAATTAAAACATGAACACACGTTCCCACAAGGCAAATATGCGGTTTTATTGTGTTCGACTGCTGACAATAAATCCTTTTCTAGCAGGTTTAATGGAGAGTTACGAGCTCGTCCTCTCAATTTGTTTGCTTTCAGATCACTTTTTCATTTTCGATGCACGTGTTGTATTCATGATGTCACTTTTCTAAACTGTCTTTATGGATATAATCCCTACAGCATCAACATAATAACTGTCGCATTATCCTCCTTTTATGGTAACAGTAGGACTCTTGGGATGAAGACATGTGATTTGGTGGAAATCAATAATAGAGCAGCTTTTTGGCAGGACCTTGGGTGTCTGTGCAGTCTGTGTGTGTGTTGTATTTTTAATAGCGTGGTAAGAAGGCCAAGCCAGCAAGCGCTACACCAGAGGATTACCCAAACCCTGAGTTAGGGCAAGAGGAGGAACAGGAGGGGATGATGGGAATGCAACTGTTCTAATTACAGCACAACACAACTGTCTCTCCAGCTCTCATCCTTATCCTACGCTTAGACTTACATATCTCCTCGTCTTAGGCACCCATGGAATAGCCAGATTTCATTCCACTTTTCTGGCCTTGGTAAGTTCTGAAATGTTCTTCTTCTAACAACCACAGCTCCATCAGATTATATTGGCCACAGTTTGAAGTGTGAAAGGCTGCCCGCACCAAGAACAACAACTGTAACTGTAACAATAACTGATCCGCACAGTAATAATCCACACAGATGCGCTCCAGCTGTGTCCGAGCTCCACAATGAGTATCAATCTGATCATCTAGGATATAAACTGCCCTTCAAAAAGCGCACACCGTCGAGAAGGTGAGAGAGGTTTATTATTCCATTTTCCTTTTACCAAAAATAAACGTGTTACGTGTCTGTTTCCAGTCATGCACATGAGACGCATTACCAAAAGGAAAGGCTGCATTTAGAGTCAGAAGGATAAACTTGCCTACTTTTAAACATTATGAAAGACTTGGATAAGCAAATATCACAATGCTGAGATACAAAGGCTGAAAGTTGCATTCTTTATTTTGACACAGTGTTCAGTGAGTCTAACCTGACATGTAGGAAGTAGTCTGTTGGAAGAAGCCCGTCATTGGACGGAACATTGGACTGCCATGATGACTACGTCGGCATTCAGGTTTCCCTCTTCACAACAACATTATTGTTAAGAGCTAAAATGGCAAGTTTTAACAATTGAATGCGTTCAGTAAGACAGGCCTGCTTGG
>JAPQRN010000015.1:9412444-9425990 GCA_037367275.1 Coranthus polyacanthus
GAAAAGAAAACAAAAACAAGCAAACAAAACGTTACGGCATTTTGGATGAGTGAGACAAAAGGGCTCAGTCATTGAAGGCTTTCTTGAAGAGATGAGTTCAGAGTTGTTTCTTTTAAGTCGTGGATGTTCAGTGGGAGGGAGTTCCAGAGGGTCGGGGGCAGCAGTGACGAAAGCTCTGTCCCTCAAGGTGTAACCCTGATTTTCAGTCACAGCTGTCATGTGTCCTGTCACCACGTGTCTCCGCCAGTCTTTCACATCGCTGTTGGCTGCTTTATGCCACTCCTGGTGCAAAAATGCAACAGCTCAGCGTTGTTTGATGGACTGTGACCATCCATCTTCCACTGCATCACATTCCAGAGGTTTTCAGTGGCGTTCAGGTCACGGTTATTAATGATAGTTAACAAAATAACAAAACCTAGGCGAGTAAAAACAATAATGACCGAAAAATAAAAACACAAATGAGGCTTTTAAAGAGTATGACTGACCGAAACTCAAACAAACAAATACAAATAAACTAAAATTATAGAGAAAATGTCTTCAGATTTCATCTTTCTCGTAGTGTTTTGGTTTATTCCAGTTTAATTTTTTTTTCTGCTTAATGACACAAACACACTGACTGACACACATCTTTCCTGGTTGTATTTTGTGGATGATTGTTCATCAGTACACTTTTTTAAAATCGTATGATGTTTTGTTGAGTTTTGAGACCAAAAATAAATAAAGATCTGCAATAAGCCACGTGATGTTTCGAGTAACGTGGCTCTTCTTCGGACGAAACGCATAGTGGCCTTAAACAACCCACAATCCATGAATGTCCAAGGTCCTGTCACCACCCACTGTTAATAGTAATAACCTCTGAAATCGCCCTTACAAAACAAAAAGGATTTTTTTTTTAGATGAACCCAAATAAACCCAATAGTTAGTAATCTTCACAGGGTTTAGGGAGAGTGTCTCTGTATTTTTGCAACACCATAAGCAGAGAGGACCATGAGCCAAGTCAAGGCTTAAAAAATAACTCAATTATTCAATAATGCCAGAATAAATAAATATTTTATCTCGTACCCAGCATATTGGATTACTGGATGTGCATGTGCAACTTTTTTTCCTTTGATGGGTTTAATAAAAAAAACTAAACTAAAAAAAAATTTAGCATTTTCAAAAAACCTAATTTAAAATTTCAAAAAAAAAAAACATTTACAAACTAATTAAAACTAAGCTGAAATTGAAAACTAGATGGGAAAAATAAAATAAAAACTAAATGAAAAAAATGCTAAACTGTTAAAACGTTGATTCAGTTCTGGACATTTGGAGTGGTCTCTTAATTTCTTCCAGACCTGTATCTTTTCCAAGCTTCAGGTCTTGACAGTGAAGAAAGCACTGACCTTTTCTTATTCCTCGCCCCGCAACTGTCCACCCGTCCCTTCCTCTCAGCCAGACCCCTGTACGTCCAGAAGTGGCTCCTGGCTCTTGTTAGCGGGTCTGGAGCCACTTTGTTTCGCTCGGTTTGGGACACGGCAGGCTTTTCATGCTCCGGGGGGCCGCGGCAGATCGTCTTGCAGTGGCTGAGAGCGGTCCTGGCTCACAAAGGGCGCCTTTGTCTGAAGAGACCCTTATCTGTGCACTAGCATCAACTTACTCCTACGGCACAGAACCACTCATATAAACCCCCACTTTACACTTTAACCGCACACACACATACACGGGGGCGACGTATACAGATGGCACACGTACGCAGACAGTCGCATGAAAGGAAACGCACCCAGGCAGCCACACACATGTGCGTATGCAGTGGATTCCTACGTAAAACGTGCAGTTGTGTATATTGCATTTGTGTGTGTGTGTGTCTGTATTAGAAGAGATGGATAAATAAGTCGCTGCAGTTCCACAGAAAAACCCATTAAATGTGGGGAAGCATACGGTCATACTGTGCAAACAATAAATCCTCTGTGAGGTTCATCTGCCTGCACACATTTACATACTCCCACACACCCTTACCTCTTCAGATGCATGCATATCATCTCGCAGCAATTAACATCTATACCGATGGCTGTGCAGACGCTTTATTTCCCCTTTAGTTTCATACCTGGGCTTTTGTTTGTTTGTTCAAAACAGCGCTGCACAATTTGGAGGAAGTTGGGTATTAATTTGCGAGGAGCTAAAGTACCACTCTGCTCTGTTTTCATGTGAATAAATGTCATTTTGCTTTGTTGTCTTTCAGTATGGCACCATAATGACTCAGACCCCACCCAGTTTTTAAAAGACTAGAATCAACTGCAGTCCTCTCCGTGGATCAGTCGCTCCTCAGGAAGGATGTGATTTTTGCTTCTGATAGAATCAGCTGAAGGAGTGAGTTTTAAAGAGAGCTCATTTATTTTGTTTTTTTTTAATATTAGAAACGTCCTGGTAGAAATGAATTTCCGGCACAGTGTGGTGTGTGGTCACTTGTTTGTTTTGGTTTTGTTTTTCTTTTATGAAAAATCTTTGAAAACCAGCAGCTCATTTGTGTTTCCTCCTCATTACTGATGATATAACCTGGTTATTTTCACACTAGTTCATAACAGAGCTTCATGCCAGCCACTAATATGTATAATGGATAAAATAACAATTACTTCATAATTCTATGGAGAGCAATCGAACACGATGCACACAATAAGAGATGTACTGATTCCCTCTTTCTGAGATCAGTGGATGCTCCTCCTTCACAGATCCTTGTTTGCAAATGTTCTTTTATATGAAGGTGTTTATGAATTCTTAAATATGTGTTTTATCAGTCTACTCCTCTTAACTTTATTTTGTCCCCCCAATGTTTTATGATCCTTGTGTTTCTATTTGGTTCCTTATCTGCTGTTCTTTATCTGTGTTGTTTTTACCTTGGCTGCTTTATCTTCTGTTCTTTTCTTTCTCCGTGAAGCACTCGAAACTAACCTTGAAAAATGCTATATAAATAAAGTTTTTTAACTCCGCCAAGGAAGTTATGTAAACACTTGTGCTTGTCTGTCAGCCGATGTTCATGAAACTTGGTGGAAGGGTCTGACGTGAGCCAAGGACCATAAACCTCAGCTCGACTCAAAGCAGCTGACGGCGTCACCTTAGATCACAGTGTTATATTTTCACAATGTGACTCACCTGTTGCCAAGAAGTTCAGCATTATCATCAGCCGTTGCCCTGGTGAAATCCTATCTCGATAGTTTGTGCTTTCTCTGCTTATTACCGATGATTCCGACTCCTCTAAACAACGGGACTGGTCCGGAAATGCCATGGGTGTCGTCTGGCCTAGACCTTAAATAATTCTCCACTTTTATCACTATATGTAAGGAAGTAGGGGTGTGCATCTTGAGTTATGGACAATCTATGCTGGTAACCTTGGCGACAGGACTACGGGAAACCCCATCAGAGTGACCCACTCCACAGTTCGGAAACATGAATAATTTGAGAAAAGATACAGATTTTTTTTTACCAGTAAAAACATGCTGAGTCAGGAGGTGTGTAAATGTCTATATAATTTCCACTGTGTTCCATTTATATGAGTTTATGCAAATGATATGAGCAAAGCATAAGTCATACAGCCTGCGCTGTGGTCTGGTAAACCGTTAGCAATTAGTTGTTCCTCCCTGAGCTACCGAAGCCGATCTAGCCTATTCTCAGGCAAAAAGCTTTATATTTTATTCATCTGTTAGACCTACAAACAGGGAGAACACTAACGTATTTCTCATGATGCCATACACTCACAGATAAGTTACCACAGCCTCTAGAAAGCAACATTTTAGGCATTTAGCTGAGCTGATAATATAAGTCAGCAACGCCAGTTCTCACGCGATACCGATAAGAGTGGCAGGACACAGGACATGGACAGAGCCACGTGGTGCAGCAGAGTTATTCAGATCATCAGGGGGGAAAGCCAGAAATCTACACACATCTCATATAATATCAAATATACAAATATTGTAGCTAATTTATTCTCCTGCATGCTGCTCAGACCTCAGCACAGTGCATCTCCTTCTCCTCTTGTGCTGTTGCAGGTGTGTCAGTTGCTATAGTTACGGGCATGCGCTGCGTCTCTGTCGCTCTGAACATTTTCATAGTTCCCAATAAGTTTTAGGTTAGTGTGCCTATATGCAAAATAATGCTGAATTCTACTAATATTATTTCACATTTTTGGATGGCACCGTGCAGGGTTGTCAACATGTTCTCATCTTTCTCAAAATCTCACGACAAATAAGAGGAAGCTTCTCCTTAATGAGTTACATGTCAGGCTAAATGGCTTGTCTGCCCGTGGGACAAAATAGAAATGTTCATGAAAATACAACTTTTAATGCAATTAAGTCAGGTTAGGTAATAATGTGATGCTAGAACTGCACTGACTCATTTCATGTATCGGTTCATCAGCGATGCGATGGAAATGATAAGGACAGCATCATAATTTGAGGTTTGTTTGTGGTTTGATAATGTTGTGAAATGAGAAGAAGAGTGGACTGTGGTTGACAACATGTCAATAAACTGAATGACAACCGGACAGCAGAAATCAATAGTAACTTGAGATTTTTATCTTTGTTACAGTTTGTTGGAATTTGTTGCTTCTGGTCCTGAATTACACTGTAATATTTACACAAAATATTTGGGGCATTAAACATTACCACACACTTAAAAAAAATGTCTTTACAGGGTTGTAGGAGAGCACATCTATGTTCCCATGGGCCTATGTTCCCCAGTTCAATATACTGTTAACAAACACTAACCTTCCTATTGTGTTTAGGTCTAATTTGACCTGTTTCAAGTTAAACTGTTTAATTGGTTAACTCTACCCCTGGAAGAGCACATATGTAAAACTGGGCAACACAGGAATGTCTCTGAGTTGGAGATAACGCTAAAACAATAACTATTACTCTATTTGTTGTTCGAGTGCGTGCCAAGTACACAGTGCTCTTTTTTGCGAACTGGTTCTTCCGCTTATTTGTTTCAATGTCCCAGTGCTTAATGCTGATTGGTTGTCATGTAAACATTTGGTGCAATGCCAATTACCTTAAAGGCCATCACCTGTGTACTTGTTGTTTACGAGGCACGTGAGCTTCATAGTTGTGACACTGGTAAAGAGTGGATACAAATGTTTTTTCATATCATCTCCTCCATCTTATTTGAACTTTAAAAGCATTTTTGGTTTTGCAGAATTGTAATACTGATGTTCTTGTGTGACAATACCGTCAGCAACTCCATCCATTGCATCAGTTTGTGTGGGTGTTGAGGATGAGATTTCTATTAACTTGCAGTGAGACCTTGTTATATTGTATGTGACGCCCTAACTCCATGCCCCAGTGCAGGAGCATGTGGGAGTGTGCACGCTTTCACCTCTGCTCAGTAAACGGAGTGCTTTTGATAGAATGACAGAGAGCTGAGACACGGAGACCTCTACACTGGAGTTCCTCTAAGCTTAGAGTTAATTACAAGGATTATTCCTCTCCTTATTGTCCCTCTAAGCCCTGCAGAGCCAGGTAAGAATACAGACAGTATATCAGGGCTAACACTGAGGCCAAAAGGAATCGGTGAAAGCCAGTAACTCACAGGTAAATTACATCCATTTTTCTATATGCATGTTTTTAAGTAACAGTAAAGTTCACTGTAATTAAGTCCCAATTCCTCGGTGCTGCCCCTCTGCGTCGTGTGCTCCTGAGTAAAGGTGTCCCCTTCGTTTTGTGGATTGAGGGCTAGTGGTCACCTAGCACTCCAAATAGCCCTCTACATGGAGCATTTTCAAATGCAGACTGCAAATGGAGCAGTGGTTGAAAATTCCCAGAATTGCTCTTGTCATTTCCCAATTTTTCACCTGCTCGACTCCTACTTCAAAAACCAATGGGTGATATCACAGTAGCTACATACGTATGTCCACTTCTTGTATATACGTAGTCTAAGACCAAGTGGAATCAGGCCAAAAGTTGAATTGGCTATATATAAACCTAAATATTATATTTCGTTTTTTGCAAAATTAAGTTTTGTTGGAGCGGCAGTAAATGATGAATTGTGGCCCTTGAGAGAGGATGTGAGCAGATGGTATGGTATGGGAATCCCCTTGTAAGCAAAAATTATTAAATCCTTCCCCAGTGTGATTGAGGAAATGGCCATCATCTGCGATGGAGTATTTAAGCAAATTGTTCAGTGTGTGTGTGCGCATACATATTTGTTTGTGCGTGCTTTATGTGTGGGTGTACATTGTTGGGGCAATTGAGTAAATGGGCATTTAATTGCTTTTGCAGAGAGCACACATTTTGACGAGGATAAACAGATTTCTTTGTCTGCAAACGTCAAAGATGACAGAGCAGAGATAGTCGAACGGAGCTGCATTTGTTCGGCAGCACTGTGACTCACGCAGAGACAAAACAATTAAGATACCAATGGCTAATTCCTGCTTCAGAAAGGATTCATTTGCCTGCAGGAGGGGAGAACATACTTGCAGGATTTTCTTGGCAGTTTGGTGTGAAGATTTCACTGTGTGCCAGGACTGAGCCTTACACCAGAATTTGTTTTAAACCCCACAATCCTTTCTGCCATTTCCCCATCATTTTTGGTTTGCAGTGTAAGCTACTGGTCCAACAAGTTTTGCAAAACTTCAAGAAAATTGATAGAAAAAAAAGTCTGTGTTTACACAGAAAAACTCTGTATTCAAATCCATAACATGGGTAATAAAGAATGAACGATGGCAAGAATTAAACTAAATCAATGAGTTCAACTGTCTTTTTTTCTTTTTTCTTTTTGTGTTTCGTCTGAGTTTGTCCAAATATATGCAAGTGAAGCAGAGAGCTTAAGATCAATACAAGACTGAAATGCACTGTCTGAGCTCAAAATCAATGATGGAAATACTCAAAATCTCCATTATTTCACAACCACTCATTTAAGCTTTGTTTTTAAATTTGGTAAAAGCTCGAGTGAAAAGGCTCAAAGAGCATCCGTCAATAACAAATGACGGCATTCAACTATTTGCTAAAACACTCATCGTATGTTGTGTTTTTTTTCTACTCCAATGGCTGCATTTGATGAGCTAATAAAAAGGTTTTTGTTTTTTTTTCTTCAGGATGTTCTTTCTGGGCTGGATTCTTGGATCAATATGGCAAAAAAAAAAGAAAAAAAAAAAAAAGAAAATGTGAAATGATAAGCCTGAGGAATCATTGGAAAACGGGGTCAATAAGAAGGTTTTTCTTCAGACTAAACTGCACAATTCTCCATGGGCAACAAACCATCATGCTGTTTTTGAGGGAGCGGAATTACAATATGCAGAGTAATAATTTATCATGCAGCATGAACACAACCCAAGAAAGTTACTTGCAATATTTTAGAAAAAAAAAAACGTTAAAAATTGCCTATATTACAAACACATATTCTGTATTTTTTTATTTTATTTTTTTACAGTTCAGGGTGATATGGGCTGGATTTCTGGATCAATAAGGTTAAAAATGTGAAATAAGACTGGAATAATTTGAAATCAGGATCAATAAGACACAGGATCTAAATCACACAGTTCTCCGGCTTCACTTGTTGCTGTTTCTTACAATATATATTTTAGGAGAAGTTGAGAATTACTTACATTTTCTTCTGTATTGTCCTTATGATGAGTTAAAAAATATCTACCTGAAATTAATTATCTGTTCATAATCCTAAAGTGTTTTGATACAGTGACAATGACTTCATGGAAAGGTTGTTTAATTTGAACATTTAAACATCTAAACTTTTCATGGAACCTTAACGCTAACAGTGATGTAGTGTAGTATGTATAAGTATAACGCCAAAATGCATCTATTAGACTTCATCTGAAAGGGAACATCTACTTTCTGGGTTTAACGTGTGACTAAGAAACAAACCTCAAATGTAACCCTAACCCTGAAATGTGTTATCAGCGACCTGGTGGATGGATCGAACATCAGGATATAGTAGAGTAAAACATTATAGTCTGTAACCAACGCTGACCCTCGGGAACTTCAGTCGGTAAAAAATACAACAAATAATAATACAACATAAAGACACTACAGTACTCATGTTAACAGCAGCGCCACTGTTCCATTGTCACCAAAACAATTGGAGGAAATCAGTGGAAAAATTACAAAAGAAAAGAAAAGAAAATGGGGGCCCCTAATCAGATCCACAGCTATTCCCAGACCATATCACATTTGTTTAAAAAGCCAATAGCTGAAGCGATAAAAGACCTCATGTCTCTGTTGCACCTCAAGGGAGATAAAACCTCCGCCTTGATGGAAGCAAAGCCACCATATAAAGGGAGCTGGTTTATTTATTTAGTATTAATTGTAATTTATGTCGCTACTCTGGCTGTGGTTTCTTGTATGCTTGTTTGGGTAAAACTTGTGCGCATCACACTCGTAAAACCTGCATCCAAAAGCTATAAACTAAGCTAAAATTCATGGCTAACATTAGCCCTCAGAGAAGATAAAGGCAGCTGGTCCTCATTGAAGCCAAACAGCTGAAATAAAATGATAATTAATGAGCTCGACATGTCATCGCTGCATGTCAGACTGACAGAATCTGGACTCTCTCCGTCTCATCTCTCTGCGCTCTGTGTTTTGTTTCGTCGTCACTCTCTCTCGATCTGCCTCTCTCGCTGGCCGGGCTTCTGAGAGACGAGGGAGACAGACCGGGTCTTTGACTGGAGCGGTGATGCTATCACTGCTAACTACACAGGCCTGGCTTTGTTTTCCTCCCCTCCTCCTCCTCCTCCATCTCCTCCTCCTCCTCCTCCTCCTCCTCCTCCTCCTCCTCTGCTTTCGCTGCCCGAGCTCGCCAGGTTTCCCGTTGCTCATGGAATTTCTGTAACATGGAATAATGAGAGGTGTAAATCAAGACTGACAAAATCAGCAGTTTTCAGAAATTCTCTGGGGAAGTGAGGAAATAAAGAGGAGATTTACAAAGAGGGTTCGCTTCAAAAGAGGACGAGAAAGCATGCTTACCTCATCTACTAAACACTTACAGAGAGTTATGGAGAAATCAAGGAAATTCATGACGGAGCCACTGCGGAAACATTCACGTGAACTTTTGAACTGTATTTACGCTGTCATTCTAACAAACAATGCCACATCTTCCTCACAGGAAACTCAATGATTTCCAGTTTCTGAAGCCACCAAATCCAAATGTCATTGTCTCAGTGGGCCAAACAAGCTCCGCTAAATAAACTGTCCAAGTCAACCGCTCCAAACATGGCTGACGTGTGCACACCCGGAGTGATTGGGAAACTAGAATTACTGCCTTGTGGTTGTTTGCCTCCGCCAGTCAAGTTGCAGTTCACATCCACGTCTGCCCAGATTCATATAATATATGGAGTGACGACTTTGAAGGAATTCAATGAAACGTATTAAGTGTATTTTTTGGGGGGGAGGAGAAATGGAAGTTTTCACTATGTTGGCAAATGTGATTCCAGTGAATCATTCCGGTGAGAAACATGCTTCACTTCACTCACAGGATTATGATGTTGAATGAGAAAAGAAATACAGAAAAGTGTATCGGAGGTATGTAAGGACAGACGGACATACAGCGGGATGGATGGAAAACTGGGAAACATAATAAATAGCTATCGCCAGCATCGAGCATAAAAATAACTGCGCATGAAATGATGGACGAGAAAACCTGAAAAGACCAATGAAAATAGAGAGCAGCTATCCAAGAAAACAAGAGAATTAAAATAATGAAGCAGTTGGTTCTCTATTGAGGAAGAACTGCCTCTTTAATGCATAGCCCTGCTGTGTTTAATATTGTTCTTCACATTATAGACAACAGACGTGGTCGGACAGACAACAGCACGGTGTGGAAAAAAACAAAGTAATGTCAGTCATTTCAATGAGGCCACTTCACTGACGCTGCAGGGATACTAATGTGGAGGGCTCCTAAAACAAGAGAAAAACAAAACAACAACAAAACACAGACAGAAAGACAGAAACAGCACTTGCTGCAGTGCATTATGTCATCTGTGAAGTTTCATTAAGTTGAAGTGCATACTGTATTCCTGGTAGATTACTTCTGACATGAGCAGCAGTTTTCCATTCTTTACCTGAGGATTGTCCTGAATTATCCCGTGATACTCGCTTTTTATAGGCTTCTGTAAATACATGCTGTACGTCAAGAAGATCCCACGAGGCCCTTTTTATATTGAAATATTCATCCAAACGCTGTTAAAATGAAGTCACCAGACTTACTCTGTTGTTTCCATTGTCATTTAAAGGGTTCATTGAAAAGTGGGGTTATATGAGGTATTACCTACAGTAGATGGTGGTCGTCCTGCCTCCAGTTTGGAGAAGCAGACAGGAGTACCAGTGTGGACGATAAGCAATGCACTGCTGTGGACAAAGGAGGCAGCAAAACCTATTGTAGCCACCTAAAACGATCAGTGTCCGTTTAAATGCATGGTATATTTGTAATATTTTCACAGCTTCGCCTTGCTGTCAGACAGACCTTTCCAATGGGTAACTAAAGCCGTTGCATTGCTTTCTTCTGCTTTGGCAAAGACAGCAATACCACCAAACGAGAATGGAACATCTAACCTCCTAGCTGCGAGGTGACAGCACCAACCACTGAGCCACCGCGCATTTTAGAACTTTATGCAAACAAATCTGCTACGAACATCGCACTTTACTGCAACATTTGTTAAAATGCTGTTAAAATAAAGTCACCAGACTTCCCCTGTTGCTTCCGTTGCCACTTAAATGTCAAATATGAGGTTTTAGCTATAACACTAAAACTTGAACGTGATGTTGCTTCTCAACAAAACATACATGTGACGGTTCTGCTCAATATTTATTTATTTCCTACATAGGAACCATGACATTACCATAGACCATCATGAAGCAATACAGGGACTTTTGGGGGACCAGGAACTATGTCTGCATCCCAAATCACTGAAATCCATTAAATAGTGCCACAATTCATGTTTTTACTAAAATTTTGTGCCATTATTATTGATTTATTACAATTAAATCTGTTAGTATATGGGATCCTCACTGAACATGATAAATACTCCATTTATCGTCAAAATTATGAGTCTTTTGCTCGATTGTGATCATAGTAATTATCTTAAATACTCCTGAATATGTCTGACAGGTAAGCAGTTCCTTAGTCAAGTCACAGAGAGGTCACTGGTACTAAAATATGACTCCTTTACCTCCCTAAAACAGCTTTTATTAATTTGAATAAAATAAAACACCAGACATGAATAAAAACCAAAGATATTAAACCAATAAGTCAAAGACAATAGAATTGTAGTAGGTTAAGAAACTCAGATTATTACAGTATGTCCGTGGAAATGTGTTTAAAGAATTGCTTTCAAAGAATAAGGTGTTATCAATTGCTGATGTTGGCCTCGAATGCCGTCAGATTCTTTAGTTTCCATTCCAGTGGAGACGACATTGATCATTTCATGTGCTTTAATGCAGTCCAGCATTAACATCTGCATTATGTTAATACTTCTAAGCAAGAGGAAAACATTCCAGGACTAATTTTGATACACACATGAATAGAAATAGCGAGAACTTGGTGAAAATAGAGACATGGAATCGCCCAGAACAAAGTGTTCTGCTTTAATATATGCGTGTGAGGTCTAATAAGTAAGATCATTTCTCATGGTGACACTTTTTGCAGATATTAGCCCAGTATAACCCAGTTTAAATCTGAATTTAAATATGCACTCTGGGAGGTGCAACGTGACCCACTGCTGTACACTCATACATATAAATAATGTACTTCAAAGAGGAAGTAGGGGAGAGACAGTGTAATAAATATGGAGAGAGGGGATCTTTACAGTACATGGCTCATAACTCAGATAACAAAAGCTACTTACAGACCAAAGCTTTGTGTTTGATAGTAATGTATGCATGCTGGGAGAGGCAGAGTATAGACTAATCAGCTGTTGACATAAAACACTGCACAAGAAGTCAAAGTCAGTTTAGTCATCATGAAAAGTACCACAACCCTTAAAAACAGAAGTACGGTGGCTTTTGTAAAGCTGATTATGGTAAAATGATAATGCTGCGAGGTTAAAAAAAAAAAACAGGTTACAGTGGGAACAGCGACTTCAGGCATCCGTGGTTTCAGAGCACACTAAAACACCAGCTCATTGGTCGAATGCGCAAGCAGCCAATTAAAGCCCACAGATACAGACAAACCGACCCAAGGTGGCTCGGTAGCATGTTGTTTCACCACGTGACTGCAGAACAGGATCAGTGCTCCTTGGCATTCGTTCTAAAAGCCAGTGGACTCCCTCATTTATTTCCCTCACTTATTTCCCTCATTTGATGGTTTGACGACGGAGGTGTAGCGCACCGACGAACGCGCTGGTCCAAAATCTCCCATAGGTGTTCAGTTGCGTTGAGATCTGGTGACTGTATAACTCAACAGCAACTCATAACGTCATTCAGTCAAGTCACATGATTTTCATACTCAGGCTCACACTCAAATAGCGTAGCAAAAAAGAAAACAATCTATGTCCACACAAGCGTTTTAGCCAAGTTTCAGAAATAATCTGACATTCATTCTAACAAGGCTGAAAAGCATATCACATGATCAGGAGAGCTGATAACGCTGCTGGAAATTGTAGCAAATTGCTCAAATAACAGATTGCCTGTTGTGAATGTGGTCAGTGGTAGCATGATGAAATGCAGAATTTAACTGCACTACAGCTGCCAGCACAAAGAGCATGGACAGAAATGCCTGTAGTTCAGTATCCGTGTTGAATTAATAGCTGGAAGTCAAGGCTGAAGTCTTGTTTTCTTGTGGAAAGGCTCATGTGACAGGGACACGACGAATCAGGTAAGGACGGATAAGACCCAATTAAGCGGCGAATGCGGGCGAATGATTGTGTCTTAAAGTCTCAGCTTCTGCCTGGTCCAGACTACAGCACAACCTCAACACGTATTAGTGTAGATGGACTCCAACATTCCACTATTATCCACCGACTTTTCAGGCCGGAGTAGAGATGCACGGTTATAAGAAAATGTTTGGTTGGAACCAGAAACACATCTACTTTTAAACATTATTTGGATGTCCATAAAACACACAATGCTGACCTTTTCAAGACGGTGGCTGAAGAAATGAAAGACGGAGACTGTGTTCACGAGGTCCAACAAGTCCGCCACTGGTGGAAAAATCCTAATTTGACTTGAAGAAGCAAAGATCACCAGAGCATATTATTTTTTTTGGAAAAAGGGGAAAAAAAACTGAATATTTTAGACCTGGAAACATAGCCACTATTGAAGGGTAGTTGACTATATCTGACCAGCTGACATGAGGCACATACATGTTCCTTTGTCAGAACTGAACAAACCCACGTTAGACTTTATGGCAGAGCCTGTGAGAAGATCACCGAGTGTTTGATCAAGGTCCTCGAGGGAGAAGTCAAAGTCAAGTCATTAGAGGTGAGGAGGTTCTGTAATCATGCTGAGCTGCCTGTGAGGCCAGACAGACGGCCCGAACCCCTGCTCACTGTCTCTCACAGAAAATACGCTTACACACATCAATTACTTGTCCATCCCAGTACGTGGTCTCAGAAGGAGTGTGTGTGTGTGTGTGT
>JAPQRN010000015.1:9432968-9466310 GCA_037367275.1 Coranthus polyacanthus
ATATATAATGTATTTGATGCCCCCAGCTCTGTGGGCATGTACACATTGACTGGCAATTTCACTTTTCTTTCCCCTTTTTTTGCTTCTATTCCACCCAAAGCAGAAGAGAAAAATATTAAAAAAAAAAAAAAAGATGCAATAAAAAAGCTTTACTATGCTCTCAGCCCATATTCATTTCATTGTGTAAGAATTGTTCCATAAAGGCTGGATATTGTGCTTTGGACATGTGGGGGGAAGAAGATTATTATGTGAGCGAAGAAAACATTACACTAAGTTTCATTTCCAAAGTACAGCATGAGGAGCAGCCTCGGAAGATGATGGTTTAAAAGTAATAAACTGTCCCCTCCGCGGATGCCACGGATGCTTTTAGAGACAGGTGATGAGAAAACAATTGGGAAAAAGTAGGAAGTAAGAAGAAAAGAGGTAAGGGCAAGGAGGGAGGGATTGTATCCGCATTAGAGGAAGAAGAGGAGGAGGATGTAGGTGAAGGGATCTGACTGTGTAGAAATGTTAGCAGTAGAGGTACCGCTGTAAAAAAGATGAGTTTTCAGCTTTGGCAGATGACTCTGCGGCACCGAATGGAGTTAGAAGGTCAATCCACTTTTGGAAATGAGCTGGAAGAAGCAGGGAAGGGAAAGCTAAGTAGTCAGCCTCAACTCGAATAGCATTCCTTCTTTCTCCATGCTGTGAGATGATCCTCTCCTCCACTCTCTGAGGTGATGGAGATTAGTTTTGGAATAGTGATGGGGGTGAGGAGGCATTTCAGACAGACTTTGCAATGCAATCCAATATTTTTTGCCCTCCAAAACTGCTATGCGGTGGTCACATTCAATTTCAAAAAACACCAGTGTGCAAGCATGCAAGCGGGCGTACAAAACCTCTCATAATGTCATCATCTATTCACTGCTTTTACACTCCCTCACCCTGATATGCACTTGTCACAGTGCTGCTACAAGCTGTCCTCCAGTAAAAATACAAGGTCATCTGTGCAGCAGCTTATTACGCCTCACAGCTAGATCAAGTGGTCATGCCCCAAAACATTATATTTTGATGTTTAACACTTGTGATGTTCTGATCGAGTGAAACAGTCGCCACGGACGGATGAGTCCAGAATCGGGAGCTGCTGTTTGTTTCCTGTTTTAAACCGAAGGTTAATATTTCTTGTGTCCATGGGTTTCATAACCACAGTGGTGCATTTTTACTGTAACCACGACGACGAGGGTCCTCTTACCTTAACAATGTACATGGAACATTCTTTGGAAACGACATTAGCCTTTACAGAAATATTGCACTCAGGGATACAACTTATTTAAATCTCAAAAATAAAAAAACAGTCATTTTTTTAACAGTAATTTCCTGATTTTGTAGCCTATTAGTCACAAATTATGCATCCAAAATGATTGCATGTTCATGTCCTACTTTGTCCACTCATGTAAGAGTAATTTATTATGCTCTTACATGAGCAGGGTGCTGGAAAATGCGCTGAAGCGGTGCGACTTTATAGTGTATTAACTTGATCGTGTTAGATTTAATAGACACACAGTTTTACATTAAAAAAAAAGTATGGTGTGAAATGATGGCAGTAAACATTGAATACAAAGTTTTAGTTAACAGTAACCAATAATAACAAATATATTTAGCATAAAAAAGCTGTTCCTAAAGTAAAGAGTTTTTAAATAATGAAAAAAATAGGAGAATTATGAAAATGTAACATTAGTAAATAATTTTAAGAAAACATAACTTTAATAATAATTGTGCGACTTATATATGTTTTAACATTTTTATGCGGGTGTAAAATCGACTCATTCGTGCTTTAAATAGTTAAACCACTACTGTGAACTTGCAATAACCTACTTCTTGACAAAGTATTGTTTCCAAGGCTGAATTACGGAGCCAGCAAACTGGGCACCTTCCACATCCCAAAGGGCCCCGAAAGCCAGAGTTCACTCTATATCGAGTGACTGTATGTAAGATGATCAGTTTCAAATCTGTTTAGGAATTTACACCACAAAAGTACAAAATCAACAGAGACAGGTCCTGAAATGTTACCTGTTTGTGGCCTTTCTCTTGACGTGTAAACCTGGGGCAGATATTATTATTTCAGGAAAGGAGTACCAGTTGTTTTTTATTTGGTCTGCTGAAATAACAAAGCTGACTCTAGTAGGGGCCATAGGATATATTAAAAATATTTCTGCCCCAGGGTCCTGGAGGATGGTAATGCAGCATTTGAGATGCAAAGCAATTCTAAAAGGAAGGTAAAATTATGGCTAAACCATGAATTAGCAATACTTACTGGCACGAATGCCGTCCTCTGGTTGTTGTTGTGTACGTATGTGTGTATAAGGGTTATTATAGCTAAAGAAGGGAAATCTATGTTTGTTAACTGAAATAAAAATCGGTGTTGAAAAAATGAACCTACAATGAGCAATGCAACATCAACTAAAACAAAATGGAACTGCAGGTGAAATGAGCTGTGATTTCCCCCCAGTAGTAATGGTTCATTTTGTAAAACAATCATATTATTAGCCTTTATTATTATCATTATTAGCGTACAAAACCGCTAATAATGTGATCCCTCTCTCACTCTATACTAGTAACAGTGATAATTCAAGCTGTCCTCCAGTAAAACGGCGCGGTCATCTATGCAGAAGCTTATTACTACCCATAGCTATGATTTGTTAAGCTAAGTAAGCTCTAGTAATCATGACCTGATGCTTAAATCTGAGTGAAACATTCAGCATAGATAGATGAGTTAACCGAACAGTGGGGTCTGCGTTCTCAACTGAAGGTTAATATTTCTTGTGTTCGTGTCTGTTCCATAACCACAGGGATGTATTTTTTACTGTAACCAGGACAACGAAGGTCCTCTTACCTTAACAAAACACTCGTGTCATTCTGTGCACAAGAATAAAATGGCTTTTCACAATATAGGACCTATAGTAAACAATGGTTTGGTAAATCATATTCGATGTCATGCATTTTTTCACTGTACCTTTTTCAGCCTCTATACCTCATTCCTTTCTTCAGCAGTC
Source organism: Coranthus polyacanthus (assembly GCA_037367275.1). Lineage (NCBI taxonomy): Eukaryota > Metazoa > Chordata > Actinopteri > Kurtiformes > Apogonidae > Coranthus > Coranthus polyacanthus. The sequence goes on from JAPQRN010000015.1 coordinate 9,436,001, forward strand.
GTCATGTAACTTTCTTCTTTTAGACCTTTCTCCTAACCTTAATCAAACCTATAGTCACAGCAAAAACACAGCAGTCGTGCTGCATTTTAACGCTATCAGCAGTATTGTCGTTTTGGGAGTGATCGGAAATCAACCTGTGCTGCTATTTAGGTGTGAGGATGAGGTTGAATAGGTAAATTATGTTTGTTTTTGTCATGTAACATTCTCATTTTAGCGCTAACCTTGAACTTCTAGCGCAACCCAGTTGTTGTTGTTGTGCCTAAGCTTACCAACCATTAACTGCAGCACCGTCAAAGCTGTCGCTCTTAACAGTTACAGGAGTTTGTTAACGTTACTTGTGGCATTGAAAATGTCTTGCATATATAGTATGTCATTTTGGGAGTGACTGGCAGGTATGGGGGACATGTTGCCAATATTAATGGTTCACGATGTAAAAGGAAAAGAAAAGCCATTGCATATTTAATAAATCGTAAATCATCTCATGCATACTTGCACCCTGCCTTTTTGGCTTCTGTAAATACTGTAAAGGCTTTAAACAACAAACAAATAAATAAAACTACTCACTCAAAAATAGCTAAAGCTAAACTGAAATCACAAACCAAACTGAAAGAGCTCTGACTTACTGAAAAACTAAAAACTGTAATAGCTCGTAATGTCGTTGGCCCAAAATGTCACCTTGCAGGAGTGGGAGATAAAAACCACCTTGTTTTTAGCGTGATGACACAACTTGTCTCGGTTTAAACCGCCGAGATTTAACACAGTTTCACAAGCAGAAATGTTCAAAAATCTCATCATCACCATCCCACTGCTGAAACACAAACGCAGCAACCACCGAAAACAGTAACAACAATGTGAATGTGTCTGTGACAGTGTTTATCTGTAATTGTGTGTTTTTTGGGGATGCTGCTCACCACTGGGACAGAAACAGAGCACACTGAACTTCAAACGACACTGTGGCTCCTTAGGGGTCCATTATGGTGGGACTGACACGGGTCTAATGATGCTGGTGCGACTCTGGCAACAAAGGTAGCCGAGCAGTTCAAGGAAAGGATGGTCCCATGACAACGGGATGACTGACAGCTGCTGGGTCGCCGCGGGCAGCGGAGTGGGGGTGGGGGGAGGGGACGACTCCTGCATCGATGCACCCCTTGATTCGCTGTCAGTGAGCTTGATTGACATGTAACAACTGACATGGCTTCAGTGTCGAACCGTGAGCTGAGATGGATGAGACTAGACCGGATTAATTATCTAGTGTTTAAAAAATCCATGGCCAGGGGGGTCAAGGGTCATTTCATACAAATCATGATAAAAACACATTCCCTCACTTGTCTATGGTGGTGTCTGGCCAATTTTGGTTTTATTTATTTTTTATTTTATTTTAGATAAATACACTCCTCAGGACAAATCAGATGAATAAACCAGAGGCAACAACTCTCCAGAAACAATAACTTGTTTATTCCGGATTTTGGCTGCAACTTTTATTTTTTTGCTTATTGATTAATCTGATGATAATGGAGAAGATAAACAGTAATGTTGGTCCTATAACAAACCTCACTGTTGCTTTACTCGCTTACATTTGAACATTAGTAGTAAATTCATATTTATCACCTATCAATATCAGACTTCACCCTTTTAGAACTTAAATAATAGAGTTATCACCAAAAAGACTGACAATGCTGCATAATCTGGGAGTGTTTCCTCAAGGAGAGTTTCATTATGTCAGACACGTGTGATTTTCAAATGACTAATAATCAAGAAACAGACGGAGGAGGGATTTTTTTTTTTTTTTTTCTTCACATTTTATCGCAATAACGGGAACCTGGAGGAAAGGGCAAGGTGAGAGGATTACAGGATTTGTTGAGCTTCATCTTTTGTTGCTTTTTTTTTTTTTTTTCCCCATGTAACCCAGAGAACCACACTTGATAACACCTTCCATTCATGCACACAAAGCAGGAGGGTGGAGCTGCATGTGTGTTCAGCTCGACTGCAGAGCGACAGGTTTGGGTGAGGTGAGGGAGGCCCTGCATGCAGCGAATGGAAACACATTGTTAAGAAGTGTGTGTACACGTGTGGCTGGGTTGCTCTCCCACCAGCTAAAGGTGTTGGCTGTATTTACATACCTCAGCGCCATGTCAACAAGGTCACCACCCAAACATTCACGAGTTAAACAGCTGAGGTTTGTTATGACACCGACGACACATACTGAAACTAACCACATTATCTCATGTGACTAAGTGTTTTCGTGTGATTCTTGAACTTCCTGAATTTTCGGGATTAAAGTTTCGTGATGGGGAGGGGGGAAAAAAATGATTCAACTGAGCTGAACGGCTCACCCAGCAAATCTCTGTTTTTTTCTCTGACACATTCAAAGGGGAAAACTAACAATTAATTGAACTGCAAGGGTAAGATCCACAAACGGATCGCGCGGCTTTGGCAGGTGCAAAACTGCCGCAAATGAGACAAAAATATAGAGTGTAATTCACAAAGCACCTGCAAAGGTTGGAATTCACTGCAAGGGCAGCACCGATGTTGCACCTGTGTCATTTGCATGGATGAAATGTATAGAATATTCATACGTTCAATGCCACATTGGCCCCTTTCTATACAAATACGCCTTGTTGCATTGTTGAGTGTATTTTGCAGAAGACATTTCATATTGTAGACGTGAAAAACCATAGAAGCATTAAAGATGGTTTGTGATTGTGGAGAGCTCTTTGTGTGTGTCTCTGTTCATTAAAGAAGTGTCCTACCTCTCAATGGTGAAGAATCCTTAAAACAATTCTATGTAGTTTTCGTAATCCCAGACAAACCACCAAACAAACAAACCAACAGATATGGGCTTTTACAGTACCTCCTTGCAGAGATAAACTTACTGTGAGTATTAGAGTTATATTCATCAATTACTTAAGCTTCAAAGAAAATAAGGTTATCCACATTCATTCTAAATGCTACTTGGAATTTTGCTTCTCTAATTCGGGACTGAATAATGTATTCTAGTTCAGCTGTGCATGAATTAGCTTCTCTAATGTCTCCTGTTTAACTAGCATGTAACATAAAAGACTGTAGCATAATTTGACTGACACATGCAATATGAACAGCCTGGAGGCCAGTTAACATGACGAATCTCTCCCATGTGAGCACACCCACGACAGGAATCCATATTCCAGGAACAACAACGGGAATCAGGAGTTTCTGTTGGATTATCTTCTTTTGTTGTCAGATGCTCTGACTTATTTGTTGACTCCCGACACATATGATGAAACTGTACATACACATGACTCCACTATGTGTGACTGACTAATTCATTTAACAGAGCTATGCAGATGAGTCCAGTGTTTGGCTCTGTGAGCTTACTAATGCTGCAGAGAAAAACACTGTACTTCAAACGCAGCTTGCATCTCAGATAACACAGGAAATTTTCCTCAGTCGTCGACATAAGTATTTGAAGTTCGGTTGGTATGCAAAATGAGTGTGGCATTTCAGCTGCTTTTTTGCCTTTCCTTTACATCCACAGAACAAGATACGTACACCACAGCATCACACACAGGTCTGCATTCAAAGCAGCCTCGTCCCACTCAGACAACTCCAGCCGAATTCCCAGCGGCCGTCTTCCACAACCAACGTTGACACAGGAGTCTCCTGAGCGTTGAAGACACACCGGCCTCTGGGTTCTAAACACTTTTAAATAACAGGCATGTGGAAAACCTGACTAGTCCCAAATGATAAACTCTTCAGCCTCCTCACAACGGAAAACCCATTAAACGCCCGCAATGCCTCGTCGCCTCTCAACAGCACTCGCCGGTCCAAGGAATGAAAGCGAGGAAGATAAAACGGAAACGTTAAATAGGAAAAACATCACAAACTTTTCTCTCACCCCCCACCACAACCACCACCACCACCAACCCCAACCCCCCCCCCTTTCCTCTTCCTCATCAAAGTGTGTGAGCGAGATGCGAGGAGATGACGGACCACCATGAGAGAGGCGACGACGAGAGGCTCGCAATTTGTTTTCTCTTTTTGTTTCCTGCTTCTTTTTTTTTTTTCCTCCCATCTTTTCTTCTCAGGCAATTTTTTTTTTCTGATAAACATTCGAGAGCTGAGCTCCAGCGCCGTGAAGATATTTTTACTTTCAGCAGCAGCCTCATAAACAGTAAGCTGTGAAGACAATGTGGTTAGAAATGATGAATATATAGCCAGTGGCTTTAATATCTTTAATACTCGCTCCGGATGTGGTGGAGAATAGGAACGGTGTATTAGATGATGATGAAAAAGAGGGAAAAAGATGCAGAGTACTTTTCAGGTTGGAGCTTTTGTGCTCCATTAGAAATTTTTACTGCACGTTTTAGCCATAATGCTTCGCTCGGTGCTAACGAGGGAGCTTTTTACACTTCATGGCCTCGTTGTTTCAAAGCACCGCAGGTCAAATATGGGGGTGAACATAGCAGTGAAAGGCAGGTGGTGAGTAAAACCGATGAGCTTTAAGGCTGGGGTATGATTGAAACAAACATCGCATGCTTTGTTGCTGAGACATGTTTTTAACACGACTTCAGCAAAGCTTGTCGTCATAAAAAGAAGTGGTAAGCTGTAATAAGTGTCTTAACAACTCACACTTTTGGGCAGTACAAGGTATTCTTGGAGGTGTTTTTGTTCACACTCAGTCTTTTGAACAAAGTCCTTCTAATCCTGAGGTGTAACTCACAGTAACTATTCTCAGATGAACATAAAGCAAAACACTTAATGCGTTGAAAAAAGTATATATGATTACACTGACTGCACTGATTACTGATATGTGGGGCAGTTAAAAGGCCAAAGTCACCTGTCACGGAAACTACACGTAACGTCCGTGTAACAGTTGACTACAATAGTTTTGATGGATTTATTAGACATTAAGTAGCCTGTCTTTAAAATGTTGAAATCTTATCTTAGAGCGAATGGATGTACAGCAAGTAAATCAATAAAAACTGAGCAGCTAGTACCAGATTATAGAAGCCGTTAATGCCAATACTTTGTGTTCATAGCAAGTTCAACCTAAACAACACGCAGAGGCTTTATCCAAGAACACAATAACCAAAGCAGCAGAACTGAGCCAAAACATGAAACACCACTAACAATGGATGGAAGCAGAAGCAGCAGCAGCAGATGCTACTTACCATCACAGTAGAAATGCGAACACACGACACGTCTCCTGTCTGTAATCTGAAGCGGTGGATGATGGACGGTCGGCCGTGTCTTCTGCCTCGCATGCGGGGGACATTTCTTGATCAAATTTTAAAAATGAAAATCACATACTGTCTCAGAGCATGAACATATTCAGAGTAGAGGTCTCTGGCAGTATTCAGAATCACATCCTGGACACTACACACTGCATACATGTACTACAGTACTTTTATTTTACAGCAGTATACGGTACAGTATGACATACGTGAACATTAATGCAGCATTAACTTAATTTACAACATTAACTACGTGCACGACCACCAGGCTTATCACCATGGATACTTGTCAGCTGTTCACAGACAGTTACAGAAGTTCACATTATATTTCTAATAAAAATCTCTGTGAAATTGTTTCGTGCAAATCAGATTGTTCTTATTAATTGCTGGTGTCGGTTGCTAACTCGCGTCAGCTTCCTTATTACCTCATTTGAATATCAGGTTCAAAAGTCCACTCTGAACACCTGCGTGAACGTGATTGGACGTTAGCGCCACACAGCTGTGTCGCCAATGCAAGTCGGCCAGTGTAAGCGTCGAAGTAGTGCTCTCCATTCATTGCTAATCGACATAAATCTTTTCCAGTCATTTTTGGTATTAAGCGTTAATTAAATTAGCCCGTATACTCACTTTTCCGTCCACACGTATGAATCCAAATAAAAGGGAACAAGGCTGCATCCATACTCCAGCTGTCACCTGTTCGTGAACTCCGTCCCCTTACAGTTTAACAGTACACTACTCTTTTGTGTGCCATTCATTTTCGCTTTGGGGCAAACTGATAAAATAATCATTCATATAATATGTTTGCTGACCTTGTCACCAGTACATTGTATTTCAGATTAGATTCAGAAAAACACGTCTATCTTTCTGACATTGTGATAGCTCGATACGTAACCCTACCTATGTCTTCAACCCTCCGAGCTCTGTCAGAAAGCTGATATAGACCCAGTGTTGATGGTAAAATAAAGCCAAGACTCTGACCACTCTAATCCTGACTTGGCCAAGAGCGCTGGCTAGCTCAGTGCTTGGCTGTCGTGACTCTAATCTTGCCTGTTGCTGGATAATCTGGCTTGGCTGCACAGAGTGAGAGTGCGGTGGTGGCTAGCTGACGGGCTACACGAGCTGATTTGGTGGCTGCTTCTTGCCAGTTTTGGTGGAGGGGATGTCTGGCGTGCTGTGGTTGTCTTGCTGCCCACTTATATCTTGGCAGCTTTTCGTCCTGACTCACTGGCTGGTTAGTTGCCTGGATAATACTGGCCGACAAAACAACAAGACTGACTCACCGGCTTAGAGACAGGTTGGCCCTGCCATGGTTTTGTTTCAGAGAGCAGCCACCATCCTGGTGATGAGAAACCAGATCCCTTAATCACTGTCTCCATATTATACTAACAGAGTGGAACACACACCAGACACAGCAGACACACCTACACTCTTTGTTCACAGTATTATTAGAGCTATGTATGGGGACAGCTCTTTCCCAGTCGCAGAAGATGAACTCACATTGTTTTCCTGTTCCTGTAGAGTACAAATACGCAAATGCATAAATACTCCATTACAAAAAGTACTACACGACAAATCTTACTTAAAGTGATAGTTTGTGTTTTTGGTTGTACGAGGTATTTATCCGTAGTCCATCATTGTATGACCTGCAGTAGATCTCCGTCTGCACAACCCCACGTCGGAGCAGCACACAGACCTTTCCTTTGGTTCTACATTTTCTCACTCGTAGAATGTACGTATCCCTACGCATAAGCGCCTTCATGTCGCATAGTGCACATCAGCCGTGTTGGTCAGAGTTGGAAAGTGCAAGAAAAGCAGCACACACCTAAACCAACATTGATTTTGTTTGGTGAGCCTTTTTTAAGTGACTAAAATACTGTTTTGGCTCCTGGCCATGTCTTTCAGCAGTGCATCGGTTGTCCCGTGAGCTTCTCCTACACGTGGTCCTGCTGACTACGATCTGCAGGTAACACACTCAAGTATCTCATGCAGCCTCACTTCAAATAATCCAGACAATCCCTTGAAATGGGTAGTGGAGCGCTTTTGCTCTAGCTTTTGCATATTTATGTATTTCCTGTAAAAACAGGAATCTAGGGAGGCTGTTCCCCTCCCGCAGTCTGCTCTGATTGGTTAATTCCACCTGTGGCGCAATGACCCATAATGATCCACTGATGACCCATAACTACTAACTAGCTCATAGATTCTCTGCAGGGGATATAAAAATTCAAGAAAGCATTTCATTTGACACAAAATTAGTGTACATCAGCTGTACATTTAGCTGTGCCCTGTAAGGTGTCCATGAGTGTTTTGAAAGGCACAATGCATTATTATTATGATTGTTATTAAGACATTAAACAAAATAAGTACATGTGACATTGTGTTATTAATAGTGAAGCACCAGTGTCGTGACAGCATGTTTCTGCTGGAGGTGGAGCTGGTTTGAAGTACTTTACATCCAGTTTTATATTCAGGGACACCAGATAAATCTGAGGTTTCGTCACATGATTAATGGGAGAGAAAAGAAGAAAAACAAAGCTCTCATTCACAAATCTGTTTTCAGTTTGTGCACTTGTTTTCTAACCTTTTGGTGATATATTGGATTCATTTGAACATTCATTTAAATGAAACCATGTGAGATGTTTAGAAGGAAAATCACTATTTGGGAGAGCTGTAACAACTCATAGACATTTGAAATGTGAGCAGACTATTTATGTTTTTTGTACGATGTCAGAAGGTTGGAAACCCCTGGTTTAATCTTGAAATACATGTTGCATTTTAAAAGCTTGTCATATTATCCATTGTGTCAAAAGTAACTATCAGATAACTGTCAGACAAATGTCATGGAGTAAAATGTACAATATTCTGAGATGTAGTGGAGTGGAAGTATAAAGTAGCATGAAATGGAAATAAATGAAGAACGAGTACCTCAGATTTGTACTGAAGTACACTTCCTGAGTAAAAGTACATAGAGTTACTACCCTGCCGTCACACTTATATGTCCATTTGTAACAGAACCAACCCTGAGTCAAAGAAAAGAAATATCTCAGTTGTGTGTAAAACTGACCAAACCTTAACCTGAGCAATTCCTATCGTCAACAAATCAGCTCAGACCAGACCTGAAACCCACGTACAGATTTAAGGTACAATCCCACTTCTGCTGTGCTACATTAATCTGACAGCTGCAGTAATGAACCCCTCAGTCAAAGGACAGATGATCTCTTTTATAGGTGGACTAATATTTTGTGATTTTTCCAATAAAAATGTTTTCCTTTGCTCAGTGCAACTTGTCAGCTGTGATGATTTGCTGCTTCTCTCACTCAGATGCAAGAGTAAACTGAATATATTTGGCTTTTGGACAAAACAAGACATCACTTAAACTGGTCTTGGCATTTTCCACTATTTTTGTGATATTTACCAAAGCCAAGGAGGCTATGTAACTCCCTTTGTTTGTCTGTTTGTATGTCGGTCTGTTGGCAGGATTACACCAAGACTCCTTCCACCGATTCTCATCAAACCAAAGATGAACCCATGAATTTTACACTCTTTCTCATATTGTGAGAATGGCGTCTAATTGAATCACAGGACTTTTGGGCCTCTGTGGAGGTATGCACTCTACCAAGTGCCCTTCTACAGTAGTTTATAAAGGAATCATTTCATCAGTTGGGCTGAAAATCAGGTGATTTTAGTCCTTCTGTCTTATCTATTTGATAAGTCATCCACTTTTTTCACCTTAGGAGTTCTCTTCAAACAGCTTCGCTTCCATCAAGTATTTTTTATTAAGTATTACTTTTTAACCATTAGCTTTAGGATGTGCGTTCTTACATGAACAGTAATGAAAAAGCGAGCTGTTTTACTGCGATTCAAACAATAAATAAAAATAGATGATAGAAAGAAACCCAGACAGACAGTGCGTCCATAGGAAAAACATTTTATTGAAAAACATTTTCAGTTTGTAACAGACTGGTGGAATGTGTGTCATTTATCCTCACTTTGAACTTGTTTTTAAATTGTTTGAATGATAAAACCATTTTTCACAGCCTGTCCATCTCATACTGCAAGAGGAGGGGGGGTAAGAGGGCTACAGCCACCCGGTAACCAGAACAGACTAAAGAAAACCAGGGGTAGACGAACAAACAATGCAAATATAATACTGTGTTACTTACAAACTGGACTGAAATTAAATCATAAACATAACAAAAAAAGAAACTAATTCAATAAATATTTATGGTACACACTTATGGCACAAATATGCAGCAGTCGGCTTGGCAACTTTTCTCTCATTTTTTAAACCAAATTACCATGGAAACAGTGCAAAAGGGCGGGGGGGAGTGGGAGGACACAAGCTTTCCATCGAGCGCTAGCTAAAATACATAGCAAAAAATTCAAATTTTATACAAAACATCTTACTTTAAGAGTTTATAAAAAATGTTTTTATTGGGTTCTGGTCAATATTTACATAAGCTATTTACCAAAAAAGTAGTATGCTCTGTTTTACTGAAGTGTATTCCATTTTTTCTGAACTTTTTTTTCCATTTACTTTCCTAAAAAGGTGAATAAGGCTATTGTAACAACCCAGGATCCATATACAATACAAACATTAATGTATTTACAGTTTCTTACCTACAGAAGTACGGTGCAAAATTACTGAGTCAAGTGACCAAGGGCTGACCATACGAGCAAGGCATTTTACAGTAGCCTGAGGTACTTCTCCTAGCCCGCGTGCTAAGGCTCTCACAACATCGCTACGACTTTTCCGTAGAGGTCAAAAACCGAACTGTCAATGTTGGGAGAGCATTAGTCGAGTGGCAGCTAAGAAAAGGACGTCAGATTCAAAGAAACTAATAAGATTGTCATATTCTGCCGCAGACAGACAGCAACTAAACAGCCATTTTGTTTGTTGTGTGTGTTGTTTTTTTCACCTTTTTCTTAAATACCTGTTCAGGTGTGATATAGTATATTCTTTTAAATGGTTTTTCACAGTTTACCTTTGTACTACGGCACATTATCAGAACGGAAAAGGTTCAAATGATAATACAAATAATGCAGGAAAACAAAAACCAACAGCAGACTTGGTGACGTACTTTGCTAGTTTTGTGTCATTTGTTTGTTGTTACATCTTTCAGTGGTTAAGAACACTTTCCATAGGTGTTTTTTTTTTTTCTCAGAATTGATTACAAAAATAAATAAGAATTGCATATTTGCAGATTTTGTAGCCTCTTAGAGGCACAAACCTCAGATCATACAAGGCTTGGCTTTTCGGTGAAATTTGATGTTTTTGATGAACAAATGACAATGTTAATGATGTATATGCTCAGGGAACAGCCTAGGCCACCATTACGATCCTAAGCTGAAGAGAACAATGAAATATAGACTTAACACACGCACACACGCTTACACACATGCACAAAGAACATATGAAGGGTGTGTATGAGAATCCAGGGCACTGGGCTTCATGGGAAATATCCTTTGGGAGATGCTACACTGAGTGAGTGTGGGAGACACAGCTACTCTGCCCTTGTGTACACCAACGCTAGCTATTTTGGGTCAGAAAACTCCACTCCCCCTCGGGGCGGGGTCCAGGACGCCCCCCCCTGCTCCCCTCGATCCTGGTCCTCCTCCCCTGGACCGTGCCCTGCATTGCCGGACAAGAGCTTGTGGGAAATAAGGGACTCAGTGGGTTGAGAGATATCAAATAATCAAAAACCTAGATTGCATAATGTGCACTTATACCATAATATATTAACATTACTTCTTCTTCTCCACACTGCCTGACAACACCTGTGCTCTATGTGTCTATCATAAATAAATTCTGCGTTTTATTTAATTTTTTTTATTTTTCACCTTTGTAATGTTCCTTTTTTTTTTTAAATGTACATCTATTTTGTAAATAAAAAAAAAAGAAGTAAATCAAAAACACAATATGAAAATGCTAATGGAGATTGAGAAACAGTGACGATGTAAATAGATGTCCCTGTGCTTTTTAATGAACAAGAATAGGAGAGCACCGGTCATGCTGATTCGGGCCCCTCGGGGCACCCTTAATCATCCTCGGACCCCTAGGGGTAAAGTACCTAGAGCTGTTTCAGCCAGCTAACCTCGACTAGATCTCAGGCCTCGTCTTCACCTGATGCGAAAAACGGCAGTAAGGCGAAATGGATTTCTTATTGCCCCTAACACTTTCCCATGAGAAAAGCCCAGGTTTCCAGAGAAGTTGAGGCGAGAACTCGCTACTAAATCTGACGGGATACAGCTGCTCTCCCATCTCTTAACTATCACTGTGTCTCTCTCTGTGGATTGCTGCGAAGAGTGGAGGTACCAAAAAAAGGGGGGTTAAAAGTGCTGCTCTATGTATATGAAAATCCTCCACTCTTCCCAGAAGCCACCTGGGCTAACCTGACGTGCACCCTAAATAAAAGAAAACTAAAAAAAAACCCTCCTTCTTTTCATGCTCTCGTCCCTCCTAGCCATTGTTGGGTCACTTGTGTTCGACAAACGATATGACAAAAGGAAAAAAAAAAAAAAAAAAATCTGCACTTGAACTACACCGGCATATGAAAAGCAGATAAGACCAAAAATAATCAGTAAATGATGACAGTACAAAAAAAAGGGAATCTACTTTTTTTCCATACTTTCAAGTAACTTCTGAAAAGGTGTTTTGCTGAACACATATATCTGGGGAAATGAGGAGAAACGGTGTAATCCACACTTAAACCCAAACACATTGTGGTTGACTGATTGGTGAGACAGTGTGTCTGTGTGCCTGTGGGTGTATATGTTAAGGTGAGCATGTGGGTGGCGAGGTGAACGGGTGATCTCTGTGAGTCAGTCAGGAAAGTCCCAGAGAGGATCGGCGTGAGAATCTCTCTGCTTGTTCCTCCTCCTCGGTCCTGTTAAATCCACAGAGTCTCTCTGGCTAGTGAAGGGAGGGCAGCCACCGTGTGAGTTCATGGTCAGCCCACATCCTCCTCCTTCTTTACCTCTCCTCCTCACTCCTTCTTTGTCTCTTTCACTCTCTTTTTTTTTCCAAGCAGTAGTTCTCTCTTAGGCCAAACATTCCTTCTCCTCCTCTAATCCCAGGTAACCTTTACATCCGACAACGTCCAAGAAAAAGAAAAAAAACACACTGTGCATCTGTCCGACTTCCCAAGCTTGACACACTTCCCCAAAATGCCGGCTGCGGTGCACAAAACAAAAAAAAAAAACAGGGCGTTATCGGGGAAAGAAGAGTTCGTCCTCTACGTTTCCCAGAAGCCCCAGAGAGCAGCAGCAGTGGCAGCGGCAGCCTTCTCCCGACTGTGAACAAACCAGAGCGACAAAGCAAAACTTTGATTAAGAAAGAAAGAGTGACAAAACATCAGAGGAGAGGAGGAGGAGGAGTCGACAGAGTGAGAGAGACAGAAAGAGCGAGAGCGTTTGTCACCGGCGGCAGTGCCAGCCGAAACCAAAAACCCGCTCTGCCCGGGGATTGTTCCAGTTCATCTCCTAAGTTTTAAAAAGTTCCACTCAGACTTTGTAGTAGATGTTGGCGGGGCTCTGCGGCGGCATCTCCTGAACTATGTAGACCGGGTGGCCGTAGTCGCCGCTGACCTTCTCGTAGTGCGGGCAGAAGACGCTGTCAGCAGTCCTGAGCGGGATGATGATGTCGCTGGGTTCCGAGCCGTTATTGTTCCCGCCGCCTCCACTCCGTTTGGGCGTGGCCAGGGTGCTTAGAGACAGCGTGGCGGCGTGCTGTGGCGAGTGCTTGCGGTGTCGCCGCCGGTACTTGAGCAGCAGCAAGACCAGCATGATGATGATGATGATGAAGATGACGCTGCCTGAGGCGATGCCGACGAAGATGGCCACCTCAGAGCCGATGACATTGGAGGATTTTCCTCCATCGTCATTTCCGCCACTTTCTCTGGGCGATACATCTGCGAGACAGAGGAGAGAAAAAAGTCAGTAAAAGAAAGAAATGACTCTACTTTTTCACATCTGCTCATCAGACCAGCTGCTGCATCAGTGTCACGTGCAGCCGCTGATGCTGATGATGATCAATATAGAAATGTTTGCTTGCCGGCTGAACTGGTATCTGGAGAGAAATTCAGCATTTGGGTTGAAGTGTAAGTTGTACCAATAGTTGTGGTAGTTTTGGAACTTTAAAAACTAAGCTTAGGTTTAGCTGAACCATATTTTAATTGAGTTTAAAAAATAATGCTTGTTTGGTACAACCCAGTCAAAGAAAAGGAAGACAAAGAAGCAGAGGCAGTGTTTCTCTTTTCCTGTCCTTCCCTTTCATTCTGCACAATCTTTTTATCAGACCACAGTAAAAGGTGCAGTGAACAGTGGCTGAGAGTGAAGCCTGCCTATAGAAGCTTTTGTATAAAGGTCACATTCGATCGGTGGCTATTCAAATTCAGCTGGTGAAGACAGCAACCTTGAAACTAGGGCGAGAGCAGCCTGACGGGGAGATACAGTGGCTCGGGTAGAAGCAGGCAAATGGCACTTAGGTAAATTGCATTTTGAAAGGCATAAAAAAAGTAACTTCATTTTCTAACTAACAGCCCCAGAGGGAAAAAAAATAAGAAAGAGATATTCGATGTCGTCATGAGACATCAATTATGAAAGCCAAGCTGTGCTATGACTCCCAGCGACGGACACGCTGGTTCACATCCAACACCCAAGGGTGGGTGTGTTCCGCTCTCCCCGGGACAGGAGCGTGTTCCCTGAGCCGGCAGGATTACAGTGTCTCCCTGTCTGCCGCTGTTCTCCCGAGGGTCTAAAAGTGCTTTCGTTGTCGTAGGGGGAGTGGAAACAGGATGGCAGGCAGCCCAAAGCAAGGACCCTTTCGTTGTTTTACAAGGGGATTACGCTGCCTCAGACGCTCTGCCCGTAGCACTCTGACGCCCATATGCTCCCGCTACAGGCCAGGGAAGGAGGGATGAGACATTAAAAAAAGCAAGAGAGACGACAGGAAAGTGGAGAGAACAAGATGCTGATGTCTGCAGAGAGCGGTGCCAGCGTGGATTTAATAGGCGGGATGGTAGAGTCAGATTTGGGAGTAAAAACAGAAAGTGTCAGGCGAGGCCACGCCCTCGATGAACCAGAAGGACAGACGGGAGGACTGTTTATATAGGTCAGCTTGTTTTTGTTCTTGGGCCCTTCCTGTTTCTTTTTCCGAGCACAGCTCGCTGCGGAAATTGCCGGTCTGATTTTCTTCTTGGGAGATTTCTAACTGCAATATAATAGCAGAGATAAGAGGCGCGTAGGTGCACGTCTGTCTGAGTTGTGATTCTGTGCAGGAACAAGTGTGGGTCTGTACTAAGAACAGGTCGTTAAAAAGATGGCAGACAGCGATCAGATCATTTTCCTGAAAATGTCACTTAAGCGGTGGGTTAAGGCTGGAATGGGGCCAGTGTGGAGATACCTTATAAGTCCTTGAGACGCTGGAGATGCCTATCAGTTTTATGGGCAACATTCAATTACTGCCTGATGAATCGCTGACCTTTTTTCCAGCACTTTCACACACACACCTCAGTGACTCACACACACACACACATACGCTTACTTTGCACTATCTAGTTCTTGGCTTAACAATTGTGCGCCCAAATGCCAAATTGTTTCGATAAATCCTCCACTCAATTACCACTTTCCCTGGATTTAAGGCACAAATAGGTGATCTCACCTGATTTCTCCAGCACATTGTTAGTATTGATGGGATTCTTGCCGTCTGTGTGCTTGGGAGGGTAGGGTACTCTGGTGGGGTTGTCTTTGGGTGAGATAGGGTCTGAGGGATCTAGAAAGAAGCACACAAGATGCACAGGAATTGATGAGAAAGACTTACTCACAACAGCTCATGCCCACCCTGTTTATGTTCACATCAAAGAATTATTTTGCTGAAAGAATTAGCGCTCTTCCTGACATTTCTTCCACTTTTTCCCCTTTAAAAGTGATTTCCATACTCATACCGTGGGTCAAAGGATAGAGGGCATTGTGTACCTTAAAGCCCCTTTGATCACACAGTAATGGGCAATAACTGTAAGATATCGAAACCTACTTGTTTTCTGAAAACTTAAACCACACACTGACACCTTACACTTGAAGATACCACACAGTATTGACTATTTACAGTCAAAAACAACTTTCGCTTCAAGTTTTAAACAAACATCCATCATGTCAGTGTTGTATTGCGACAGACTTCCAAATCCCACGCTCATCCTTTGCATATATTAAATGAAGTCAGCAAACATTGAAAACATTCCTTTAAGTTGACGTGATCATCAAAATGACATCTGAGAAGGAAAGTTCACTTATTCCCTAAAAGGTTTTTTTCTGGCACTTATTTTCATTCAATGGGGCCATGTCCAATGATCCTATCATTCTGCTCTTCTGTTCAAATAGAGATTGAGAAATTTCTTGGCATTAGTTAGCATTAGTAATGATTCAAAATGACGTACTCTTGGTGTGAGCTCCTTGTCTGTTCAAAAGTCAAAAAGGATATTGAGCTTAAATGCAAAGAAGAAAACTGGATCTTTATTACTTGAAAGGTGCTGGATAAAGAATAAAGACGAGCAAACTGGTTCTGTCAAGGGGCCGTGTGTTTCCGGATGGAGCTCAAATGTCTGTTAGTATTTTTACTCTGATTTTAAAGCTGAGCTGATTTCAAAACAGTCAAGCTAAATGGAGAGGTAATTCGCTCGGCGCCTGCTCTCATAATCACGAGTTATCTTGCGTTGAACTTTGCACCTTCAAGCTCAACCGTACCGGAACCGCACTAAATAGAACATTTCATCTAATAAATTGACTGATTTGTAAAGCAACTCCTCTCAGTACTGGAGAAGATTTTCAGTGCTAAATCCAATTTCCCAGCCTGTTCAGCACCTGGTCTTTTCTGTCTTTTCTTCCTCAGCGGCTTCCATTAATTCCCTGACCTTCAGCGCTTCTCAATAGTGCAGAAGGTGGCACTGAAGAGAGGGCCGACCTTAGGAAATTACCTCTCACGGTGGCAGCCGGGCAGCTCATTTATGAATAATTATCGGCGTAATTAAGAGTCCGACTGTTGACTGCGTGTGCATGTTTGTGCTTTGTTCGGGATGTGTGTGTGTTAGAGTGCCAAACGTACACAGCGATGGATCACGTGCATCATGTGTCTGTCTGCATCTAAAATAGATTTGCATGTTTGAAAAGCCTCTCAGCTCAGAGAGCATATAACAGCAGATGCTTCTTGTGCATGTGTGCAAGCGAGCATATGCAATTCTATGTGTGTGTTTGTGTGTATCAGTGCGTTCGGCTTCCGCTAGATTACATGTCCTACCCCCTTGCAGCCCCAGGTGTCATGGAGACGATGGAGCTGTATGCTGCACAGGCTCCTGTGACCTTATTAGGGCATTTTTCAGAGTCTCACACAGTTTTTAACAGTGTACGAGCCCTGCATTGTGGCTGACTGCTCATGCCTGCAGGCGCTCACGACCGTAATTCAATAATACAATACTCACTTTGTCCCACTTTCATGATTATCTTCATGGACTTGGTCTTGCACACTCCCCCCTCCTGGTTGTCGATGCCCTCCATGGTGCCATTAGATGTAGCTACAACAAGCAAAGAGGAAAAAGGTTAGAATTAGCTGCTGCTGTTCGCGGGTGGTACAAACTGTTGAGGAGTAACAGAATACATGTAACATTTATAAAACATAAAATGTGAGTGGCTGGGGCTAGGCAATGTGGGAAAAAAAAAATCAAACTTTTGAATTCCTATTTTTTTCTGTCTACACAAACATCAGAAAAATCATGACTCAATTATTTTTCATTGTTAAAACTATATGCGGAATGTCAACAAACAACAATAACAACAAAAAAAAAAGCAGCACTTGACCGGTTGTCAGTGTGTAACATCTGTTAAATAAAGCCTTTAAATTTGCTTTAGTTTAATGTGATGAAACAGTTTTGTGGTGCTGCAACGTTTAGTTCTAATAAACGTTTTTACAAACTTCACACGGCAGACCGAGCTGTTTCACGTCAAATCTTGCGAAACAGAACCATCTCCATATCACTGAGGTAACAGTTGAGTTCATTTTATTCATCTAATAAATCCATACGTGTAACTACATTTAGTTACAGTTACAATTTCAATAGGTGGTAATCAGAATACTTTCTTAAAATCACACGGTCATTTAAAAGAATTACTTTTTTTCAAGTCTGCAAAAACAAAGTACAAAAGTGTTTCTGCTGCCAAGGTGAGCAATGCACACAGTGTTCCTTTCCACCCACTTCATACTGTGGGAAAACAGAGAAGGCAAAAGAACTGCCCCCATTTTTTACTTTAAGAAGGTTCAGAAACCGAAGCGATAACTAAATGTTCTAGCATTGAACTGTAAATTCACATAGTTTTTGTTTTCTGGTATTCACTCTAACAGAAATAAGTATTGAGGAAAAAAATGTCTCTGTGTCCTTTTTGCAGACGAAACTGCTTTTGCGTTTCAATATACTGATAGTTTACATCTCTTACATCGAGTGTTCATACACGTTCAGAGTGAGTTCAGTCCACTTTAGATACTATAGTGGTGTTGTGTGAACACCACCTTCATTCATTCACTATTACAGGCAACAGTGATGTAAGGCGATGTTGAAGTAAACAGAAGGTGGTGCAAATTACATTTAAGGGGAAGTATTCTGTAATCTGTAGAGAAATACATTTTAAAAGTAACCCTCCCAATGGGTACAAAAGAGATGTGTTGTGAAAACTGTGCAGTATCTCAGAAAAACAGCCAGTTCCCTGAGACAACAGAAGCACTGAAAACCTTCCGCTGAGGAAGGATATGAGTCATCCCCCCCATTAATAAAATCACTATTCACCCGTTCATCGCCTCAGTCGCTCCGCACCGGCGAAATGTTTCTCATCGCCAAAGTCAATTAGCTTGAGTAATTGTGACTATAATATCTCTAACTGTGCTGATGGGCCTCATGAAGGAAGCAGTTAAAGGAGGTGAGAGACAAAGAGAGAGAGAGGAAGAGAGACGCAGCGGTGGCTGGGATGACGGCGGCCATCTTGGAAAGCCACAGGAAATTCACCGTCTTATCGCGCATTAGCGCTAACGACACTCCACAGAGGGTTAGCCAGTTATTAAAAAAATTTAAAAAGTCCTCGAATGCTCAAATCAAAAAGCCAAAACTGCTGCCAGGCTTTAAGGAGGAGGAGAAGAAGGCGAGAGCCGCTGACAACCGAGGCAAAAAATAAATAAAATGAAAAAATCAGCGATGTAAACAGGAGTGGTTAAAAAAAATGTTTTTTTTTAAATTAGGGCAACTTTCCAGGAGAGACAGCGAAATTAAGAGAACAGAGGGAGGTGTTAAATACTTCAATGGCCCTTAGACGAAAAGAGCTTAAAGGATCTGAAAAACATTTAAACACAGGAGAAAACATAAGTGTACCGCTAAACACTGTGTTCAAGGGACAGCAGCAGATGTTGAGAGCGGAATCTGGATGGGCGGCGCAAGACGTCCCACGTGTGACAGGAGGAACAAAACGGGCCCTGTAAGCAGATGCTGAGAAGGGCCACTTAAAATGGAAACGGCAACTTTTGATAAAAGAAATCTCTAGTGGTGTGTACAGCTGTGGGCCACACACACACAAAGATCAAATGAAAGGATGAAGCAACCTTGTAATAATGCATTATATGGCAAAATGTACCAAAATGTTCACTTCATTATGTAATGGCACCTGCATTTTGTAACAATAGACCGTCTGAACACAATGCATTTCCTTGTATTTTGTAATAAATTATTAAATACTACAATGGTTATTACAAAATACGGTTGTTGCACGGTGAAATAAAGAAGAAAATGAATGGTATTCATCTGTATATATGTTTGATCTTTTACAATTAAGCTAAATGAAATTTCCTAAATATTAAATTAGGCCGGCATTACAGTTGACTTTGATCGTGGTCTCAGAAGACATTTCAAGCAAAAGAGCAACTCTAAAGTGAAACAATGAAGCTGAAGGAGCTTGAAAACACTGCAAAACAAGTCTAAATTGATTAAATATATGAATTAGGTAAAACTAGAATAACTTGAATGAGAGACAATATAATCTGCAAAGACTTGAAACTTAATAATACTGACCATGACATTTAGCCCTTTTCAGGTTGAGGTATTGGGAAGGTATTAACAGCTGAAGGAGCATGTGAATTTGAAAGATTTGAAGTCTCTCATTGGAAATGAATAGGAATTTTAAGGTCAAAAAATGCTTAATATCTTAATATGTATAAAGAGATAGCAACATCAAAAGTAATTGCAGCAGTGTCTGTTTTAAAGTTTGAATGGCTGAAATCAGACGGGTTTAGTGCAGAGCGATAATGATAAAGAGCGTAGAACGTTTCAGCAATCATACAACAATTTTTTAACAAAATGTGGCTGATTATTACAAAAGTCGGACACGTGAAAATGTGACACATTCTGTCGAGTTGTTACATGGTGTTTTTTTTTACATAATGTGTTGTTACAACGCTGCCCTGCCGAAGCTCAATCAACTGGACCCATTCAAGCCCATTAGAAGCTCCTCTGCCTCTCTGCTGCCCCCAGAGGCTGCTGGGTGGAACTGCAGCCATCCTGAATGAACAGTGGGACAGGGGAAACAGGCAAGGAGCGAGGGAGGAGGTGGGGGGGGGGGGAGCAGGGGCTTGTGGTCTATCAGGTCAGTAACACAGAGGATAACGAGCTGCCAGGGCTTAGCGGCTTGGCTTCCCGCCAGCACCCACTGGCCCGCATTCACCACGACTACCCCCTCCAAACCCCCGAACCCACCCTCCTCCTCCTCCTCCTCCTCTTCCTCCTGCTTCCTCTCCAGCCTCTCCTCCTCCTCCCTTGAATTACACCCTCGTTTCGTCTTTTTTCCTCTCCAGGACGGCCGCTTTGCACCTCCTTCCCTAAACCTGCTTTTTTTTTTTTCCCTCCGCTGCTTCCCCAAATTGAAAGGCAGGTGCTTCTTTAAAATGAAATGGCTTTGAAAAATTAAACTTTGCACAGTCGCCACTTTCTCCTCCCTCCCCGTTCTCCCCCTTTTTCTCCATTTTCCTCCCCTCCCAGCTACCAATCATTTTGATCCGAATCCACTTGCCTCAATAAGACGGTGATGGGAACGGACACAAAGAGCATGTTAACAAGGACTTCCTCCCTCCCTCCCTCCATCTCGCCTCCTCTCTCCCCCTGTCTCCTTCTCGAGCTGACCTATGGCTTTCCACTGGAGACTGAAAAGCACATTACAGACAAAGCTCCTTAAAGGCTTGTGCTCCTGTGCCTGCCTGTGGATGTGTGGATGCGCGTGCATGTGTTCATTTCATAAACCTGTTAGCACAACACAGGAGTTTGACAATCCTGCAGGATGTCATTAAAACTGTTTACTTTGTGCAGTGATTGGCACAGTAAGAGTGTGGTGCTGTGTGGTGCTTTTTTTTTTTTGTTGTTGTTTTTTTTGTGTGTGTGTGTGTGTGTGTGTGTGTGTGTGTGTGTGTGTGCGCATTCAAAACCACCTGCGCCTCAGAGGTCAGAGTTTATTTAGATGCGATGCGCTTCACGTATCAGCATTGCATCATCCCCACTCATTGCGCTCTTTCCCCTTAAATCCATTTAACACATCAACCTCCATCCATTATGGAAATACACTACAGAAACAGACCTTTGTCAGCATTCAGAAACGCATCTTTTATAATCTCGGCTGCAGCATTTCCTTGACATTTAACAAAAAATAGAAAAACCCTTCAATTACACCCGTTTTAAACTTGAAATTCCTCTTCCCCTTTAAATGCTGAGTAAAACACACACTCACGCTGGCTGAGGCTGCAGTCCAGGAAAGCCTGACTTGGATTTAAACAGAATGTGATTGTTGAATCGGCTAAGGCTGACTGAATGACTTGGCCCTCTTCGGCCCAGCCAGACAAGAAGACCAGGCTGGACTGCCTGACAGACTAGCTGGCTAGAGTTAACCAGCTAATCCGTAATGCTGAGGGGGAACACGGTGAGGAAAGAAGGGGGCTGGGATAGACCTGGTTCATACAAGAGCCTCACAAATGGATTTAGCCACCAACTACTGGTGGTATTACAGCACTCAGATAAAACTCAGAGACTGGGAGGAGGAGGAGGACGGGGGGGACAGAAAAACAAGAAGGAAAAAACAACCCAGTCATCAGGATAAAATCTTGACACTGTATGGATAATCTCAACGTTTCTGAACCAGAAAAAATACATTTCTAGATATGTGTATATCACTGTTAGTGTTTTAGGAATAAAATAAGGCAATAATAACAACTGTGATAGAAAAAACACTATTATTAAACCTTTTAATGTTAGGTTTAGGTCCTGGCAGCAGAGTAATACAGAAAAAGGCTGCACATATGTGGTAAAAATGGTCTCACAATATATTCAGTAATACTTGAAAGGGTCATCATTTTCTAACCCTAACCAAAGCAGTTTAAACTTAAAACTTGCAGTAGTCAGGACGTCCTGCATTTTGCACAAGTGACATCAACCCTAATCACCTTTTGACGAAAAGCAACAGTGGGTTGACAAAAAAAGATGTAAAAAACTGAGCTTCTGTGTCACTTTGGAGCGAAAAACATGAAGAAGAAAGACAAAAATAAGAAAAGCTACTTTCGATTTCCCTTCACCATCCACTCCATCGCAACTGTGAATTACAGAGTGCGTTTTATCACTGCTTTTGGACCTGCTCATGTGGTTAAGATGGTTTTTGGGCTCAAAAAAAAAAAAAAGGTCTGGTCGCACACTAACAAAATGCAAAAGCAGGCCTTGAAACACGGGAAGAAGGCCATCAGGAAAAATCACTCACCGGCTGTGACAAAGTACCGCTTGAGACCAAAGTGACAGCTTGAGTGGGTCTGTAAAAAAACGTGCCAGCACACATTCACTCGCACAGAACACACACAGACACACACCTTCAGCCACACTCACATGGAGCCTCAAACCAATGCTACAAAGTGTGTCAAAGAAGTGTCCTCACTTCGAGTGTGAAAGCCACCTGTAAAATTAACACCAGCATCCAACGAGCACGCAGCACTCCAACCGCAATCCCACCCCCGCATCGTAAATACACCGTCCCCCACCAGCCCTCACCCTCCTTAACTTAATTTACCCTCCTTAACTTAATTTTCTCCTGTTTATCAAATCAAGAGAGTGGAAAATCACCCCGCGTTTAACGAGACAGTCAATTGTGAGCCCGAATTCCAGATAAAGACTGTGAGCCTCTTAACTCAATTTCCTTCTTTGTCTCTTGATGTAGCTAACTAACTAATGCTACAGATAATTCTAGTCAGAGATAGTTTTAGTGTGTGGTATTGTTTTAGATTTTGATCAGCCCTTTTGGTGTGGTGGACAGCCCTTTTCAGGCTTCCTACAGCTTAAAGCAGGTTATATTTAAGACTCTGTGAGACTTTTTAATGTCAGAACTCAGAACTAATTTTTAACTTAACAGATCATCAACACGACTTTGTTTACTTAAGAGATATTTTTAGGATGAAATGACATAATGTGAACACATCACTAAATGTATATGTGAATAAAACAAACAAATATACAATCATACTTCCCGTGTTTTAGCATTTTTAAGGCGTATGAAAGATGGATTTAAGACATTTAAACACATTATTGTCAGGTTAATTTGAAACTTTTTAAGGATCCACAGGAACCCTGCTTTTAGAACATTTCTTAAGCTTCTTTACTAATTTACTTACATAACTCGTACTCTGAGCTAAAATGTGAATTATAGTCCAATATAAAGAGCCTTTGAAAACTTGAAAAACAATACTTGCGAAGCTGCTTAGCAAAGGTTGCCAAATTCTGCGGGTATAATTACACAATGCTGAAAGAAAGTGCTGCTAACAGACTGAAGAGACATCCCTGAAAGACAGATAGGAGTGAGAGAGAAAGTGTACCGCGCACACTGAGAGGATGAACAGATGGACGGAGTGACAACGTGTCCCAGAAAGAACGGGACGGAAAAGGAAGACGAGAAGGAGAGACAAAGAGCGCTATGATCTAAACGCAGGGCGTAATTTCCATCCCTCGAGTTGCTGTGGAGCGTGAAGCCATCATCACAGCGCCGGGGTTCGCCGGCTGGTTAATGCTCGTCACTGTTGTGTGGAGTAATCACCAGTGACAGGGTTTAGGGTCTCCGCTGACCCTCAGAAACAGGCCGGGGCAAAGCCGGGTCACCTCAGAATACCAAACGCAGTTAATAACTTCCACTTCCAGCCTCTCAGAGAGACACACAAACACTTGAAATGCATTATTTAAATCCACTTAAGCTAACCCTCGATTATTACGAGTGGTTTAATTACACACGTGGGCTGATAGTTTTAATGAAAGTTCACACATATTTCCCACACGGACACATATCATCGCTGACTGCTGCTAAATAATCTTGGCCACTTATTTTTCATTATCCGATAAAAATGTCACCGCCATTTGTACACTATTAATTTGGCTGTATTTCAGTAAATAGGAAAGCTGTTTATGTCAGATAAAGTAGACAAAAAGAAAAACTCAATTTGCATTTTAAGATTTGCGACCTCACACCTGATCCACATGACAATCAGAGTAGCGGGGAGGAGACGGGACTATTTTCTGTTGTGACGGAAGAAAAGGGTGATTACATTCTTGATGAAATTTCCAGTTGCATGTCTGCTCTGACTGTAAATTCAGCCTTGTCCTTCTTCTGCCCTCATTCGTCGCTCATCTCTATCGCTATGTCCTCGTTCTCTTTATCTCTATTTCCCCTCTCTCTCTCTCTACTCCCTCTGTCCCTTCTTCCCTTCCCCGTTAGCTCTCTCTTGCTTTCGTCACTCTCTTTCTGCCCCCTTTCCCTCCTTATTCATCTCTCCTTCCCCCTCTGTCTCCCTCTTTAGCTCATATAATCATCTAGCTCGCTAGGTTCTCGGCTGCAGGCCATGCTGCCGCAAACGATCACGTCAAACTCATCTGCTCTCAACTGGAGCAGCATTGTGTACCCGACCACTTTAGAAAGGCACACACACACACACACACAGAGAAAGTGACGTTAATCTGCAGACATACAGCAGCCCCTTGTGCACGCAAGAAAACACAAGGTTGCAAATTTACAACCACACGGAAAAGGCTGCACACACACATTCACACATGCACACAAGCAGGCCGTGTTATACGGGCCATTTGGTGCAAACTGCTGTCCCACGATCAAAGAGCACTTTTACAAAGCAGTATGTATGCAGATCTTATATATTTACTGAGATATAATCTGTTGAAACTCAAAGTAATAATTGAGATACCAGTAAGCTAATTTAAGCTGGTTTCAGTAGCAGTTGGAATCCTGACGTTCAATTCGTGAACTATTCACTTCACTACCGAAACAATGCAAGTTTTAATCCATGTGGTGAGGGTAATTTTAGCTACAGCCCTACATTTTGTGTCAGGAAGTCTGCCTGCGTCCCTGTCTCTCATGGCTGCATGCTGCATGTAGATAGATCACATCATTTTGAGGTAAATGTGTTCAAACGTCTGAAAATGTTGAACTTTAAGGAACGTCACTACCAAACACCTATTTTCTCCAATGGACCAACCTTTTGTTGGGTGTTACGGCAGAAGATGTGTTTTTTATGTGTGTAAACCTGTTCAGAACGGTGTTAGTTAACCTTGTGCTGACGAGTATCTTTGAGATCGGCTCAAGAGCATCTAAAACTGTCATCGCTAACACAGTCACAACTGTAACTGAAACTACTCACCATTCAGCCATGAGAGAGATGGGCACAGGTTCCAGTAGTGACATGAAAATGCTAAATCACAGTTTTATATGTGTCAAGCTTGAGGCTATTGTAAATATTATTTTAGGTTTCAACAGATAATGGAAGGATCTCAGTAAACATCGACTTAAGTGCTTTGTAAAGTTGTTTTCTGGTTGTGAGAGGAGTTTGGACTGTACGTGACAGTACTGAAATCAAAAGCTGAGGCCTGATCAGAGTTGCTTGAATCTAAAAGGCTGCTTTTGGAGTGGAGTGGGGGAGCGGGGCGCATCCCCAACTAATCTAGAGGTCTAGCCTTGGCACAATACTTAACACAAGGCAGCGCTAATCCAATTGGTTGAGACTCAGATCCGCAGCATTGATGTGGAGTCTTGGCAATTGTGAGAAGAAATGGAGGATTAAACGCTGGTTAATTAATTACGTATCGAGTGCTCACTCCAAAGGACTAATGAAATCCTCACAGTGAACTTTCTGAGGCGGTGTCACACTCTGATGGATTTTGGACAGCATCACTCGAGGGAAAGAGGGGTAGGTCAGGGACACACAGGCGCAGATAACAAGATGGAGAGGCTTTCATGGGAAGAAAATCCAGCTCTAAGTACATATATATTTATTAATTCCAATACCTCACTCACAAAACACATAGACACATGCAATTACGCCCACGGGCAAAGATTCACACATTGGCTCGCTTCGACAGTGCAAGGTGAAAACAACCATGAATCTTCCTCCACCTACACACACCTCTGTGCATCTCTGTCATTCTGTCTGTTTTTTTTTGGTGTTTGTTTGTGCTTTACTGCTGATGTTTACTCATGCTAAGCAGCCAAACGGCAGATCCAACAAAAGGAAAGTACACAACATAGCATCACAATGCAGCTGCAGTGGGCTGTTAAAGCTGCAGGATTGGGGCCAGAGCTAGCCAAGAGGAGGCAATTAACAGCAAAAAACGTGACACACTCCAACGGAGAAACAGCTCAGAGTCTCCCCTTCTTTAGGCTACACATTAGCATTTTGGGTAAACGTGAAGGCAGGCGGCGGGGTGAAGAGCAAGGAGGGGTGAGTACGGG
The DNA here is from genome assembly GCA_037367275.1 of Coranthus polyacanthus. NCBI lineage: Eukaryota > Metazoa > Chordata > Actinopteri > Kurtiformes > Apogonidae > Coranthus > Coranthus polyacanthus. The sequence continues at coordinate 9,462,040 of JAPQRN010000015.1, forward strand.
GGGAGGGGGGGATATCGGTGGAAGGGAATTTGCAAGAACTGCAAAATTGGATTTCCAACCCCTCTTTTTAAAGTTTGGGATTGAACTTTCCCACCGCTCTTTGGGTTCCAACTTGTTAACTCGGCAGGGGGATGGCGGGGAGGTGGAGGAGGGTTTTTAGGGTGAGGTGGTGGGAAATTAAAAATTCGCATGCGCTCAAGCCGCAGACAGAAAGACATAAAATACATATTGTGAGGATATGTGCTTTTCGTTACAGGGTGTCTGTTTAAACCCGCTCTGCACTGTTTTATCCATGTTCTTCATTAACCGGAACTTAACCCTGTCTTGCACATTCTGATCTTCTGATCACATTCGGCGCCAGAGCAGAGCAGAGCACGGTAAGTAAACACCAGCATCGGTTCATCAATTATTAACTGCAGCGTTTGGATGGAGGGAGCCGAGGAGGAGATGAGGGGAGGGCGATCGTGTCTGCGCCTCTTCAGTCAGAAGCCTTTGTAGTCTCGGAGCACAGACTCACAAAACCACATCTAACAGTTTGTTCAGCTTCTAAGGGTGTGGATGCGATCTCACACTGGTGCATCCTTGCGTCCCTATACAATTTATTTACAACTAGGGTCTAGATGCAAGACTAGTTGTAAAGTACAGATTATTTTCATTGTCGATTAATGTGGTGATTCTTTTCTATTTGATTGATCGGTTGTATGTTCTATAAATAACTGAAAATGGTCAGAAAATTGTGAAAAATGTCGATCATTGTTTCCCAAAGCCCAAGATGATGTCCTCAAATGTCTTGTTTGGTCACCAACCAGAAATGAAACCAGAAAATATTCAATTTAATAAGCTGGAATCAGAAATGTAGATTTTTTTTTTTCATTACTCAAACTAATAAATCGATGACTGTAATAGTGGGGATAAATTTGGGAGTTGACAACTAATGGATTCATCAATTAATCGTTGCAGCTCTAACATCATGTGACGATGTGATGAATGGAAACGTCTGATATTTCGTAGGCTCTGTCATCAATTTGGTTGTGTTGCCAGGTGTATCATTAACTGGATATGAAATGACAGACATCGACATACGAGATTTTGGTCATATCGCACAGATTTACAAACAAACTCAATGGTGTGGTGTGTTTCACCCATGAAGCATTTACTCACTTCATTTGCCTGGGCCATAAAAGCACCTGTTAGACGATAACACAGCAGGATATGCACCAGCATGCAAATATCCTGCAGCTATGACACATTAGTGACAGAGCAGCCACTGTTGCCTGTTTGGTTTGAAACTCCGTTAGGCAGAAGTGAATGAGCATATTGTGTCAGTGAACCTGTTTTTTCTGAAACATCTGCTCGACAGATCTCTCTGTGGCGCTTCTGTGGAGCTCAGAATAAAATTTGAAGTCGTGCAGGCAGTTTAAATTTACACAATACACAAGAATTACCTTGTGTATCCATTTAGCCAGCTTCCTCTATCACAATAGACTGTTTTGATTTCCTTCTCTTCTCTTTAGTCTCCTGTCTTCTCCTTCCATCTACTCAGTCAGAAATATGGCCTTCCCCTACTTTGACAGCTCACAGATGGCTGTGGCAGAGCCTCACAGATGGTCCTATCTGCAGCGCACCCCCCCGTCAGCACCACACAGATGGTTTAGTCCACCTCCCATGTTTCAAACCAGGGGGCCGCCGCTAAACCCCGTCAGAACTTCCTCCCGGGATGGCGTTAGTACATCACAGGCAAATCAGCAAAGCGCAATGGCCACACCTGCATCATGGGTCTGGATTGTGAATCATTTCTCAGCTGAGAGGATGGAGAGTATACGAGGCTTCTGGTGTTATAGCTCAGGAGTTCAGGAGTTCAAGTGCGCTTGAATCAAACTAGTTTAAATGAAATGCTGTCGGAAACGTCTGCCATAAATGAGTCTGTATGAATCATACAAAAAAGAATGGTAGTAGCCCCCTCAAAGGCATTCAGAGTGAAAAATATAGAGAGTATAGAGTAAAGAATTTTTTAAAAGCTACTCTCACCTCTGGACTTGGCTGGCTGCTAGATGCTGTGGGTGGATTGACACCTTTAAATATCATCAGTGCTCTTCGCAGAGATTTTCAACAACTCTAAGTTTTGGCCTCAATATTCTCCTGTTGGATCTCACTAAAGACTTTACAAAAGAAACAAATCCCAAAGGAAGAATCTTTGAAAACACCATACCCGCTCTGGCATCTTGGCACAAACTGAGATAGATTTATGTGGCGCTGGAGTGCCATCTACTATACCCTCGGCCAGCCTTATCTACTTCTAGTTCTTTTCCATTTCAATGAATATCCATCAACATGAACTTTATGCATTCGGCTGAGTTATGGGTGCACAAAGCAGCAGCCAAAGCTAATACTCAGATATAAAATACTGTGTAGAAGTCCTGTATTCAAAACTAGTACAAAAATACAAAAAAAGCACCAAAAGTAAAAGTGCAGAATGGCCCATTTCAAAAATAATCTATATTACTAGATTATAATTATTGATTCATTAATGTGTTCATCTTTAACGTTGCAGGTGGTAATATTGGGGCTCATTTGAATCACTGTAAATACTGTTGAGTAACTTACTCTATAATAAAACAACATGAGTTATCGGTTGGTTTTTATTTTACTTTAATGATATGAATGTGCAAAGTCACTACAATTACTTGTAATAAATGCTGTGGAGGATTCTGTGAATTCTTCTCAACAGACACAAAGCATACTGTAAATGTATGTTGTTAGTGTTTATTTTCGTTGCGTATTATGTTATTAGGTTTATACACACAACGTGTCATCGTCTGGAATCCTGTTAAAGTCTCTTTAATAGAGAGTAGAGAAACTGAACAGCATCTGGTGACTCTTCAAATAGAAGCTCTGTAGAGGTCAATACATTGTTCTGCTACTCATATAGGGTGTAACAGAGCAGAGAGTAAAGTATTTGCCTCCAAAATGCAAGTACCTCAAATCGTAACATAAGTATAGTACTCGTGAACATACTTACTAGTCACATTCCATCACTGGCTAAAGCAATATTGTCTGTAAAGTATGATAAACTAGTTGATTGGTACAAAATGGTGAGTCATGAATGATACAAGTGAAGGATGGTATTACAAACTAGTGGTGACTGAGTGATATTCAACTCAAATGTATATTCATAAGATTCATAATTCCTCACTTTTAGCTGAGAAGAGCAAAAATGCAGGGTGTGTCCCCAACAGATGGTGCTTTAACCTTGCTGACAGTTTTCCCCTTAAATTATGTAACACCTAATTTATTTTCCCTTTGGGGAGCCTCAGAAAATGTACTTACAGATGATGTAGTAGTCTTTCCCTCTGAAGAACTCCAGGCCCCATAGATTGGGACTGAACTCCTGAAACTTCAGGGTGAACTTGACATCCTGGTCGGGCTTGACGCAGTTGAGGAGTGGTGTGTCGGCTTTAGTGATGGTGCAGCTCTCCAGCTGCTCCCTGGGCACCATGTACACTTTGTAATACTCCACGCCATCACCTACCCCGCCGTCCACGCGAGGGCATACAATGTCCAACTTATCCCCAATCTGAGGGTACAATACCACGCCTTGGCCTGATATGAATCTGAAAAGAGACACAGGGAGGACAGGGAAAGAGGGATATTAGTTAGTTCCAGAAAAACTGATGATAAGTCATCCATTATGCATCGCAGACTGGAGTGTTTGCCATTGAGCCTCTCCATATCTTTCAAAAAGTGAAGTCAGTTTAATTATTGATGTGGTAATTACTGATTGTGTCCATTAATTTTAGATGATGAAGGATAATGGTGAAATGTCTGATGTGTGTATGTGCATGCATGCATGTGGTGCAAAGTGACCCCTATATCTGCACAAAATATCAGAGCTTTTCTACAGCAGTGTGACCGAAAGTGCGAACAATTAAGCGGATAAATGAGGAGAAGGCGCCGTGCTTTCTGGATGCAGGAAAAAAAAAAATGGCAGGGCAGCGTCAGAATACAAAACAGAAAATAAAGAAACACTAAAAAAAATCTGCGCGGCAGAAACAGCAGCAGAGACACACAGATAGACGCACAGCCTGAAGGCTTTTCTCTGGGAGTGTACTCGCATTTCCCTAAATTCTTCCCAAAAGTGAAATAATGTTGCCATTTAGTCTCCAAGTACCAAGAGCCCCTGCAGCATTCCTGTGATTGCGCACACACACACACACACACACACACACACACACACACACACACACACACACACACACACACACACACACACA
>JAPQRN010000015.1:9466410-9483850 GCA_037367275.1 Coranthus polyacanthus
CACACACACACACACACACACACACACACACACACACACACACACACACACACACACACACACACACACTCTCACACACAGTTGGTGCTCGAGTTAGAGGTGAAACCTTGTATTTATCTGCTAAACGAATTTGCCCCACGCTTGACTACAATTTGAAAAGTTAACCATGGGTGCCCAGGAGGCTTTTTATGGCATGCTGTGAATAGTGGTAAAAGGAAATAGACAGGAATGCAATGCAAACGCTGACTAAAGAAAAAGACGGAAATTTTTAGAGGGGCTAGTTTGCTTTAAAAAGTGTTGATGACATGCACTCGTAAACTGAGGTGGGAGTTTGTACGACTGTCTGGCTTCTTGTAGACCTAAGAATTTAGCTGTTAAATTTAAAAACTGGAAACAGTGAAAGTCATTGTGAATGGTACAAAACCTGGGCTGCAACTTAAATTTCTCTCCTAATTGTGTCGAATAGTTTTGAGTTATCAAATAATGTTTTCGTCCCCGCGGGGAGCAACAATCACACAGTAACTCAAGATATGATACGATCACGATAGCATCGATGGTATATTCTGCGAAACTCGATACATTGCGAGACAGTTATCTATGATACATGAAATCGTGGTATCTGTGTAACTGAGGAAACTGAACTGATGAAAAAAATACTCCTCAAAAAAGGCAAAAAGCAAGAATTATGCATTTATTCCCTACATTGTGGCATCGGTTGCACAGAATTTGAGAACCGAAATGAAACGATATGCAAAAAAGTGCATAGAGTCTTAGTTTAGTGCCTCTTTAACACACATGTGGAAACACAAGAGGAAGTAATGTGATATATTTCTGTATCAATTTGTGCCACTATTATTGTTTAGTCCTAATGTAACATGTACTCATGTCTAGTTTTAAATATACTGTCAGTAAACGTGTACTTTTTTGTATCCAGGTTTATTTGTCTTTATAGCAGCTTGCTGCACTCAGTCTGTTTTCTTACTTCACTGTTTTTAGTCTCATAGAAGCCCCTCCAGGGACGGGTGTTGTAAATTAGCATCCGCTATAAACACTACTTGCATTGGATAGCTGTTTTCAGTTTATCTGTGTATACTGTAGGTGTCCCTCTCAAATAAAGCATGAATAAATAAATAATACTCTGAAGGAGAATCAAAATGATGGGGAGGCATCAGGTGCTAAACTAAATAATTACATAAGTAGGGAACTAGAACCAAACGACTGAATCAAGTGCCTTTGATGTTCAAATGTTAAGAAGATATTTTTGTTCAGTGAATAACTCACACTTATTAGAATTCTCTTTTTTCCCCAAATAAACTTGCATCCACTTCTACATGTATGTAAATAATATGCAGTGTCAGCACTTCCTCTGTAAGCGTGGGCAGACCGAGCAGGTTCAGGTGAACTTTAACCCCTTTGCTTGGTGTTTAAGTGCAAAAGAGCTCGAGCTGAGATCATTACTAAAAGGGATGAACTCGACCAACTCTCCTGCTCTCCCAGGAAGGTCTGAATACCAGCGTGAGGCTTTTGCTGTTTTTTTTTTTTTTTTCCCTCCGACTACAAAGACAGCCACCGCTGGGCGGCAGGGGAGCTTTCACACAGGGGACCGATGGCGACACAGAGCTGATTCATAATTAACAAAGAGAGCTAAATGAAATAGCAGTGGGGGAAATTCAATGCATAATCAGCTCTGTACATATACGGTACTGGATGCTAGATTCTCTGCCACAACCTGCCTTTGTCTTTCAAACCTTCAGATACAGACACATACATTATTTCCATCATCTCCTTTGCTTCAGGCTCGCGCTCAAGTGCGCGCACACACACGTACGCTAACACACATACAGGCTGAAGTGCACAACTAGGCCGAGTGAATATTTTTTCTGCCCTCTGGGGACACACTCAGTGGTGGTACAGTGTGTCCAGTGACGGACACGACAAAAAAAAAAAAGAGAGAGAGAGAGAGAGAGAGAGAGAGAGGAAGAGTATGTACGTCTATGCATTGCAGCGCCATCTGGCATCATCTCATCATCTGTGTCGACGGGAGGAAGAGGAGGAGGAGGAGGAGGAGGAGGGAACTGGAGCAGAGAGAGAGAGAGAGAGAGAGAGGAAGGTCCTTCGAAGAACCTCGGGGGCTTTACTTCTACACAAATACTGTGGCGCTGTATGTGTATGCCTTAACCTTATTTGTGTGTCTGTGCGTGTGGTTGGAAACACTCACTCATGCGTGCAAGTGCACATGTGTGTTTATACAGGGAGGGCAGCATGAATGCATGCATGTGCTTTGACTCAAATGAGTGCGTGGTGGCCATTATTTATCTAAAGACGTTGATCTGGAAGCGCTTCAGTACTCCGCTGCCACAGAGACGACACAAAGAAGGTGAAGAGCAGATCCGTGTCCCGTCAAGTTCAGCTGGTCACGGTCCAAATACGCAAATAAACATGTATGTAACAAGTGCCACCAACCAGGCACTTGTTCTTTGAATGTAAAAGTCGGGACTTTATGACGACATCTTCCACCCCCTTTTTTTTTTTCCCACATATATTTTTAATTCTACTACGTTTCACTTGTAGCTATTCTTATTTTAGTCCATTCCACGTGCTTTGTATTTCAACAACTGCATTTAATCTTCAGACTTATAACAAACATATAATAATTATTATTTATTAACATTGAGGTTGAAAGAATGAATGAATTTAAAGGCAGTAACTATTTTTTTTGTATACTCAGAACAGTAAAAATCAAGTTTAGGGTGCAGGGGAAAAAAAATGTAACTAAAGTTAAACTTTGTTGTCATCAGGTTTTCCCTGTAATTTGTTCTGTCTGTAGCTCAAGGCAGTGAGAGACTGAAAATATGACAAACCTACAGCAAATAGCAACGCCTAAATAAATGTACGCAGTGAACAGGTGAATAATTTCCGCTCTTTCCTGATGACAAATTTCTGACAATCGTATCAACATGGGTGTCAGAGTCGAAGCATGAATGTTATCGCTGCAGGAAGTGGGCAAAGCTGCATTAGACAGAAACACACACACATGCGCAAAAGCTGGATAAAATTCCTCTTTATGTCCTCATCTCATCATGGCGCTGCTTCTCTCACGCTTTTCTGGGTGTGTTGTCTGTATTTCTGCTAACGGAATATGAGATAAGCTATCGTAAAGTGCTGTATCCTGTTCTTTCTCTGTCTTTACAATTGAAAATTAAGCTCTGCCTTAGCCAGAGGCAGAAAAAAACAGGACTAACACGCTCCATCCTCTCTATTACGCTGCTGTATTTCAGCCAGCTGTTTTTTTTTTTTTTTCTTTCCCAAAGTGCTGTATAATGAAAGTATTCAATAAATGCTGACAAAGGAGGAAAAAAAAAAAAGTGTTTGAATGTGGGTTTTAAGATAAGCTGCCAAGAGACTGATTAAGAGGCAAATATGAGCTACTCTGGATTTAACAAAAGACAAAGGCTGAGGCGGGAGATGAAGACGGAGAGATTGTCAGGTTGGACTGTCTTTCGTTTGTTCCCCGTCTCCTCCCCGGCCTGAGTTTTGTGACAGGTAAATGCCGGATAGCGAGACACCTGGCTCACAACAAAAGGTCCGAGCGGAGACCGAAGATCCCGAAACGGAGACAGAAAACAGAGGAAGACAGGGGAGGGAGAGGGCCTGAAAACAAATAAAAGCCAGCCCCGCCATCTCATGATTGTAAATGTCTTTGACCCCCCTCCCCAACCCTGCTTTAAGGCACACTTGGCCCTTCACCCCTCCTCAGCTCTTCCTCAAACCCTCCCCTTTTTTTTAGTGAGATCCCCCACCACCACCATCGCCATAAATATTCCTCCGAAAGAGCCGGGAGCGCTTAATCAGCACGGCCCGGCACATGCGTGAGTCCTAGAGATCAGGCACTAAAAGCATTACAGGCAGTTAAAGTAGAATGTAAACAGTGTGAAGATATGCACCAAAACAAACTGTTAAGCAGGTTAGAGCTGTAAGAATATGGACAACAGCCAGTAAAGGATTTACTTAGAGTAGTGTTTACCGTGCTAATTAAATACAGTAAACCTTCTAACCCCACTGTTACGCTTGTGAGAAGTTCTACTTACTGCTAAAAAAGTTACACGAATAAGTAACTTCGAATGCTGGTATTTATCTTGACTTTTCATTGAAATAAACACTGTCCTGTCGTCAAACGGCGCCACATACAGACCTGAAACCTTCAAATTCTGCTTGTGAGACATCTTTGTAAAAGTGAAAAGTTTGTTTTATAACTACCTTAACTTACTCCAATCATCAGTCTAAAAATCCTTCACTTTGTTTAAATTTAGAGGTGGTCATGATAAAGAACAGTTACTGTGTACTACATAAATATAAAAAATATATATATTTGCTGATGTTTAACTGCTTTAATGAGTCATATTTATAAGGATGCAATATGTTAAAGCAAAAAAGTTGCAAAACTTAAAATGAGTTGCTCTGATTAGGGCGAGTAGTCGATTCATCAAACAGCTGTCGAATAAAATGAAGCAAACTATTTGAATAATAGTTTCAACGTTCACAAAGTCGCTGTTTTTCACTGTTTTTGCATTGTTGGCCCGACAGAAAAAAAACGACTTTTTACAGTTTTCAAAACGACACTATTAATAGATTGCTTGAAAACATGAAGAGACAGCTTCACCGTCGATGAAAATGAAATGAAATCTTTACTAGTTTTCTGCCCTTCTGGAGCACTTTGGAAGTTTTTTCTGTCATGTCACACGCCATTTGTCCTTCTCCTCGATGAGGGCAACACTCCACAATTTATAATCACAGGAGGTGACGAGAGCTCGAGGGAGAAGAAAGAGAGCGAGAGACGTACAGTATCGCTCCTCTTCTTCACTCTTTCATCACTGTTTATCCCCCTATCCTCCCTCCTCCTCCTCCTCGTCCTCCTCTACAAACACACACCAACTGCTCTGACAAAGCTGGGAGAAAAGTTAACAGAGAAAAGCAGCCGAGCCGAGCTGTCGGCTCTATCAGCTGCCCTCGTTTCTCTCATCTCTGACCACACTGTCAGGCCATTTGCTGTGAAGGTGAGAACAGCCACAGGTGCCTGAACTCAGAAAAAGAAAAAAGAGAAGAGAAAAAAAAAGCCTCCGTGCGCGAGTACTGAGGAGGTTTTCTAATGAAGCAGCAGAAATCACAACGGTGCATTTTTTAACAAACGCTCTCAGCCTCTTTTGGAAAAAGGATTTTTTTTTTTTTTTTAAACAGGTCGGTCCGTGTTGCTTTTATTCAAATACGACACTGAAGCAGAAAAAGTTCAAGCTAGCTCATAAAACAGCAACAACAAAGCCATTTTTGTTTGAAATGTACCTTACGTTGACATTCGTTTTAGATTAAGGATGCTGCACGGGGTGTTAGGGCTGACAAAACATTAATGAACTACATTAATGAACTACATTAATGAACTACTACTGAATCTAATTTTTTTTTCAAGTAATGAATCAATAGTTTAGTTAGAAAACAGTAAAAAAAAACAAGTAAAAGAAAAAATCTTTACATTGCAATAACTCCAACCTAACAATGTTGAATATATTCAAATCATTTCTTTCATTTTCTTCAACAACTATTGATTAATCGACTACTTGCCTTGATCAACACAACGAAATTCAAGTTTTAGCCTTAATGAGTAGATTTGATTTTTCATCCACAGTGAATCTATCTGTTATTTTTTTTACATAATCTATAAAAAAAGTTTTAAAAAGTTTTGTCAATCCAAAAACTATTAAAAACAGCAAATTTGTGAAAGTTTCATCTAATGCTCAAAAAGTTTCATTTGTTCAACCGTTATTTGACTAATCGACGACTTGGTTTAATGCGAACGACTAAAATGAAGCTTTAGGGCTTTTTTTTTTTTTGCTCTAAATACGGCTTAAAACTTCTAGATAACTGACTTATTTAGTGAAATGAAGGCAGCGTCTCTTCCAGATGTGACAAACAGATTCGGGCTCACAGGTGGGGTGACACTGGAGTGGAAGACATGAAAGTCAATTTGCAGGGTGACATCTGTTTTAGTCGTTTATCTTTGAACCAGCTTCACCTTTGAGTTTGGTGTCTTTTTTAGTGTGTGTGTGTGTGTGTGTGTGTGTGTGTGTGTGTGTGTGTGTGTGTGTGGGGGGGGACGTGTGAGGCAAAAGGAAAACAAGGAGGAGGAGGAGGACTGTAAGACCTACTTCCTGAGGTTATGACCACTGCATCTGTCGCCAGCAAAACAAAAAAGAAACAACAAAAACAGCAACAAAAAGAAAAAAAAAGAAAAAGTTTGATCCGTCGTGTCTCTAACGCTTGTTTCTCAAAATCCTAACGCCTCCCTGTCACTGCACATCTCTATCTAAACCCTTTCGCTCCTCTTCCCCCCCTCTGCCTCTTTCAGACTTTCTATTTAAACCAACAGCTTGCTGGATTTGTGTGGGACAAAACAGAGCCGCAGCGGCCGCCCTGGTGTAATCCCCGTCCCGATCTCCCCTCCGTTCTCTTCCTGTGGCCCTGAAGTTATGAGAAAACAAAGTGGAAACGGGCGAATGCAGCAAGGGGAGGGAGCGGGGTTTGGTGGAGTGGGGAGCGAATATTTAGTGCAGATCAAGAGCAACTGTTTGACTCTGAGTCTCGGCTGCAATGCGAGGATTCATTAAGGCGGCAGACAAAGAAGGGCCAAGCCGGGGCGTAGTGAGGGTTAATCCAACTGCAATTCTTCGCGGCACCCCGGCTTTCGCCCTCTGTCGGCCAAGGGGACGGGGGTCTTTACATCCCCGTCACCCTATCCCCCCTCGTCCTCTCTCAGTTCTGTCTGCGCTCTGTGCCTTCAGCCCTACCTTTCATCCAGTAATCCAGGCCTATGGGACCTGAGCAGGCCTAGACATAATTACCCTCCTCGCCCCCAGGGGCCCTTGCTTCTTTCTTCTCTCCCTCTCTGTTTCATTTTTCTCGCCTTTTTTCTGTTCTTTCACTTCCTATTCGTTCATTACGCTATCTTAATCATCAATTTTTCTCTTGCCGGTAATCATAAAAAGCCACGTCAACCTTTATAACCCTGGCAGTCTGAACTCCAGCATGGCAGGGTTTTACTTTCTCTCTCTCCCTCCCTTCCATCTCTCTCTCTCTCTCCGTCTTCCCCTCGGCAAATCTTCACCCTCGCCCTCGATGTAGCTAAATTAAAACAACTGATCTTTCTTTCTGTCAGAGAGAAAACCGAAAAGAAAAAGGCAAAATTAGAGGCACTCCGGGGGTTTTGGAAAAGAGGGATGGTTGGTTACGACACTCAGAACTAGAGCCTCGTCAGTCATTCATGTCATTCATAGACCTGCATCTCTATGTCCCCCCTTCCTACATTCACAAAAGGACCCACAGAGGTGCCCCCGTCACTGCCCGGTCACAAAGGGCCTTTGGGCTTCTATGTAATCTCTTAATGAACTGCAGTGGAGGAGAGGGAGCGCTCCTTTTACATAAAGCATGTAAAGCAGGCCTCTCTTTTGTTTCTCCCTCCCAACTACAAAATGGATTACCAGAAGAAGGAGGTGTGTGTGAGAGTGGCACGATGTGATGTGTCTATGTGAGGGAGATTGGGGCAAGGAGAAGGAAGAGGAGGAGGAGGAGGAAGGAGGAAGGAGGTGGCGGGGTCATTCACTTGTTTTTTTTCTTGGGAGGTTCATGCATAAGGGCAGTAAATAGTAAAGCGCAAACAACAATGAGGTTTAATCGACACAGCCGTGGGCCCTGTGGAGGGATTTTTTTTTTTTTTTTTTTTGCCAGCACACACACACACACACATATGCAGCGTGAGAGAGCCTAGCTGTTTCTTTATCCTCTACCCCAGCCTACACACAAAGGCATTAGACTGGCCTGGAGCCTTCACATTTCTAACATTCATCCTTCCTGAATAGTCAAAGAAGGACGACTAACACAAACTAAAAGAGAGACGCAGAAGCATGGACAACTTGGTCTGTTGAGCATATTGCTGAGCTGCTGAATACTCAAGACTTTGGTGTTCTCTGTTACAAGAGGAGGAATAACTGACAGATATGAGGGCTTTCAACAATCTGAGAAAGGTCACAATTCAGCGTCAGAGACAAGTTATTCATCACATATCAATGTACAGCATGGACGGGGTATTTTCTATTTGACTTTGGAAGGTCTTCTCTAACTTGTCCGTTCATATCAACATCGCAAGCAACAATATATCACTAAGAGGAAGGGTTTTGCTTCAATCAGACAGAAAAACGTGAACCTGAAGTTACTGTTGTTGCTCTATTGGCTCAGTCAGCTCCAAATAACAAAAAGGGGGGGGGGGGGTATTTGCCTAAAATAAAGAGGCATCCTGGCTCACAATGCTATCACTCTGTGGCCTTTTACCTCTGAACTCCTCACCCAGACAGAACGCAAAGAATGCGCACACGCACACGCTAATTCCGCGGAATGCCCGCAGCATTTGTGGCAGCCCGAAGCCTATACTTGCTCCGAGGGTGGACACACGTTCTTTTTTAGCTTTTTTTTTTTTTTTTTCCCCCTCCTTTTTTTAAAATCAAAACTGACGCGCCAAGTAAAATGACAGACTAATTTGCAAAGGGGCAGCAGCAGAAGGAAGGTTTCATGTTCTGGTTGTATGAGAGAGATGTTTTAAAAAGCACAAAATGACCTGTTGCCAAAAGTAACTACATCTGCAGATAGCATTTTGAACAAAATATTCTTTGCACTGTTTATATTTACTGTTACACGATCTACCACTTTGCATCGAAACTAAAATCTCTGCTCATCCGACCAAATGTTCCAAACGTTGTGTTTTCCTCCTCACCATTTCTCCACTGAGGCCAAACGGTCTCCAAATGGCACCATACCGCCTATGCAGTGACCTACACAACAACTCATTACACCACGGCTTCATATAAGCTCGAGAGCGGTGCCATTTGGGCTGAAATGTGAGCAAATTCTACAGTAATTTGCCGCTCTCCTATCATAAAACGGGGTAAAGGTATAGAACGGCGCGTCGTTGGTTGGATACAAAGGCGTCAGATGGCCGCGGCAGTAAGAAGGCTAGAAGGCCGAGTGGGCTGCATATAGAACACCGGAGATCTCAGTCCCGCAGACAACGCAGCAAAATCCTCCCTCAACATCTACTCACCGCACAGCAGACAAACAAGGCCCAGGTGCGCACGGCTTTACCCACGCCTCAAGAAAACGCTCATTTCCAGAGCAACAACAGACACCTGTTAGACTATCATAACGTTGTTTTATTCCAGTGGGGAACAAAACACGAGCGAGAAGAGAGGGCTTTCTGGTTGTACTGAAGCCAAAAGCTGAATTATTGAGGGAGCTGGAGTTTGGCCGTGACGAAGCGGCCACAAAGAGGGGCGCCCCCCGCCGGGCTGAGACCAGGGGTGTAGAGGAGGAGAAAGACACCCTTTTTTTATCCGCAGAATAGACTTTAACCGCCTTTCTTTGGCAGCGGGAATATTTATGAGACCCACGTTAGAGGGCAGATGATCTTAGACTGATGGACCCAGTGACAAAACTGACAGAAAATGGGATATTTAGCTTTTAGGATCTGCGTCTGTTCGCTTCCCCCCCCCCCACCCCCACCCAAAGATCACCCACTGGAGGTCAAAAGCTATCGCACTCTCTCTTTAAACATACACATCACAGTATGGGACATCCTGAAATTCCACCCAGCTCCACTATTGTGACGGTTTTTACACGCAGGCTTTTGATGGGATCGTGAATCGCTCGTACGGCTGGAGGTCGTACGGCGCTCTATTAAAAGTTTTCATCTCACTAAACATATTTACGGCATAAATCGCTCCGATATTCTCCTCCTTGTTCAGTTAATTATTGAATTCTTTCCGCGAGAAGTGCAGAAGACCGGATCCGGGCGTCAGAGGCCCGGCGGTTCGTCCCAGCGGCTCCGCGAATCCTGCGCCTCGCCACATTCAACACAACTAGGATCCATCTCTGGCCGACTAATTCCTCTCATTAATAATATCTTCATTACGGAGGATAAAAATAACATCCTATATAAGGCCTGTACAAACACAACCAGAGAGGGAATACATGGGTCTACTACTAACCTCAATATAGCTTCAAAGGTCCGCTATTTTTAATTGGACCTGTTACAGTCGAATGTGAATTATAACCGCCTAGCGAAGTTATTATTGATCCAGGAGGCGAAGCGTCAAATTACCTTTAAAAATCATTTTTTACAGCAGCGCATATAACACCAATGGGCCGCATTTTCACCAATCGATACAAAATACAACCATAAAGTATAAATAATCACACAAACTACTGAGCTGCCTCCTTCTGAAGCAGGTTTTGAGTGTCACCATAACGCACGGACGGCCGCCCGGGCCCTCGCCGTCCTCTGCGCGTAAATATCCTCCAACGGCGACAAGAAGACACAAACAATAAATCTATCAGTAAAGCCGTAAAGCCATGAGACGAGAGCTAAATACAGTTTTCCTATTTTGACAGTTTGTTTGGATGAGAAGGATGGCTTTATCTTGCCTGCGCTTATTATCTACCTTGGCTACTTAACCCCCGATACTAAAAAACAAAACAAAACTCTGTTCTAAAAGTCTAGGTCGTACTGCAGATGCAGAGCGGATACAGGCTGCTTTAGGATTTTTTTTTACAAACCATTATGTGTCTTATGCGCAAGGGCGACCGAGGAAACTGTTTTTATTTTTACACTGTCTGTCTTCAAAGAAGTCTAACAAATCACCACGGCGTAGTCTGATGGAAAGGCATCGTGGAAATGAAGCTAAACTGTGTGTCACCTCACATAACTTTGAGAGCTCTTTGTTCTATTAACACATGCTGAATTGTTGCGTCTGAAAAAAACGCGTTAAGCTGTGCTATTTTACGCATAAAAAGCACGCGCGGCGAGCAAGCCTGCATTAAATTGTTCGATTTTTCAACGGAGTCTGGCATGAAATCGTTTCCACACGGGAGAGCTCAGAGCGTACGGGCGCTACGGGGATCAGTAATGAGCGCGGATGGTGCTGCACTTACTTGGTATTTGTTGTGTTCCAGTAGATGGACTCCAGGATGAGCGCCCGGGACAAGTCCAGTTTGAAGGCAATAAACAAAACTCCAAAATAATATCTCCACATCGAGTCCCCCATGGTTAGCCTACGCGCCTCCGGGTGCACAATCCGTCTAAAAAATGGCCAAATATGTCCACAAAAAACACACACACAAAACAGAGGACAAGCGCTCCAATGTCTTCACCCTATATCCCGATCCGGAGTGGATGCGCACGGACCACAAACCCAGAGACCGACTAGAGCATCTCCAGATGAGAGACCTGCTCCAAAAACCAAAGGCGCACGGCAGTAGTTCATTCAGCGGACAGTGCGTGGATACTCTCCCCTGTTCAGAGCGCAGAGTAATACATCCCTCAGAGAGAAAAAAGTGGCGGTGTCCACTGTGGACCGGGCAGCAGATGGAAATCAATACAAATATAAATCCCCTTGCGTTATAGTCCAGCAATGCAAGCAAAAATCCAGAGCAGCATCAGCAGAGAAGAGGACAGAGATGGCTGGTGGTGGAATGGTGAGATATTCCCCTTTCAGCTGGTGCTGGTGGTGGTGGTGAGCAACACACTGTGGGTGACAGTAGCAGAAAAATGAAGAGGGCGAAACAATGAGGTCGGATGGTCAAAATTAAGAAAATGATCAAACATGAGAATGAAAGAAATCAAACGAGCTGGAATGGAAGTTCTCATACTAGAGGTCCCCAAAACTACTGCTGCTGCGGCTCTCAATCCTGCAGATCCGTCCCAGAACGCCCCGCACACAGCAGAGGGATGATGCCTCAGCGCTGCTCCGAAACCTGGATGGAAAGTAACTGCAAGTGACCGCGACTGGGAATATTTGGTAGAGCTGGTTTTGTCCAGGCTCCGCCCACCGCCGCCGCTGATTGGTCTCTTGGCGGGGAAGTCAATCGGAGCTCTGCTGTCAGTCAAAGGAGGGCAACTGGTTCAGTACGGTTTACTAGTGGCGAGCGGAGGGGAGAATTTACAACTGAAACCCGCTTTTTTTTTTTCACTGGAGTTCAACCTGTCGTTTGTGAACATTCGTGACAAACAACCACAAAACACGTGAAATGACCCGAATGGATTTACAGTGATCTAAAATGGGAATGCCACTACAATAAAAAAAAACAAAACAAAAAAAAAAAAAAAAACAAGGGATGAATGTGCATCAGAAACTCACACCTCCCTTTACCTCTAAAACTTGACATCAAGTGAACTGAACGCATCTAATTCGTGCAAATTAAACGTGCCGTAACGCCCTCAGACATCAAATAACGCGCACTTCTCGCGTGTTTACACTTTCTGTGGATAGCCCCATACTGAAAACAACGAGGAGACATTCGCTCCCACAAGGCTCATAGCCTACATACACAGGACTCCGTCGGAACACAGAGCTGTACCTTTGACTGCACAGTGTTTCAACTCGGGGTTTTTCATAAGGCAAGAGCGCCCACTAGCGGAAATGCGAGGAAGGAAAAAGCTGAGCACAGTCAGAAACAATCGATTGTTGTTTAAATTTACATCTAAATGCAACTTAAAACGACATCACGCATCCCACGTATTATGTAGAACAAATAATAGTATTTGTTTTGTTTTTTGTTTTTTTTTGCGCATTAAACATATGTCGTGACCAACACAGAGGGTAGATTAAAAGGGAAATGTGTGTTGTTTAGTAAAGTTTTTGGCTTCTTTTCCCAAACAACTTGGCATTAATAAACGGTTTTTTGTCGACTTGACCAGACCCCGTCGTGCGCTGTGTGTTTAAACGTGACTTTATCGGAGACGGGAGAGAATGGTTTCAAATGAAACACGTTCACGCGTAATGCAAACACACAATTTGAGTCAACGGCATCTAATTAGACGAGCTCACCTCACACTCACACGTGTGACGGCTCCGCGGTTGCGAGGCGCGAATGTTTGACACTTTTTAACGACTTAATTCGATCGTGGCGTTTTGGTGAAGGCAGCCGTCTGTTTGCTTTGCTCACAATCAGGCTGATATAACACCGGCCACATAATTGAAGAGTCCGATCCCACTTCAGCTGTGGAATAAACACGAGCAGGCGCGTTTGTGTGTGTGGAGGCAGCCTGGATGTGTATTGCAGCTGCGTGGATTTTGGATGAATTGAGTTTAAGGAAGGGTTCAAACAAAAGGCCAAAGTGTATTAGATTAAGGAGAGGGACACATGGGTCCGGGTGTGTAGCAGACTCGACGTGATTTGTTTCTTTACTGACCTCAGACCAAAAAGAAATCCCTTACAGTCTTCCAGTAATGTTACTATAAGGACTTGACGTTTGTGTAAATTTGGATATTATTCTACATATAAGACACGTTTTGTTGCACCTTTAAAAGAAGTAAAAGCAGCAACAACAACAAAAAATACTGTTAAAAGTGCAAATTGCTGCGTTGAAAACCTTAAGCACGAACGTATTTTGCATCAAAACATATATTTAAAGTATCCAAAAGTAAAAGTACAGAATGGCCCGTTTCGGGAAAAATAGACATTACTGGATCGTAATTAATGATGAATTAATGAGTTCATCTGTAACGGCGCAGCTCATTGAGATACCTGTTGGAAAGCTTCATCTATGATACAGCACGAGTTATTTGTTGATTTTTATTTTTGCATTGACGAGATGAATCTGGAAAGTAACTAAGGTTACTTGTAATAAATGTAGTGACAGAAAGTAGAAAGGAGAAAATGGAAATAGTGAAGTAAAAGTAGAAATGGCCCAAATGTACTTGAGTTAATGTAGCCTCCTTAGTTTAATTAAGTATAAGTATTAAGTATAGTATAAAACATTTTTATTATTTTTTTATTTTTTATAAATCCTCTTTTGTCACGTCTTGTCCTCTAAACCCGTATTTAATAGAGGAAGTGTGGAGTTTCTTCTCTTTTTTTCGAAGTCTTCCTTCCTGCCTCTGCGGAGCTAAAAACACAAGTCCTGAACCCGCCGGGCAGTCGGTCTATACCGCGGACAGTCTCTGTCCTGGAGATCCTCCGCGGATGACAAAAGACAAGGGAAATACATAGAAACGCACACTTAGCTGTGAATCTGTGAGCTTCACACATTCACACATCTAAGCACTTTGGACGGTTTTTGTTCCTATAATGATACAAGGTCTGCAAAACGACAAGGGAAGTGTGATGGAGACATGGCAGACTTAATGAATTTAATGCAAATGGACGCAAAAGCATTAGGCTACACAAAGTTTGACTAAGGCTACACGTTGCACTGAATAACAATGATGATGATTATTATTATTCTCATCAGCATACTATTAACAATGTCCTACTTTCAATTTTCAGGATATTTAATTTCTAAGTTCTTTGATTTGTTTCTAAAAAAACTGCCTTAATTGTGAAAAAGCTTTCAAAGGCAGCTGCACTTTTACTCAACTCAAATCACTCCTTGTTTTAATGACACACTTAGCTCTGCTGTGCGGAGCTGACAGGCTGGCAGCAGAGTCCACGGGCCGCGGAGCTGAGTGTTTATCCAGCAGCGGAGCGCTGCGCCACGGCCCGGGCACCGTGTCCTCGGGGCGACCGGCCGAGGGCTGCGGGACCTCCTCTCACTATGTGAACTGCAGTAACAGTCTGCACAGTGGTGGAGAGAAGCATTCAGGTCCATTACTTTGAAAATAGAAGCAAAAGTATGTATGAATTGTGGGTCGTGTCTGTAGCCTATATGTCGCGTTTTACTGCTGTAGATGTTTAGGGGTGAGCTCACTGGATCTACTTCATACAGTTTGATCTACAGCAACGCATCGCGTTCTGTAAGATCACCGTGTGTTTGTAACGTTGCTGTGAATCAACTTTTCATGAGCCCAGAAAAAAAAAACAAAAAAAAACACAGGCTTATTTTCAGCTTTTGTGACAGCGCGTTTTCCATTCAATCCAAGAAGGGTTTTAAAGATTTTATTGAGCTTAAGGAGAATTTTTTAAACTAAATGAGCACTTCATCTTCATCCAGTGTCTCATAAACATTCAGAAATCAACACATTTGGGACTCAAATGAGATCCGACAAGGAACTAAAGCTGCCAGAGAAATGGAGTAAAATCGAAAACTCAAGTAGATTACCTTAAATATGTACAAATAGATTCCACCACCGCTAAAACTTCAGGAGGGAGAATTTGACTGGATTCATACGGTCACTGTCACCGACACTATTGTCAGTTTAAAATTAACCCCTTCAACCAAACCAAATATAAGCATACAGGTGAAAGTTGGGATTCCTGCGCGTCGTGAACGTGTCATGAAGTCTTCAGAGTTCACGGAGGTTCAGTGAACATGGCCGCGGCTGCTCAACTCAGTCCTTCGCTCTGCTCTGCTCTCCTTTTTTTTTTTTTTACTGGAAACAAACCTGCGGCCGCACAACCCGGAGCTGCCAGCTCATTAGGCAGCGTGTTATTACAGGGGTTTCTTTAACGGGACGTTGATGCATTGGTCCTGCGCGCCTCAAGGGGAGAAAATGGATCGTGGTGTGCAATAACCCGCTGACAAAAAACCCCAAGACGGTGCCAGTAATGCCATTAAAATTTGTCATTGACCAGGTCAACCGACTACGTGTTTAAAGAGACTGTGAGAAGTGACTTAAATTTAATTTAAAACCACTCCGAAAAGCAAGAAAAATGACTCTACAAGGCCAATTTTCTACTAAAACCCTACATATTAAACCAAGTTCAATAGGTTTACTCTGCAGATTAGTCTACGTTTTCTTTTTCTTTTCCCTTTATGTAGTAAGTAAATTCTCACACAAACATCAGTAGAGGCATTCAATGGATTTATTGAACTGTTCAGTCCCTTGACAACTGGGGGAAGTTACACGACAAATTCAAATTCCCACAACATAAGAAAAAGTCATTATACAGACTTGAGGTCAGCCTCGTCAGTCGCAACTCACACACACACTAAGACACTCACACTCTCACACACAGCTGACCTCAAGCCACATCTTACCTGGACTTGTCCATCCTTTACGAATCATGAAGTGAGACGCCTTGTCAAGTTAATTTACTACAAAGCTCAGGGACAGAACACGCACGCGTTTTTTCCCAGTCGGACAAAATAAAGCATTACTTTTTGTTTTCTAATCCTCCGATCTGAGGAGTGGGAGTCAGCACATCACAGCAAGGCTAATAACATGACATCATACAGGAAATGTCCCTTCTCTCTTCCATTACCCACAGGCCCCCTTTATTACAGACAGACATGTATCCTGTTGTAGGTTTGTGTTCAGTCATGGGCAGTTTGGGAGTCGGGGACTGAGTTCACCTGCGCTGCGACAACCTCTGCATACAAGTTAAAAGAGGAGGAAATAAGCTTCATGTGGTGAACAAAACATGTGGAAGGTAAAGACACGAAGCTTTGAGCCGGACGGGATGTGAAGTGTGCTTTTAAAGGTTGATTTGTTACCGCTGCATCAGCCGCTTTAGGACTCTTACTTTTAAAAAAAATGAAGACAGGAAAACCACAGGCCAACTCCCAAGCTGCACATGAACAGTAAGCTGAACTAAACAGAGTCACACATAATCTTCTACATCAGGGACTGGATTGTAGTTTGCTGTTAAGAAGAGCACAGGCGTACAGTTTGTCGCTGTTACACCAGAGTTAAGACTTTAACGGGGCGAAAAGGACAAGTTAGAGCATTCTACATCAAAAGTTCAAGTTCCTTAAAAGTGAAAATAAAACCGAGGAGGAAAGCACAAACAGGAGTCATCTGTGCGGTGAGGAGGGTCGGAGGGAGCAGCCAGGTCCTTCAGAGGGGGGAAGGGGGCGAAGAGCTGCTTCCTCTTCAGCGCCGGGAGGGGCCGCCTTCATAGGGATGAGCAAGTTAACACCGGGTGCGTCCCCTTTCCTCAGCCTTCCTTCAGCACTTCCAAAACGAAGCGAGCGTTCCACAGAGGAGGAGGAGGGAGGTGGGGCCGAATGATGAGGAGGGAGAGCTGGATGGGGCGAGGGGGTGTGTGTCAGGGGGGGTGAAGGCAGGGCGCGACATGTGGACGAAAGGGGGGAGCAGTGTCTCATTCGGTGGCCTTGAGTGAGAAGGAGAGCTTGGGCCTGGACTTGCCCTTGCCGAGGATGATTTTCTGCTCCTCCTTCTGCTGCCGCTGCCGGTCCTGCTCCAGCTTCATGCGCTCCTCGTGAATCTTTCTCTGCTCCTCCACAATACGCAACTGGTCCTCGGCCTGTCGGACATTTTTAACAGCAAACAGAAACAGCAGGTCAGACAAGGGCAGAATGCGACGTCTTTCAAAAAACAAAAAATATTGCATTTTTTTTATATTTGTCAGAATTCATGCGTCAAAGTATGAAATAGTCAAGAGTTAAACAGATTGTCTATCGAGTCTATGTGACAAGTCATCAAAGCGAAACAGCTGAATTGTT
>JAPQRN010000015.1:9483950-9515945 GCA_037367275.1 Coranthus polyacanthus
TGTTGAAATGTTACAAATACTCTGTAAACTCTCTTTAGATGGACCTCTGCTTCTGAATTTTTTTTACCCAAAACACTTGAAAGTGAGACTGAAGTTAATTCAACTTTTATCTCAGCATCCAATCACATTTTTAAGACCCGTCAAAAGACATTTTAAAAAGGCTCAGAGTTCAGATTATTGGATTTTAGACTTCTTTAGAAACCCACTGACACCCAGTAATGTTTTCAGGATTTTGACAACTTTGCATTTCAGTGTTCGGTTACAGAAGGATTTGTGGTTTAAGTTATGATTTATACGATCAAGGCAGCATGAAGAAAAATTATAAATTGAGAATATGTAACTGCTCCTTGGCCTGTTTTAAAAAATTAAAAAAAAACAAAAAAAAACAACACACACCAACAGTAGGTCAGACAAGGACAGAAAGCAACATCTTTCAACCCCACAAATTGTTGGCATTTTCTTACTCCACTCTTTACAGTGTCTGGTTCTCTGTTTACTTCAGTCTCAGCTTGTCTAAATCAGGCCTGAATCAAATAAACACTGCTTTACAAATTAGTCAGACTTAAGCTTATATAGCCAACAGGGGGAAAAAACCCCACTGGATCGCTAACCACGGCTGATAACTATCAATTCAAAGCCACTCAACAGAAGTGGTTTCTTGCCAAAAGTCTATTAAGTTATTCGGTCATGTTGTGGTGTGGCAAAGCCTCGAGGTCTCAATCAGTAAGAGGACACAGATTTGTGATTAAAGACACGTAAGTGACATTAAAAGCACATAAAGCAGACATGATGCGAGTTGGATTTAAACTCGCTTGTCTGCATTCAGAGCTGGCGAGTTGTAACAGACTATGAATCCCAGGATGGGAACAGGGCCCAGTTTAAAAAAAAGTAGGCGATAAATATGACAGAAATGTAAAGTGATTAATGGGGAGAGAACCATGGTCTTGTGCTTTAAAGTTACATGAACATAATAGGTTTTTTAAGATTTTGACAACCTTGAATTTCAGTGTTTAGTTAGAAGAAGATGAATGGTCTATGTCATGTTGTATATCAGGGTTTCTGCAGGTTCCAACAAGTTAAATGCAAAACTTTTTAAAGACCATTACAAATGCAATTAAAGACCTATTTCACATCCATATTGGAAAAAAGTACAAGGACAGTTGGATTTTTTTGGTCATGCTCCCGATGTGAAAATGTCAATCCCTGTTTCCCAAAGCCCAACTTCTGCCTTCTCCTCCTGCCCTAGGAGAGTTTAATATACATAAAGTTTCTAGAGCCAGATGACCTTGCACTTGGATGAAAGAAACATTAACAGAAATAATTTTAACTTATTATTTCTAGAAGTAGCCATTTTCATAAGTCGTTTGTTTATCCAGTGTTATGATTTTAAATGTGAAGTTAATACAGCTTCATAAAAGGTAAAATTAAAATCAATAATCCAATCAATATTTAAGACCTGTCAATCAGACAGGACAGTCAAGACAAATTAAGGCCTGAAGTTCAGATTATTGGATTTTACACTTTACAAGGGCCCGCAGAAATCCTGTAATGTATTTTCAGGATTTCAACAACCTTGCATTTCAGTGTTTGGTTACAAGAGAATTGATGGCCTAAGTTATGGTTTATATGATCAAGGCAGCATGCAAAAACTATAAATTGAAGGTTATAAATTTGACAGAAATTGGAAAAAAGGATCCAAAAGGAGGCACAAAAAAAGAAGAAGCCGAGCAGGGCGTACCAGTTTGGCCTGAGCTTCAGCGATCTTGCGGTTATTCTCCTCCAGGATTTTTTCCAGCTCCTCCCGCTTCGATTTTTCTTCCTCCTAGACGGGTGACACGGTGCCATGTTAGCGCACAAACAGGCCACAAAGCACTTTATACATACACACACTCACCCTCTAATTGTCATACACTCATGCACACACACACACACACATACAAAACTCACTCATTATACCACAGAGAAGTTTGTTTAGCCTCTCGCACATGACCACACTGTGGCATTCTTCGCAGTCAGCCTGAATTGTTTTAAAAATACATAGTGGGGGCACAAAGCATAAATAAACAAACTGCAGGGGAGAAATGAACCCTCTGTCTTTTTCCCCCTCCCTCTACTGCTGTTAATACCCTACGACAAAATTAAAAGCTAAGTCACACCTCACTGCATTACTGTGAAAGACAATAAAATTTTAACACAGAAGTTCAAAAAAGGGGGAAACCCACTCATCACACTCAGATAAGGAGACAGATATAAATGACAGACAGTACATTCTAGAAGAAAAATACATATGCTGTTTTTAACATCATTATAAGCAGAGAAAAAAAGGATACAAATAAAGGAGGGAATAGTTTTGGCTCACCAATGCACGTATACCTACGCATTTTCCTTGCCTGTGTACCTACACAACTGGTGAAAGCATTCGGCATTAAACGGATGAATATTTACTGTCTCGTCCGGACTGTGTGGCCCCTGCAGAGACAGAGAAGCGCTCCTGGGGTGGGTGGGTGGGTAGGTAGGTATGGGGGGACTCTGCCGTACGCCATACCGCGCCCGCGGCATTCCTCTTTATAACTCTGATCTCTGTACTGCTTAGCCTGTGCCTGCAGCCACAGCTCGCACTCGTTTGTTTTTGCGTTTTATCCTCGTCTTTACAGTCAAAGAGTGAAGGAGAGTACAGTACAAAAGTAGTGGTGTCTGTGTGTGTTCGAGGAGGACCGCACCACGGTACACTTACAGTACAGGACACATGTCACGGGGTGAGCTGAAAGGCTGCAGGCCAGCTCGGGTCAAGTGCTAGTTAGGAAGGTGGGTGAGTTGTGTTTTCAAAGTAAAAACAACAGATTTACAAATAACAATGTCAAACTTAGCAGCAGCCCTATAGGAGAACAAGTCATGAGCACACAACATAGTACATTTGTTTTGGTTCTAAAGTGAATAAAATGATAAATAGTAGAAAATTAACAGATAAAAAGTTAGACCAGAGACAGTTAACTTTGTCCAACAGGAAACAGGAATGTAGTGGTCCCAGAGCAGATGCCATGTAACAAAACATTCTCAAAACTGTTAAAGAGAAAGTGGGGGTGGGGTAAAGAAAACCTGTATAGGACAAACTATCTGTAAATTAAACATACATTTCTACAGATAAAATGTGACTGAAAACTTCAGAAGCCAGTGCATGAAAATCCACCTAAGTACTTAAAGGTTGGCATTTGGTAACAAGAGAGCCTTTCTGATTCTACCAGTGTGTCTGTAAACAGAGTCTCAGATTCAGAGGTTTAAGAAGAGCAGGGTTGTAGCGACAGAGCATAAGGCAGGAGGGAGAATGATCATATAAAGAGGTGCGTTCGGGCTACATTTCTCACCCTATTAGTGCCAAGCCACTAGTTGCTCCCAGTGCAAGTCAGGGTCACTAGGCTTTAGCTGGCCCTCTCGTTCACAATACATTATTACTGTAGTGTCAACAAACCCCCTTCTCATAATGACGCCTGGGAAGGAGGGGTACAGGGTTTGTCAGACGGCTGTCTACATTTACAGAGTTTAGACGAAGACAAAAACTGGGTTCTATATGCTTTAAGTCAGAGGAGATTTCTTTTAGAGATTTATCTAACTTTTCGGAATTTAAAAAGTAATGTCCTTTTGACTTAGGCTAGTTTAAAATTCTGCTATGGCCAGTGATGGACAGACACTGTGACTGTAAAACATATGGATAAAAAGGTCTTTATTTCAAACATTAACAAATGCTTATTAGAGTGAAAGTAAAAGATCAAACTGAATGAGGGGGGAAACTATGAAAAACAATCGGTCTGCCAATTTTCTTTAACCCTGCCATGGCAAAACTCTCATCTGAAAATCCCCCAAGATGCAAACCTTAAAATACCACCTTAAATTATAAGCAGTTAGTTGCTTTCCTTAAACCCAAATGATTTCTTTGGTTCCAGGAAGACTCCTGCTGTTAAAGAACCGCTTTCTGATATTTGTCACTATTTAGTGCAGCACTGGGAAGTGGATGCAAGTTTTCAGGGGCAGAATTGAAGTAGTGGATGTTGAATGTATGCACACCAATTTGACTTTTTTCGTATTTTGGCTTATTTGGCAGCTCCATTCTAACATGTTCTGAAACATGCTCTTTATTTACAGCTTTAAATTTCAATCATTTCCATAGCGAATGAACCGTATGTATATTCAGAACAGATTTAGATTAATGATGTGGAATAGGGTATAATGATTCTCCAAATCCATGGTTCAGTTCATACCTCAGTTTGTTTATTCGTTTTTGAAATGGGGGAAAAAAAACTTCTAGGTTTTATTAAATCAAGTGAATACAGTACTACGAAGGTAGATTAACTTTATGTATGATCTTCACATAAATTAACTAAGTAAACGAAATAAATACATAAAAAAAAGAAGACCAGTCTACAAAAAACAAACAAAGACTAGGTGTCACATGACACATGCATTTCGAAGACAACAGATGTGTACTGTGTAAGATATACAAAATATAGCGCTTGTCCCAAATTTACAAGGAAGAAGTTAAATGAGAAAATGAATAAATGAGTTTTGTTACATTAATAATGCATTATTCATTACATTCGTAATGAGCCTACAACAGTGGGACAGAACCACGACACAGAAGACAGAACAGCAACTCAAGACCATGGACATTTGTATTGCAGATTCAGTCTACGTTTCAGAACTGTTACAGCTCTAATGAGGAATGACGATTAATTTTTACAGCATTAATTCCTACTTATAATGATAATGAAGGTAGAAACACCTGATCAATCACCTGAACAAAACTGCACATTTCATGCACCCGAAGTGTGATTTTTGGTGCAGATAAATGCATACTAATATGAATAATTATATACATTATCTCCACTTCCAGGCACTGCATCTCCCCTCCCTGCTCTGAGACTTGTACCATGGCTGGGTTACATTATGAAAAGTAAACAGACAGGAGTTGGAGGTCCCTCCACCTCCACCGTCCCCTTATGTCCCACAGAGAGGCACCAGTCAGAGCGGTAATGTGGACAGAAGGGTAAGGGGTCGGGGAGGTAACAAGGGAAGGGAGGGGCTGCGTTCCAAACGACCGAGCGTTACCTCTCTGGCCTTTTGCGCCGCCAACTCAGCCTGCCGCTGCCTCTCCAGCTCCTCTAGCAGCTGCCGCTCCATGATGCGCTTCGCCTCCTCAACGCGCCGCAGCACCTCTCGCTCAATCTCATCCTTCCGCTTCTCCAGCTCCTCCTCCACCCGCTTGGCCACCAGCTCCTCGACTCGCCGTGCCGTCTCCTCCTCGATCAGCTTCTCCTCGATCTCCTGCTGACGACTAAGAGAAAAAAAAAAAAGTTGACAGGAGGAAAGGAGCAGTGATATAGTGAGCAGATTATTAGACCACTTGACGAGGACGAAATGGAGATATGGTGAGTCTAGTGTCGTTTTTCCACCAGCGTGGTATCACTTATGTTCTTAAATGGAGCCGTCTTCATATCCATTTCCACTGTGCAGTCTCAGCAGGGTCAACCACAGGGCCATAATATTGTGGGTCACTGCGGTCACTCCCCACAGAGCGCAAGAGCTCACAGTTAGGCCCTGTGTAAAAGCGCCCAAGAAAGCTTTGTCCTCATGACAAACTGAGTGGCTCAATATGTGTGGTCAAGAAGGAATCCACAGAAACAAATTTTAAATCAACATTATATTTGTAGGACTGGACAGTGCAAGCTTTTCACTTACATTTAGGCCTAAAAAATAGATGTGTGCGAACAGTAAAATATATTGAGGAGCATGTGTACAAATACACAATATCACAAAATTCAGCCCACCCTTGAAAAAAAAAAGCTCCCAGTGATAGAAATATTCCCACTTACAGAATTTCTTATGGAATAGTTGAATAATATTTATTCAGAATGATGCAGGGTCGTTGTAAGTAACGTCAAAGTAAGCAGTTTGGAGTGCAGTTTTTTTCACAATAAGCTCAGCCAGTTGTGTTTGACTTGAGGCAATCTACAGAGCAGTGATATCCATTATGCCTAAACAGACTGAGCATAAGTTTTTGGCATTTAGAACTAAGAGATACTTTATTAGTTGTACTATAGTATAAATAATCACAAAATTATTACATAAAAAAGGTTTGAAGCAGAAACAAAGAAAATCCTAGTCTATTTTTTTTATATTTACAACCGTTTTGCTTGTAAATGTCTCATTCTTTAACTTTATTAAAAAGGTGCTCTATGGGAGATTTGCATGTGCTTTTTATGAAGTTAAAGTTGAAGTCTGTTTTGTGCTGGTCACTTGTTGATGTTATTTCTAACCTAAGAACTGCCGCAGTTTGATACATCTATGATAACAGCCACAACACACTCAATTATATTGAGGTTTCGGTTCAAAATTTCCACAAAAATCCTAATGCTTGCTCTCGAGTACTTTAATGTCTCGGTTCTGCTCCTCAACAGCTGCGACAGTATGCAACACTAGTTAGCGTAGAAATGCAGTCAGCACAAGACAGACTCCAAACCAAACTTCATGTAAGCACAGAAGCACACAAAAATCTAAAATAGAGAACCTTTAAGGACAAACACATTTGATCAATTTTCTTTGCACCACCAAAGTTCTTAATGCGCTTCTAAATTTTTCAACTTAGGATCACGTGTGTAAAAAGTAAAGTAAGTGCCAAGTCGTGATTAGGCCGTCAGTTGTTAAGTAGCTCCTTTGTAATATCTTCCATTAAGATGTACTTTACTCTTGTTTTTTTGTTCTTACTTTCATCTGACATTAAAGAGTCTAATCTGCTATCCTGTGCTTTGCAATCATTCCACTAAAATCGGTTTATGGGTTAAGACAGCACTAATCCAAGCCAAGCGCTGACAAAGTGGTTCATCCTGCCTTTTGAATTGAGCTTTTTTAGTCCAAATGCACTCTAAACAGGAAACCATTTAAAGCTGGGAGGTGTGTTGTCACATTGCTTCTGTCACAACACACAACCTCCTCTCCATGGATCTGGTTACATACAGTCAGCCACTGGGAAAGGAGAGAGTCAAGTCATTCCTTATCTACCAAGTCTCGCTGGCTTGATATTTACATTTGTATGCTTGGTTAAGTGGCCCTGTGGCTATTAACGTAAAAATAAAAAAGAGAGGCCAGGTGTGGGACAGCAGCTCAGATCTCAGGTGTCTGTATGCCTCAAGCTACCACACAGTGTCCTACAATAGCAGCTTCCCTGACAGACAGAAGCTGCCAGCAGAAAATAAGAAGGCTGTGAATATAATGTGCAGCGACTACTTAGACACAGAAGTGACAGTCCTGCACTCATATCAGCACCTCCAGAAGAAGCATCTGGTCCTACTTTTCCTGTAAATTAAACTGTCAATTTTAGGGAGAGTATATTGTCAAAAGGGTAAAATTAACTAACATTCACATTACACTGCAATACATTTTATAAAGGTATATTATTATATTATATTACAGCACTTTAGTCAGCTTATGCATCACTCTATAAATAAACTCAACTTTACTTGCATCTTGTAATCATGTGAGGAAATTAAGAAAATGTTTTACTACATAAAACGTGTCACAGCCAGTCATTTCTACACTGATATATCCATTACAAACCTTAATTTGTCATTTTAATTGCATAAAACACACCAAAGTGCTACCTGAAATATGGTTTGGTTTTTCTATTTCCTACCAGACAAAACTGTCAAATTGGGTCTTCACCAGCTCCATACATTACCTAAAGGATTAGTTCAGTAGAATAAAGACAATGAGAGGATGAAACTAACGCTAATTGACTGCAACTCCGAAGACACGTTGTCGTTGACATTTCATGACGATGAAGTACTCTTGAACTCAAAGTCAGGAATTTAGTTGCAAATAAGTTTATCTGTTACCGTCAACACCAAATTGCATCTTGGCGTAAACTCATATTTAAGGTGCCATCAAACTGACAGTGTGAGTTGGCCCCTGTGGTGCAGCTGACAGAGATAATAACTCTCCCTGAGCAGGCCGGGCCCTGCAGAGCCTAGCTAACATTAGCTAGCTAGTTTGTTAACATTAGCCTGCTAACAACGAAAAGCTAACATTAGCAAACAACTGAATGAAGCTAACTAGCCTAGCCTAGCATGTTAGCTTGCCACATATTGCAGTTCCATAAGGGTAACATTATGTAATCTTACTCGTGCATGTGTCTCGTTAAACTATACTCACATTTTCCTTTGTCTTTCCATTTCTGCCTTTCTTTCCTCCTCTTCTTTCCTCTGCTTCTCATCCAAGGCATTTCTCTTGCTGAGCGTCCGACCGAAAATGTCGATGCGTTCTGGCGGCGAGGCTGCTCTGTCTCTGCGGGACGAGGCTGTAGTGGACCGGGAACGGGAACGAGAATCTCTGCGCCGGTTTCTTTTCGATTCCCGTGATTTAGACCGCTTCTTGGACCGCTCCCTGTCTCTGGACCGCGACCGAGACCGGCTCCGTTTCTTGCTGTGCTTGCTGCTTTTGGAGTGTTTGGACCGGGACGAGCTGCGGCTCCGTGAGCGGCCCATGATGGCAGCCTCCGCTAGTCGAGCGTTTACACCAAACTACTGTGTCTTATAACCGATATGTTCACAGTATCTGGACTTCACTGCCACCTGCTGCCTTTTAAGCTCGTTACTCTCAATAACTGACGAAGTTCGATCCTTACAAAGATTGTATTTTGCAGAAATAATCATTTAAAAGTGGTTGTTATTTTGCCCTACTAACTCGCTATGAAGAAAGATGGCGGTTTGCCGACAGTTGTAGTTTCCCAGCATGCACCGCGGCTTTCAGCATTTTTTTGTTTTTTTTTTACCAAAGTAGTTGAATCTGAGTTAATTTTCTAATTTTACAGTGATTCTCACCCTAAATATCCTAATTGTGAAACAACGATCACTCGTTTTTAATTTAACATGTAACAGCTGAAGTTAGAAGTTGTACTTAGATGCCTCTTATCTGATGAATTATGTTTTGAATATTTGTGTAATTTATAAAATCAGTGTTGGGGGAGTAATGACATGTCCTAATTAAACTAGTAGTTCAGTTACACTTTGCAGTAGCTTGCTGGCAGTTCAGCTGCTTTCATATTTGCATAATGATTTAAGGAGTTGAATTACTTGTTTTGTCATTTTTCTGTAGTTAATTAATGAAACTACAAACTACATTTTTTTTTCCAGCATTGGCAAGGACATTTTAGATGCCAAATGGAACCACATGTCGAATAGGACCTTTGAAAGAGATTCTGCTCTGACAAGTAAAAACACAGACCCGCGTGAAGACCAGTGTTCATCTCAAACAATGCAAGTTGGAGACTGTTCTAGCTGTCAAGAGTGTACAACTGGGATGTTAAAAACCTGACAAGTTAGATAACAAACCAATTTTAAAAAGTTACGAGTTGAGTATTTTGTCTTTCCTGTCCTCTTTTAGTTGCAAGTCGGCTGTAGTTTTGAATGTTTTTTGGAAACTAAACTTGAATATGTTGCAATTCTCTCTTTGCATGTGACTTTTTCCTGCCGTATTTTGTTCTAATTGCATATCACATGTATCAATTAGATAATTTTGTACAAAGCAGTTTGATACTTTTTCTAAGTGGCTTTAATTAAACAAACTCGATGTCTCTCTAGGGTAGCTTTCCTGTACTTCGGCTTTGTAATCAGTGGCTTTGGTATGCTCTTTTTATGCTTTTAAAGTAGCCTCCCTAACACTGATATATCTGCACATTTCTGTGCACACATCCCATGGCATCTATGTCGCCTATTGCCTCCGTCCATCCTCTTGTCTGTTTTCCAGAGATTCCTTCCATTAATGATGTTTTGGGGAATTTTTCCTTTTTCAAACTGAGGTTTCTAAGGACAGAACGGGTCATGTGCTGTACAGATTGTAAAGTCCCTCGAGGCAAATGTGTGATGTTGGGCTACATGAGTAAATGGTCTTGACTTGTTGTGTCTCGATTTGTAACTTTAGTTTGGTATTCATTTAGGCCTACTTCAATCTGAATTGTTCCATATCATGCTAAGAATATTTCTACATATGACTCCAGTCACGAGTGCTTCTCACTGAAGTCAAATGAAACAGTTCTGGTCATTTTGACATTCTGGTCTCTTAGATAATAGGATAGCTTCTACCAGACTCTTCTCATCAGTATACTGTCGGATCCCACGCACTCAGTCATTCAAATCAATATCTACTGATCATTTTTCCTTTGAAGCAGTCCCACATTTCTACAGTGATTCAGTGCAGAGTCTAATTCTGCCAAAATGTCTTTAGATTTTGGTAATTCTGGTGACAAAGCAAATCAAGGTTTTTTTATGCAGATTATACATAAACAGTTCCAGCTCATTCGTCTAAAATCAAATAGATAATCACCTACGTTCATGAAATACAGTTGTTTCTCTGTTGCCTTCTCGCAGAGCAGAGCCTTAGGCTAATTTCAGTTTTTGTCCCTCTTTGACCTATACTTAACTGCACTCGTGTCCATTTTTAAATGTTGTTTTCATGCACTATCAGGGGCTAAAATGATGCTTTTATCTGAGCTTGTAAATTTAGTGACAAGACCATCAGATAACCAACCAACAGACAGAACAAGGGAGGGAAAAAAACACCACTTCACAATCACAATCCTGCACAAAAAGACTGCCATCCTACTCTGGCAAAATGAGGCCATTGTGATAATTCTCCCCAGAGTGCTGTGCTCAAAATAAACTGGCATTACTATATTTAAAATCACATAACTCAATAGCCCAGTGAACACGCTTTAGAAAGGTCAGGCTGCTCAAACTGCAAATGAAACTTCAGGAGGAGTCTTTTTGTCATTTGGTTTTTTTGTAATCAGCATCTCGCAGTCTAATTTTAGAAGAGAGAAATAATTTGTTCACATCGAGTCGCGCCGCATGCAGCTCCGATTGTAGATCAAAAATTCTTTGAGCTGTTACGAAATGATGAAAGTTGTCAGATGAGTCACTTTCATACCCGCACAGATGAAAAGGGCCTTTGTGTTTAGCGAGTGTGCATTCATCCATGAGCCTAGTACTACTCTAGGCATTGTCATATTGAATGTGAGCACCAGAACAGAAATACAAATTTCCTCCAAATTAAAGCAAAGAGAGAAATGATGTGATTTTAGTGCCAGTAATTGAGGGCAAGTCTTTAGCTCATCCATCCAAGAACAGCTTCCCCTGCCTGCTCCCCTCCACCCGCTCTGTCTTATTCCCTGCTCCAAGCCAAATAATCGATTTTCTCTAACTAGTGGTTGTGTTTTATTTTAATGATCCACGAATTCTGTTCCTGGAGATGAGAGGAATAGGCATTAAAGAACCAGAGCTGTCTTGTTTTTCCCTCGTAGAACGGGGAAGGGAGAGGTGCTTATAGCCCCTTTTGATGAATAATAGAAAATGTTTCACGGAGGTGGAAAGAGTTTCAGTGCGGCTCCGGTGGGAAAAAGGAGCAGGATTGGAGAAGAAGACGTGCATGTGTAAATGAAAGAATTTTCAGAGTTTGTCTGTGCTGCTGCTCTTGGGTGGTTTGGGGTGAACGTCAGAGAAAAGGCAGTAACACGAACAGGGGAGATGGGGTTGTTAAAACGGGTTTCAAAGAGTCAGAAAGCAGGTTTCGTGTTTCTCTAATCCGTATTTGAAAGGGTGCCATGTAGAGGTAAAGTCAGGAGAAACAATTTAGATACCTCGCTAATAACCATGTGTCAGTCAAGGCTTAAAGGTGTAGGTGTCTCAGGAGCACCACTTACTCCTCTGGTGGGAGACAGTCTGATGATTCATTTATTCACATAATCCCACTGATTAGTAACAGTCAACCAAATCTGATTTATTTAATAAATGACTGCTGGTGGAAGCCTCACATTTGATTTACGGGCGTGGCAGTGCTATCAATGATACACTGTATGGACAAAAGTATTGGGACACCTCTCATCACACCCATGGAAACACAACCCATTTGTCAGGAAGAAATGTATGTTTCTGCGAACCATTACGACCAAAAGTACGGTTCCCTATCGTCATTTCTACACAGTATATCCACAGTCTAGTGTTTCACCTGCTCCACAATTCTTTTGCCTTTCCTCAATAAACAGGAGGTGGTTGGGGTTGAAGGTGGATTTACAAAATCCAGGACTTTGCCACCAGACACATGGAGTTTGCATTCCACTTCCCATAAGTTTTTTCTGAGACAGATGGGTTGGAACATTCATTTCACTCTTCAAAGCGTCAAAAGAGGCTGCTCTTGCACAGCATCACAATTTATTATTAATAATGTTATATAGTGTATTAATGTTTCAAGAGTATAAGTATAAAATATACTCTTGTTATTCAAGAGAATTTGTTACAAAAGCTTTGGTTAGGGTTAGGAAAAGATCACGGTTTGGGTTAGTAATTCCTAAACATAATTACTAACCCAAACCGTTTGCATAAATCCCTGATATATTTCCATAACCTTAATCCAAAGTTAGGGTTTTTACGATTATCTTAAAAAGACCTCACGATGGCTACAGCTTGACATGAGTTAATGCTAATAAAATTAAAGCCTCTGTGTCAAACTTTGTCATGTGTCACGTGACAATCTGACTTGAGAATTATAAAGACATGATATGAAAGAATCTGAATTTTTGGCCACCCTATCGGTGTAATTAAAAAAGTTCTTTCTTTTTTTTCTGTGTTGTTATTTTGGTATAACCACTCCTGTAGTTACTGGTTAAATTCAGTGTCACCTCACACATATATATCGTTAGATAATAATACTCTGTTCATCTCTGTGCCTCCCATTTCAGTCATGGGTCTCTCCTTTAGAACAGTGGTTTCCAAACTCTTTCAGGTCGAGACCAAAATACTCTCTCTATATATATATATGTTTTAGCAAACCTTATTTAAACCAAATTAAATAGCGCGTTTGTTTGGGACTATTTTAAGTCAAGGACTAATACACGTGGTATTTCTGGCAGTGTAGCTCATTGAACGAATCGGGAGCTCTGTGGCATACAGACAAAACTATGTAATCTGCACTTCTCACAGTTTTTAAAAAGTTTCTCATAAGTCACTATGGAAAACCTTTTGTGATTATGTCACTTCCTGTTTCCATGTATTCACAACCAAACCCAAACAGTGCCAACTATAGTGTCCAAAGAAGGTGTGTAGCTCCATTTGGAAAGCTTCTAGTGATGCACTGATCTCCATGCAAGTATCTTTACTCACAAACTGTACTTAAGTATAAATCTGAGGTACTTATACTTTACCTGAGTATTTCTATTTTCTCCTACTTTATACTTATACTTCATTACATCTCAGAGGTAAATATTTACCCCGCTATATTTATTTGACTTTACATTTACATTAAAAATTGTGCATCAAGGGTAACGGTGCAAGCCTAAGCCTAACAGCTGATAAAACCACGTGGGCTCATGGTTACTGTTGCAAACCTTTGTCAAGCACTACAATGCACAGTTACATCCACAAATGCCAGTTCCAAGGCATTTTTCTCTCCAGGCATCTGTCTTTGGCCTGGAGTACACGGTGTCCATGTCTTCCCAAAAAGACCAGAATACTGATTGATCTGACCACAATCCACGTTTCCACTGAGTGATGGACCATCCCAGATGCCTCCGAGCCCAGAGAAGTGAATGACGCTTCTGGACACAGTTAACATAAGGCTTCCTTTTGGCTCAGTAAAGTTTGAACTGGCATTTATGGATGTAACTCTGTTCTGCACCGTAAATGGAGAAATATCCAAATCCCTTTCTATATTTCTTTGAGGAACATTGTTTTTAAACATTTCAAAACATTTCCACAGGCATTTGTGTCAGGCTCCTAAAGGACTAGACCTTTCCTGGATGCTGCTTTTGCACCGAATCAGGATTACAATTATTTGTTCACATCACATTTCCAACCACATTGTTTTTTAAATTATTTCAACTCATTATTAGCCCTAAATTGCCCCTGTTCCAACTTTTTCTTGACTGTGTTGCAGCCTGAATGTAAAGAATGAATGTATAATTATAAATGAAATGAAAAACATGAAATATGTCTACAATGAAATACAAGTCAAAGTTAATTTTAATATTGCTGCATTCTTTTTTAATGTGCATTTTTCATACTGTTCCAACTATGTCTTATTTGTATTATTATACATACATTTTCAAAAGATAGGTGCATAATGAAACTTTTACATTTTTAAGGTTTAAAGGTTCAGTATGCAAGATTTGCGTGCACTTAGTTACTTGACGTTTGTGTTGGAGTTTGTTTCATGCTGGAGCCAGTCGTTTTTTGACATTAGCTAACTCCATTTCTAAGCTAACAGCTGTCTCTGTTACCTACATCCACGATAGCAGCCTGTACACTGATTTCTGTGCAGAGAACTCAGATCAGTTTTCCGTGTAAATCCTGACACTCACTTCCTAGTTCTTCAACGCCTCTCTTTTGTCCTTCTACAGTGGAAAAAGTGTGCACCACTAGCTGCTGTTAGCTTAGAAATGGAGTCAGCTAACGTCAACAAATGACCGGCTCCCAGCACAAAACAGACTCCAACACAAACTTCACACACAACGACATGCAAATCTTATTTTGCACTTTTTATGTACTTTTCCTTAAGTAACATTTAAGTAATGGAGTAGTTTTACACTGTGGTATTTCTACTTAAGGATCTGATGACCTTAAGTCTGATCCACCTCTTTCTTTAATGAAAAGCCATAAAATAACTCCCAAGTAACTCTATAATAATGTATAACATTTTTTGTTATAATGGTGTAGGCTATGTGTAACATATAATTTTATTTTCAATTTGTAGCCTATGAATAGTTAAGATCAATTACGAGTGATCATTACAACTTCAGTGTTGTATAACTTATATTCAAAGAAACAGAGCCCGGCTCTCCTGGCTCAAGTTAATCAAAAGGTCCATCCCTTTCACATTGTGTGATCAAAGTCGGCCCTCTCCATTCACAGACACATTTCAGGTCCCCTGCCCCTGCCCCGTGGTGGCTCTTCAGGGGGAAAAACACTTAACAAACACAGGATCTCTTTTAAAAAGCCCCGCCACATTGTCACATTGTCATGTTGATGGCCCAGGGGTCCTGGCATAAAGAGCCATTGAGGAGAGGAACCTGAAAGCAAGCTCGACCTCCCCCCTACACCTCCACCATCCCTGAATGAGAACTGTTCTTTCTCCTTAGGCTGGCTATGAGAGAGGTGAGGAGGAGATGGAGACAAAGAGGGAGGATGCTGAAGGAGGAGACTTTAGGAAAAAAGATTGAAGATGAGGAGGAGAAGCCAGGAGATGGAGGTTTAGGAGGTTACTGGAGTGGAGAGTTGCAGGGTTTCTCTGCACTGACCAGTCACAGCAGGGAAACATACATCATGCCCAGGCTGCACTGATCATTACTCAATCACTCAAACCTTATGCTAATTTCCTTAAGTTGTCTTTAGTTAGAGCTACAGGGCTGGGCAGTCTGCATCACTGTATACATTTTTTCAAGATAATATTAATGCACTGTAATTTCTAGGCAGCACAAGTCTTTATTTATTTGCTGCATGAGGTCAGGGGAATTATCCATTAACTATTTACATCAATAGTTTCGAGGATGTTAAGATGTCAATACTTATTAGTAGTAGACAGACGCCTACCAGCAAACATTACACACTGTGCATTTAAATAAATAGTACATACTAAAGTAAAAAAATGTTGGTCAGTTTGAGTTCAAATAACTGAGGCATGACTGCGTCTAATTAGTTCAGGTCCAAATCACAGTGGAAGGGTCCTGTTTTTGGCCACGGGTCTCAGATTTGTGTTACTTTACCAAAGTGGGTCAGATTCTCTATGAGCTGTGATCATGTTGTGGTTCATCATAATAATGACAGAGGAAAACTGTCTTTTGAAGTGAAGCACAGAGTGTGAACTTGACACAGATCACTTTGTTGAGCGCTGCAGCTTGTAGTGACAGCATTTTGATTTGGGTGTAATGAATGTTGCTCTTTACAGCTCTGGAAAAAAAATGAAGAGACAGCTCTAACATTCCAGATCTGAACCCCATTGAAATCCTCTGGAATGTGATCAAGAAGGAGATGGATATTCACAGTCCATCAAACAAAGCAGAGCCACTTCCATTTAGCAGTGACATGAAGCAGCCAACAGCAATGTGAAAGACTGATGGAGAGCATACAAGACACATGAAAGCTCTGACTGAAAATCAGGGTTTATTCTACCAGATATTGTTTTGTGAACTCTTAACTGTCCTCCCTCCATGGCTATATTTAGTCATGGCCAAAAACAGGATGATTCTTAATTTCTTCCACCTAAACTCTAATGAAACAGACATTCTGTTAATTGGACCTGACAACTTTGCTACTGAAGTTGAACAGTTTATTGGTCCAGTGCACTCAAATATCAAATCTACCGCTAAGAATCTTTGATCCCTGTATGGCTTTTGACCATCGTGCTTCTAAGCTTGTTTTCTTCAGCTATACTGCCAAAATCAGATGTATCTTATCTCCAACAGATCTCAAACTATTAGCTCATACTTTCATCTAGATTACTGTAACTCCCTCTACACTCAGTCAAGCCTCTCCAAATCACTTACAGGTGGTTGAAAATGCAGCTGCCGGCTTAGAACTCACCGTCCGTCCACCATGTTCCTGCGTGCTTTCATTGGCTTCCTTTAAAAAGCAGAATGTAGTAAAAGAGTGTCTCGTTTACTTACTGCACAACATTAC
This sequence comes from Coranthus polyacanthus, assembly GCA_037367275.1. NCBI lineage: Eukaryota > Metazoa > Chordata > Actinopteri > Kurtiformes > Apogonidae > Coranthus > Coranthus polyacanthus. The sequence goes on from JAPQRN010000015.1 coordinate 9,500,660, forward strand.
CAGTAGTTACATTTCTGATTTTCTTGTTCCTCATTCAAGTCAACCGCTCTGATCCTCAGAACTTTTATCCATTGTTCACTCCAACCGCAAAACCAGCCCTCTGGAGTCGTGTTCCCCGATCTCTCAGATTTGCTATATTTCTGGACTGTTTCAAGTGTCGTCTAAAAATCTTCTTTATACGCAAACCAATGTGTTGTTTCATACTGGAATTTATTATTACCTTGATTTATTTCTGTCAAGCACTTTGTAACAATGTGTTTTAAAATGTGCTATATAGCTAAGCTTTAACTTTTTAAAGTATTACATTCATTATTATTATGCTGTTTAAAAATGAATATGTTGTTTTCCTTCCTGCATTTTTGTTATTTTGACCAGTTGTCATTTTCTACAAATATTTGCTCTACAAGATCACATTTTTATTTGGAAATTGAGAGAAATGTCATCAGAAGTTTCTAGAATAAACAATAATGTTAATTGTACTATTTTTAGCACATATAAATAGTAAAATCAGTGGTTTCCGGTCATGTTTTCCAGACCTGTATATCATATTTAAGAAGCCACAACACATCAAGACAAACAGACAATACCTTTTAAATCCATAAGTATTAGAAAGCCTAGAACTTGACAAGGAAGATTTTATTCTAAAGCTGCTTTTTTTCTGTGATTCCCCTTGAAATCGTGCCATCCTAATCCAAGATGCTTGAATCATTTTTCCTACATGGGAAAAAACAATGATTTTGTTTGAACAATAATGATCTAAAACTAGTCTTGTGATTTCTTTTGTCAGGTCTAAGAAAGAAGCTCTGGTTGGTTATAATTAGAAAGAACAGCAGCAAATAATTAATCAAACGTAAACTGTCATGTTTTCTAAACATAATCTGTCACTTTCCAGTATCGTCACACACTATTTGCTACCATGTGACCCTGAAAAAACGCCACTAAACCACTGACCAGATGTCTGTGTTCTGACTGACCATTACTCAAGAAGGCCATCACGACAATTCACTCAATTCAAAATCACTAACCCTTAAAAGAGCTGCCCATTCACTACGACCACCATATGTCTAATGTCTTCCTCCTGACGATTTGTTTGTGTCAGACTGCTGAAGAACTCGAGTCCGTCTCCATGTGATAGCCATGTCCCCTTCCTCTTAAGAGATGTAATTAAGTGTTAGAGGAGCTTCAGAGATGACCCCTGCGACAAAAGAGTCTGAGGGAACTTGGCTGTCACCACCACGCATATGTGACAAGCGGTGGTCAGCTTTGGGGATCATCTTTCTCGAGAGGGGTGGACAAAAAGAGAGAACGGGGGACAGGTGATTGTGACGGGCCAAACGGAGAGGTCAAGGGTCAGGTTTGAAGTACTGGCCGGCAGGGAAGCTGATCTGGTTAAGCTCTTGTCTCTATCTTCATCTGAGACAAACGGTCTGCTTCTCCTCTCCTCTTGGAGGTGCACTCCGGAGGTCACCTCCCTTCCCTGTCATTCAGAACTGAAATGACTAAAGCAAGTAAGCAATTATCAGCTGAAATTAAAAACTGTGACTGAGTCCAGAGGGGTTGGTCCATGTTTCTTCAACTGAGAGGATGCATGAAAGGACAGAGGATTGATGGAAATGTCCAACCCTGTCTTTCAGAAATTATGTTCATATGCAATGAAACCCATTATGCATTATTTCTCAACCCTGGCCATGGTATCTCACTCTAACCCTAAACCAAGATTTGCCGTAAGGAAGCAAGTAACCAAGCGTAAGGATTTTCGTGGAAAACTAGACCTGAATCCTCGACATAGAAATCAGTGAACAGGCTGTTATCATGGATGTAGGCAAACAAGACAGTCTTAGAGATGACGTTAGCTAATGTCTGCAAATGACCAGCTCCCAGCACTACAAGCATGCACAAATCTTATGTTCTGACCAAACCAAACCGTATATTGCCTGCCTCCTGGACCCAAAGTGGGAGCTGGTTCCACAGGAGAGGAGCTTGATAACTGAAGGCTCTGCCTCCCGGTCTAGTTTTGGAATCTCTTGGAACCACAAGTAAACCTGCACTCAGAGCGAAGTGTTCTGTTTGGGTTATAGGGCACAGGTATAGGTAGGTATATGTATAGGTTAGGTTTCAGTGCTTATTATCAGCTGAAATTAAAAACTGTAATGGTGGGTAGGTCCATGTTTGTTCAACTGAAAAGATGTATAAGAGCATTTATGGGAAAGTGAGCTGCACTGTGGAGGCTGTGGTTTTATGTCAACCAGCGAGGAAATAAAAAATTTGACTTAAAAGACTCTCGAGCCCTCCTGCGTGTGTCTTTGGCATATCCTTTGGTCCGAGGGGAATGAGATTTACTCTTGTGACTCTTTCATCTCCCTCCTCGCTTTCTTCTTGCGGGCTGCTGTTCTTCCACAGCGTGTGCAGAGAAAACACGGTGGCGTGTGAGTGTGAGACTCACAGCATGGGAAAAAGTGTACTCCTGAGAAACTACAAACAGGAAAAGGGACACATCCATCACAAGCACGCACCCCCGCCTCCCTCCTCCTGCCGACAAACGTACACACAGCTTTTCACTCTCCTTGCTTGCCACTGTTCTCCACTGTAACAATAGATGCTTCCTGGAGACCGGGGTCATGGTGACGTAGTGAGCAACGAGCCGTCGGCGTGTGAAAGCTCAAGAACTGGCGAATAGGAAGGAGCCAGGGTCTTACTCAACATCCACAAGGCTTTTCTTGAGAAATAACCAGCGGAGTGTTTTCATATTCATAGTCAGACACGGTTTCCTCACTCAACACTCATCATCTCAGAATGACACAAAGTTTTCGAAAGAGGAGGTGCAGCTTACTGGTTTGCTGCTTCTGAATGCAGCATGACTCAGTTTAATCAGCCCAGTACAAATACACAGATTTCTATCTATTCACAGGCCGGAACAGCTTCAGCTCTCAGATATGGACTTACTGGCTGCTGTTCAGGAATTACTTCATGCTGACTAGCAGGGGTAGCGGTGGAAAAAATTGAGAAAATAAGTGCCAGAACTCCTCTTATTCACATGTTGTTATGTGTATCAGTAAGTATCAGCAAATCGCTTAAGTCTTACACGGTGGTTCAAGAAATATTCAGATCCCTTTAAGTAAAAGTACTGATAGTGCACTGTGACAATACTTCACTACAACTGAATATTTTGCATTCAAAACCTTACTTATGGTAATGTCATTTAGTAATTGTGTCAGTGTTTTACTATTATATGATGTGTTTGGATTCATGTTACTGCTGCGTCAATGTGTTTGTTGCATTTTACTGCTGTACTTGTTTAAGGTTGAGCTCAAATACTTTATGTACTGTTGGCTGGTTTAATCTACAGCAATGCCTCATATTCCAGCATATGTCGCTGTACTGTGAAAACCACATCGTATATGTAAAAATAAAAAAAAGTTTCTAAAAAGTCAACTGTTTTCAGCATTGTCACAATGCATTTTACAGCTATTAAAGGAGTAAATAGTTACATATAACAGTGTGAGTTAATTAAATTGAAAAACAAATGTGAAAAGTGAATTCTGTTAATTGCGACAGAACATCTGTATTTATTTTACTTAATAAAAATGTGGGTGATCACAAAGGGGTTACTGATATGTAAAACGCAACATTCATTCTGCTGCTTTGCATCTTGTCTCCACGCAGGGATACCTTCTTTTGGTAGATTTCCAGACAGCATAAGTCATTGGGACTTATTTGAGTGCAACACCATCAACGGTAGGATGGCTTTCAAGGAGCTGTCTCTACATTGACCTATTTCTCTGCATCCATTCATTTGGCAGTATGCGCTCACATTCTGACTCCTGTTTTTGATCGATTCTGCCTCTCGTGTGCCAATCAAGTCAATGCGCATTGTTCTGAGCAACTTGAGTCCACCACGTCAGGCTGTGAAAGTTACTTAGACTGGCCAATGAAGAAAGGGAACAAGTGAGCATGATGTGTTGCCCCCTGGGTAATGTGGTTTTTATAGAGCCTTTATGAATTGTCCAGAGAATATGACATGTAAAGGGCAGAAAAGATTACTGGCAGCCTGTGAAAAGTGTCAGTGCGAGAAAAAAAAAAATCACACTACACCACAGAGTAAAATGCAGATGTGCCAGTACCGCGTATCAGTAGTAGCCCACTTCGAGCAATGAAGTCTTCTACATTAACTGTCAGGTTAGAGAGAGGACAATTATTCACAAAGAGATGAAACGCCAAACAGCAGAGGGATCAGACTCCTTCCATTAGTGTGATATCTTCAGATCAACCACATCAGAGTGAATGAGGTGTTGTGTCCCTCAGGCTTTGTCAGGTCCATGCCTCTCTTTGTCAGGTGTTCTCATCTGCATTTGCTTTACGTGAAAAGCAGGTGATCTGTTTTTTTTTTTTTTTTTTACCACAAACCACTGGCAGCTGTCATGGTTAGCACGAATAGATGCGCTTGCCACCTTGATTTGATCCTCCCACACCCCTCTTCCTTAAGTCTTTCAGACATGATTCTGGAGGGGTTGCAAGAGTTCGGGACAGATGTGTTTGTGTCGTCTCAAAGGTGTGATCTGGAACATGAAAGACAGGGTGTCTGCATGCAAGGTGACATATATTTGAAAACCCATGCAGACATGGACGGCACTTACTTGTTGTTATACCACACTGGCTGTCTGCATAGGTAGATGTGGTCGCATGTGTGCAGGCGGTGGATAAGGTCATCAATTTTTGTCAAACCCTGCAGCAACCGCTGAGGGTAAGAAATGTCCAACCTTTTGAGTCTAGGTATTAAGGAAGCATTAAGTATTAAAATAGTCATCTGGGTACACCTAGTGCACTCACTGCAAATGCCAAGACATGCATCTTTTACCTAGTCTTAATTAAAGTCTAGTTGATGTTGTTTTGAGAATAATATACTATACAAGAGCAGATTGTGTAAGATCCTTAAGATTGTTTAAAGAATGTTTATCTTTTTTTCTTAGTAAAACTTAAAACCTATTTTACATGCCCATCAAGCTAAATTACTGTCAGACACCGCATAACTGTCGGTGTAAATGTGTTAAAAAATAGCACAAAAGAACACAAATTGAGACACAGCTATATCAGATTTTCTATATTATAGAGTGCCACATATAAATGCATCAACGCTTGCATTTCCTACTCATCTGTGTCGAGTTCCCTGCCCACCGGGAAATACATGAACAACAGAGGACGCGATAAATCTCTTGATCCTCGTCTCAGTCCAGTCTGCAACAACAAATCTGGATGAAACAGGATGAAGAAAACAGATTACATTACAGATTAAACCTCATTTAAACATCATTTTCAGACTTAGAAATAGTCTAAGGCTAAGCTTTGCAACTCCCAGAGTGAAACAATAAAGAGTGTAAACGTGAGTCTGTGTGCGGAGCCAGAACTGTGGTTGGAAGGAACAGAGACTGGGGATAGACTCATTTCACAGTGTGTTTGTTGAGTTTGGTTCTCGAAGACGGTGCTGGGACCAGATCATGGTCTGACCAGGACTCTCGCCAGGATGCTTCACACGATGCCAGCAGAAATCAGTGTTGTCTGTCTTCATTTCTCTCATATTTCCATTGGAAAAACATATGGTGAGAATGAACCAAAACGGCATTGACTGAAATGTATCAATTGGTACTTACTGGTGACTGTTCAGCTGATTAAGAATTGTAAAGTATTTGTCAGCACTTGTTTTTTTTTTTTTTAAGGTTGCCTTGATGTATCAGGGCTTCAGCACAACCTGCTCCACAGTCAGAGTAGACAGATTTCCTTTTCAAGAGTTTACAGAAATCAATCATCATGTGCTTATTCATGCTTTTATTTCTAATCAGCTGCTCAGTCATTTCCAAAAAGGTGTCTCGACTAACTGTAGCTACTCCAGAATTCAGAACGTCAGAGAATTTACTAGAAAAAGGAAATATGACCAGATAACACCTGTGCTGAGGTCGCTCTTCTGGCTTCCAGTAAATCTTACAATTGGGTTTAAAAGTTTAATGCTCATTTTTCAGGCCCTACATGGTCTGGCACTCCAGTACCTCTCTGACACGCTTGTGAGCTATGAACCAACTAGACACCTCAGGTTATCTGGAACAGAGCAACTGGTTTTTACTCGTCTCAATGAATACTGGATAAACTGCCTTCAGCTTTTATGCTCCAAACCGCTAGAACATCATATTCACTCATATCAGAAGTGCTCCAACATTTGTCTTTTAAAACGAAACTGAAAACATTCCCTTTTGTTTTTACAGTGCCTTTCAGTAGTCTGGTTTGCCTGTCTTGATTATTTTATACTATTTTTTACTTATTTCTTTGGTTTTAACTCACGTCTTATTATCTTTTATTGCTCTACTGTTGCTCTCCACAGTTTTTGTGGCTGTATCTTCCAGAGTACTCCATGCTTGTGTAGCACAGAGGTATTCAACCTGGAATGAAATGTGCTACATAAATTAAGTTTGCTCTCTTTGTTTCTTTCAGGGCTCTGTGTGTGCCGGGAGTTTGTTCAGTGTTTTATTAAGGTAAAGTAAATGGCAGAATCTCTCTGCTCGCTCATTGCTAGTTGAGTTTCCATCTAAACATATTGCACATTTTAACAGAATTTTCAGAAAGCTGGCAAAAGAAAATCCAAATTTATGTAAGTTTTCATCCACTATTGTTATGTGAATATTGATGCAACGTTTATTGGATCTAAAACCTAGATGTTGTGCTGTGTATGAATATAAATGACGGGAATCACCACGTTAATGTGACCAAAAATATGAAAAAAACAGTAAAGCACCCTTTACTTAGTCATTTTACTTTGTCATCTGCATGTATCTTCTGTTGTGTGCAGACTCAAAAAAATGGGCATGGAATTACAAAAACCAGAATGTAAGTAAATAGGCTTTTCATATTCCATTTTTCAAAGCAGCGGTACCAAAGTGCTTCAGTTCATAACAATAAACAAGAAAACTCATCAATCAAAGAAATATATCAAACAAAATAATGCATGGTTCTGTTCAGCATGAAAACACTAAGTACAGAAAATACAGTTTGTAATGTGGTGCCAATTATAAGCAAAGGAATTATGACCCAGTGCTTTAAAAAATAAGAATAAATAAATAAACAATAGTATCAGAAAGTGAAAGTTGCAAGTACGTGATGAAAGTCATTCATTATCTGAAATTGTTAGTACCTCAATTATATTTAGTTTTTATGTTTATGTGGTGTGTGCTGTGAGACAGGTTGCAATGATTAACACAAGCTGCCAGGGTAATTTCATATTTAGTGGTGATTGTGTGGATGGATGGATTTGTCAGATCATTTGTATTTGAAAAAAAAAAAGGTGACGGGCGGCTGATAGGTATCAAAATATCCATGAGGCAAATGGGTTTGGGACCTGGCAGCTCCATTCAGGTCCACGCAGAGGTCATCCCAGCGACGGTGGGGTGTCCTCAACAAGTGAACCCGACTGTGAACAGGCTTTCTCCGGTGACAAGGCCTCCATACATTCAGACTGGGCCTCCTACTGTTAGCCGAGGGCCTGCAGGAGCGCTCAGGGAGGCTACTGTTTCTGCCACTGTCAGTGAGATGGATGAGGGGGGAAACAGAGAAAGAGCCAGAGTCTATTTAGGCACAGTGACATCTCAGACTGTGTTTGACACGTGGACACAAAATCTCACAACCCCCCTACTTTACTTTTGCTCACATAATGAACATATGGTGTCCCCAAACACTTAAACACACATGCAGAAGAAATTAGATTACCATTGACGATGATGACCAAATTAGATTTGTCACACCGTCACATGGGAGTGGAGAGTGCTTTGCACACATGAGGCGGGGAAAACACATGTATGCACACTCACATACACACACGTGTGCCGTACAAAGGCTGGAATTCTACACAAAAGGGGAAGGGGATGACACCATACTGTGCCTCAGACAGGCCGAGTGATGGATATGATGGATCAATCATCCTCTGCGTTTAATCAGGACATCAGTCACTGAGCTGGATGGGGGCTGTTGGGTAAAGTGGGGGTGGAGAAAGAGCCAGAGGCCTTTTATAACTACATTTAACCCCTAATGGGAATCTTTATGGGTTGATGGAATGAGGACACCATGTATTTAAATTGGCAATAAACACACACTGGTTCAGAAAGCAGCCTGTTAGCACAGGGAGAACTTTGGTTTAGAAAGAGGATTATCTAGTCTGCAAGGTGGTGTGGTTGTCTTTTTCATTTAATTTATACAACCTACAATAATTGAACTGGGAAAAAAAAGAATACATTATATGATATACTGCAATATTTTATTCTACAATTTATTTTATTCAACAGATAGCTGCTGGTTGTGGTTTGACTCTTCAGCAGGTTTGTTTCTATTCAGCTTTTTTTATTCATTCATTCATTCATTTTCTGTTACTGCTTGATTCTCTGGAGGGGGGGCTGGAGCCGATCCCAGCTGACATCGGGCGAAGGCGGGGTACACCCTGGACATGTCGCCAGTTCATCGCAGGGCTGACATATAGGGGACGAACAACCATTCACTCTCACATTCACACCTACGGGCAATTTAGACTGACCGATTAACCTGCTAACCTGTTATGGTTAAGGTGCATGTTTTTGGACTGTGGGAGCCGGAGTACCCGGAGAGAACCCACGCTTTTTTTTTTTTTTTAGCTTTTTTTATTAACATTTTCAATTTGCGCATAAAGAAGAACATAAGTTCAGTGATGCGAGAAAATTGATCTGAACGTAAGTGTGATGGATGGATGGATGGACCGACTAAAAGCCATGAGTGGAGATGCTGAAAATTCTGAAAAAAAAAACTCGAAATATTGCAAAAAGGGTTTTGGAAGTGGTTGAAAAGTATGGATAAAAGACAGCTGCAAATGCAAAAGAAACAGATTTAGTGTATAATTGTGTGTCTGCATGTGTGGACCAACGAGGACACTGCAACGGTCCTTGATTTAACACAACTGCAATGAAATGTCACCAACAGCAGCAGAGACAAGTGTTAGACAAAGGCTTTGACAAACCTTGGAAGTGTATGAAACAGCGTGGTCCAGGCCAGTGGTTTGGTTCACGTGTCAAAAGCTGAAGCCAGCTTCACGTCTTTTGACAAAACACCTCTTACTTTTATCAGCTCGTTGTGTGAAATAGTAAATCTAACTGGAAAAAACTCAAACCGTTATGACTGCAACACGCAAACAAGCTACTGTACTTTGTTACATTCATGAATCATCTTTTATAGGTGAGTGACAAGTGTTACGTCGACATTTTGGTCGGCTAAACTTAACAGTACGCTCCTCTTCTGTTCACGGCATGATTTGTGTGTAAGGTTTCTTCATCGCTTCCTTTATACACAAAGCAAAATAAGTCAAGTCCAACAGCAGACTGAGTTTTGTTAGAGTTTAATTGAGGACATCAAATGAATAGAAAACGGCAGCTGGGAGCAAACTCGGGTCAACCCATGTTTGCATCATTCTGGGTGTTTGTTTTAACCTATCTGTTGTGCCAGATGGGTGGGGTTTGCAAAAAAAAAAAAAGACAATATAAGTGCCAAGCCTCAGGACAATCACAGGAAAGCAATTGAAAATCATTTTGGCAGTTTGGCGGTGACCACACATGAAATGCCTAAATTCAGTGATATTTTCTCATCTTCTACTCCCAGCAGGTAAAAAAGAACACTTTAATAACCATTTGATAGAAGATTTCTGACCACGGTGAGAGACTTGGAGAGTGAGGTGCATGAAAGGAGATTTCGTTGCTCTCTGCTCTCTGCATGCTAATTTACAGGAAACACATGAAGGCATATTCTCTTTTAGACTTAACAAAGTGTGTCTTTTAAATGTGATAATCAATCAAAGTGCACAATGAAGATGTAGCTCACTGCTTCCTCGTCAAGCCTCAGTCTGGAGCGATCGCAGTTTGATCATTATCATATCAGTAGCAGCACACATTTAAAGCATTTTCATTTTCAAAGTCCCTCCCTGCTGCAGGAGACAGATCAGCAGGGTTGATACCAGGAGACCCAGAGGGCTGCTAACGTCAGGACATGAAAGACATCTTATTCTTTTATCCAGACAATAGGAGTGCATGGGCCCCCTCCCTGATTAACATTCAATATGGAGCTAGCTGCTCCTGCAAGAGGTGGATTCAGTTGTCTATCTCTCTGGTGAAACACTCGCTCCCTCTCCAGGGCGCTACTAAACTTAGCTGACCCTTGACTCAGAACGTAAACCCCCCTGAACCCCCGGTCATACATGTGTACCATCCCGGTATTGTAAAGATTGTTAATTGGAAGAGGAAAGGAAAATCTGTAAAAATAGTCCTCCGGAGAGTTTGCTGCAAAAGAAGTTTATGTTAGGGATAGTAAATTAATTCTGGTGTTTGCAAAACTTCAAAGTTGTCCCCGTGCACTCTTGTATACAAGTCTTAAGGGACAAGCGTATCGGAAAAACAGCTCTCAGGTCAAAAAAGAAGTCCCGCGCAATTTTTTAGGAGCTCGCGTTCTATTCATTCATTTCAATTCAACAAGGATTCTTTGCTCTACGCACACGTCTTCTCTGACGTCCGGAGTCAGAAGGTTTTAAGTCGCCGCTCCTGAAGAAAGACAGCGATTTGTGCACTTACAGCCTCTTCAGACAAATACCTTTCTAAAAATGATAATGTGACGAGTTTTATGTGTCTTATCTGAACTTTAAAAGTGAACAGATTATATGCATCTCTGGATCTGTCTTCCGAAGAACGCGCTGTCAAATGAATCACTTAATTATCATCTCTTTTGCAGGAGTCCGTTTTAAATTGTATAGACTTTTTTTTTCTTTAATATTTTTTTAAAGAAAGAAAGACTTAAGAAAGTCGCACAACCTCTTTGTGATAATTTATCAAATGCTGTGTTCAGCTTTTATGCAGAGGACACACTTATCTGTTGCTCATCTCTTCAGGAATAGAAACCACTGAATTTATGCAGCCTCACTTAACTCAGTTTGGTGATAAATGCAGGCAACTTCAAGTTTGTGCTGTTTTCAAAACGTATAATCATTTTCAAATCTGTCTAATCCATATAGATGTCATCTTCTCAAGGGGTGGGAATTGAAATGGTCGCAACATGTACGTATTGTTGACCAGAATGTGTCATTCAAGCCACACATTGAAAACCTGGTTTCCAAGTTGAAATGTCTTTTTTTAGAAATAAGTCTCCTGTGTCTCTCTCTAGAAAAGGAAACGCTTGATTCTGGCAACTTTTTAACATTTACTGGATTATTGCTCCTCATAAATGCATAAATGCTTAAGAAATTGGATGCTATATATCACTGTGTTTTATTACTGGCTGTGGAAATCTCATACTTTATACGCTGCTGCTAAGTGGCCATCTCTGCATGTCTGCAGACTTTCACATTGGAAAATCTCTACTTGGACTGGTTCCTTCTTATCTGTGTACATACATATGTAAAAACAGAATAGAACAACAAAAGAAGCTTTTAAATATGTTGCCCCTTCTTAAATAATGTACAGAAAGGCAGTCTATTTTAAAGGACTGGGAAAATAAAATAGTACTTCTGGTCAATATGATTGTGCTTAAATTTGCACAGAAATAGTTTCTGAAATCGTCAATTTGTGACTGTTGTATTTTTGGTGATTAGTCTGATATGGCCATAAATAAATGTATTTGTTTCAGACTTTATAGGAAAAAAAAGGAAGCAGAAATCCAGTTGTATGAATTGACGGCCATTAATTAAGGCTGCAAAAGAATATTAACTATAAAATCCATCAGTGAAGAAGCCTTTTGTAGGACGGAAAACACTTCCTGCCTTCATAAAATTTCTTTTCAGCTCAATCATTTCATATTGACGTGAAAGAGATGACGTTAATGTAATGTCTCCTGTGATGTCGCTAATGTTTCAGTCCTTTCTTACATGTCGGTGTCTTTGACATATTTACTGCAGAGGCAGCCACTGATTAACACCCGACACATCCTTTTCTCACACCCTCCCACTTCCACTCATCACTCGTTTGCCTTCAGTTGTCTGAGTTCCCCAGCCCTCCCTGACTCATTTGACTTATCCCCCGGAGAAGACGTCCCAGGTCCCAGAGACTGGTGCTGGAATTTGATTAGTCAGTGTTTCCCAAAGACCTCTCTTCACACTCTCACACAAACACACTCCAGAACCCCCTCCTGCCTTTTTTTTTTTTTTTTAAGGTGGGACCGCAGTGACTGACAGCTGTATTGAGCTGTTTGAGTGGCGTGACACCGGCTCTTTAAATGGACGATCCTGATTTGGACACGCCCAGTGGCCTTATGACACCCGATGAAATGACTGCGACACGTCCTGGGTGACTGCTTAGCGCTGTCACCCACACTATAAACACACACACACACACACACACACACTCATGCGCACACATCAATCATCCCCAAACCTGACTAAAAACTACACACCCAAATTGGTTCACAGACTCCATTCAGCTATTCAGCATAATGCGGAAAAATGCCAATTGTCTCCACAGCAAATATGGCCATTTATCACTTTAAGACTTAATCAAATATAACTACATGCCCTTGATCAAAAACGCACATTTGGCTCCTCGTCATTGTATACTCTTGGCAAACACAAAGTTATCTAATTATCTAGCCAAGCCTCTGAGCACATTCAGTGCCAGGCAGTGCTACTGTAAATACACTTTCACCATCTGGAGTGTGTGTTTGTCTCTTTTCTCTGTGACCTGAGGTAGCCCCTCTTGCTAGGTGGTAACAGCATGCCAGGCATCGGACAGCTGTCTCTGTCTCTCATTCCCCCATCATGTGGCTCTTGTGGCCTGTAATCAACAAGTCGCTAAGAAGTTATTTCACTTTGTTCTGTAAGAAAACTGCTACTTTGCAGACCTCTGTTCCTCTGAATTCTTAAAATCTCTTTGTTACTCTCCCTCAGTTACGTTCACCCTCCCACAGGGCTGGGAACCAAACTTCGATACTTTCATGGCGAAATTGCTTAGATATTATTGAGTATTGAAAAACCCTGTCTTTGGTACCAAATTTCAATAACGAAGAAGTCAATGCCATCACTGCTCCCAGCACGCTTGTACCGACGTTAGATGTCTAACGTAACGTTCCACAAACACATTGTTTCCCATTGATTACCTGAGACGCCACAGTCTCACAATGAACACTTCTTGTAGTGACACAAACACTCTCTAATGTTGTGTTTGGCAAAGCGACCAGGACTGCACTCACTCGTCTCAGTTTCACTTGTCACAACCTTATCGTTTCAGCAGCATCCAAACACATTATAGATTTGGACTAAACAAATACTTTTAGAGCTGACAGACTTTAAAGTATAGTACATTTGTAAAATTTGTATAACATAATGTAATTTTGTATGCACATATATGTGAATACATATGAAATTGCTGTCATTTCCAATAGGTTTCATAGTACTATATACTACTATATATGGAATATATATACAGTATGTTACATTCATTTATGGGGTGGTGAATGGGTTTATATTTATTATGTAATGAAGCTGCTTTGAATGAATAAAAATGCCACGGAGCTGAAAAACAAAACTAAACATTTGTATCATAATGTGTAACGTAATTTTCTTCAATATGCTAAAATAGATTTTATACAATTGCTATACTAAAAAGTAACTTTCATGAACCGGTATCGGAAATCTCAGAATGATATCCAGCCCTACCCTCCCACCTCCCAGGTCGTAGTCTTCTTCACGCTGTAAGACGACCTGAAGACATTCATGCCATGTCTTCCAGTATGTGACCCTCAGTCGACCCTTTGGCCACTTTCGCATCCCAGGTCTGCTCTCGGCCTCTGGGGAACGTCCACGGGGCAGCACTCCCACAGCTAGCAGCAGATAAGGCCCTATCTGCCCCAGCCGACACATTCCCCAGGTGTTAAATTTGGAGTTAACAAGCGCTCTTTCATTATCGCTCTGACAGCCTGATATTAACAGCTGTTGTGAACCTACATCTTCTGCCGTCCCGCCAAGTGACAGTATCTGCCCTACACATGGAAAAGGCAACAACATTCATTTGTGGGGAAAAAAAAAATATTTTTGATAATAATGTTCAATGTTAACACTCGGTTTTGCACTGTATCTATTGTATATCTATTCTGTAAAACTGTATTCAACTCTCATAATTTTACTTCACTACATCATGCAACATGTTTCATTATATGGTGGTAAACATCTCAAAGTACTTCCCGATTTATGTACCCGGTATTTTTTATTTTATGCACTTAGTCCTTATCTTATGTACACAATATGTATTTCATTCTAAAGTCACAGTGCTCTAATGCTATGTGTCTTGTCTGTGGAGAAGCATTCAAGTAGAATTTCACATACAATAATAAAACTCTGATTCCTTTGAATCAGGTAATATCGACATGGGACCTCTGAGACGGACATAACAGGTTTTGCTATAAACTATAAACTATAAAGAATTCAAGTAGTGTATTTTAACTCCATTTAGTTCATCTACATTCATATTTGCGTAACGATTGAAGTAGTTAAACTACTTTTTTCTTCTTTTTTTTAACATTTTTTTTAGTTTATTATAGAAACTACAAAACAAATTAGAGACCTAAAAGGAAATTCATGTTTGTTTTTTTTTAAATTGCTTACTTCTTAGTTACTTACTTCTACTTCTTACTTCTACTGTAACTGAATCCCCTTTGACCAGCCCCCATCAGCCACATGCAAATGTTTCTTTAGTGTTTTCCACCATGACTTCATAGGTCAGCGGTTTGCTAATTTTTCCAAGCTATACTGCCAAGTATATTTAATCCCTTCATTACCAAAAGACAAAACTCTGTTTCTTTATCCAGAAGTGAGACGCTTTCATTGTCACCACCGTACTGTTTTTGGCCTGTGCAAGTAGTCAACAGTGGTCACCGAGAAACCAAGATAAGATGTGCACATGCAACAGTATCCTGGTTTCTTTGGGAGTGCTCCAGCGTGGATTATCGGGTTTCTTAAAACCAGGATAAAGGCTTATCCAGGATTCTGAAATTGGGATGACGTTTACATGCACAAACACTACTTCAAAAACCTGATGATAACTGGGATAGTCAAGTAAACACACCCATAGAGGTGGTATGATACATCTCTGAGGATTGTCTGTCTCTTCCTCACCACTCCGTTGCAGTCATACTGTTGTTATTAACCTGCAATCCTGCTAGACATATTAACAGTCTTATTAAATGTGTTCTTATACAGTGGAAAACATCGAGCAATAAACCAGAAGGCAGGACATACTCTCCAAAATCACAAAGTACTTTG
>JAPQRN010000015.1:9521281-9533430 GCA_037367275.1 Coranthus polyacanthus
AAAGCGTCAAACACTGACGAGACTTCATTCTGCACAGCGACACTCAAATATTACAGGAAAGGAACAGATCAGGAAAGTGGAGGGGGAGTTTAAATTTGAGTCCCTCTGTATTATAAAAGCAGTATCTTGGCGGTGATCCCAGAGGACAAAACCTTTGGCCTTGTTTGGACAGTTCCCATCTCGTTTCATATGTGTGTTTATTGCCGTCTGACGGCATTTCCTCCCCATCAGCTGCCGCAGTCGCAGCCAATGGCTAATTATAGCAGCACCTCATCTCATTCTTCATATCTCATGTTTGATTTGACCGTATATAACTATAGCGACAATCTTTGGATTAATAGTAACTGAGCAAATTCTGACACTTTGTGAGAGATTAATGAATTATTTAAGTCTCTGTTACCAAAAATACTGCATCCTCGAGTTTTCATTTTAGGCTATAGAACAACTAAAGGTTTCACTACATTTCATCATCCAGCGTCTGTACAATCTCTACAACAACTTAACACTATTAAATATATACAGTAAGCTTTCCAAAATGGTACTTCAGCATTTTCTGAGACAAACTCTGAAAGCATGCACGAACCACATGTGAGCATACTGCTGATTCTTTGTGGGTGATGAAAGAATTTTTCTGACTTTTTTGTAAACTGTGGATGTAGAAAATGTATTCAGCACTCATAAATGTTTTTTTTCCCACCACTGCTACTATTTAAAGATGCTGTTTGAATATTTTGGCACGGCGCCTGATGTATGTAAGTGCGATAAACTGAGATTTTCCTGCATCTGAGTTTTCAAACTGCTGCAGCCGCACAAAGCAGAATATACACGTGGATACCTCATATCTCAACACTCCACTTGTAATATCTGACAAAGGGCTTCATCACATCTCAGCCATTGTATTGACATGTATATAATAAAAGGTGATTTATGTCAATACGCTTGTTGCTCGATTATAAAACTACCATTACTCGCAGGATGGGGAGCAGACAGGAGATTGCTGTGGACAGGAGACAATAGTCTGGTCTGAAAAGTGTTGACTAACGATGAGGATCTGTTGTGGAAAGAACACAAGGAAGGACGGAGGTAGAGGTAGGTTTTTTTTTTTTTTACAGCAAGGCAGTCACATGGGGACATGCAGACATAATGGCTACGGTTTTGTGTTTGCTAGTAGAGGCACAAATAGGAGCTATGCCAACCAGGCTGCAGTGCAATAACTAAAAAGAAATGTCAGAATGATGAAGGTAAAGGAACACTACAAAGATTTAACACAGCAATCTTTCTACCGATGATATTAAGTACTTCTAAGCATGTGAAAACAATTATGTCTCATGCAGTGCACCGTGGGAAATGTACGATCAAGCATTTTTTGGTAACAAAGAGAAAAAAAATACTTAATTAATTCCAAGCGGGGGAACATCCAACAGAGACAAGTGGCCTTGGACGGGGACGAGTGGAGGAGACGTGCAGCCTCCTGTGGTCACAACCTGTTAACCAAGATTATTATAAGATGAAGAAACAGTAGGTCTTTTGGACACTAAAGAATACATAAAAACAAATATCTAAGAAATTAATAGGTATACATGGTGCAAAATGAAATGTTAGGTATGAGTACAAATAATAAATGCAGTACAAAAATATTTAAATATACACAGAAGTTAATTATTATTAACAGTATCGTGATACTGTAAATAAGTCTGATGCATTATATAATAATAACTATATAACCGCAAGTGGCTATTGGCGGGTTCAAACTGTTTTCTGCTCAAAAGAAGTAAGCCGCCAGTCGTCCACAATCAAACCAATGAGCACCAACAAATGGCCTAAAATCCATCATGGTGTCCATTTCTGTTCAAGAGTCTTATAGAGTTTGTTGATTTGTAGATGAGTCTGATTTGAAGTCATCGGGACTCACAGTGTGCGCCACCATCTGGCCAATATGTTTCTTCTTAAAGCATTTGCACATTATTTCCACTTTCATGTTTCTAGGTAATTACGGATGTTAGGAGTCATCGATGTTAATGGCATCAGCATGAAAGTTCAAGAAGCAAGTTCCCTGAATCCCGGGATCGGATACAACTTGGGATGAAAATGAGTTGCATCTTTAAAAATTGATTTTGGTTTTTGTGATTATTTGTAGAAGCCCTAGGCCTTTATTATTTAGAAATGCGGCCAATCGTTTGTGACTTTACCAGCAGATTGATCCCTCCTCTGTGTCTTCGCCTGTCACACCACGTCTCGCACAAGTTCGCAAAGTTTTAGTCTGCTATCGAGTCCTAGGTGTGTTATAAACGTATACCTGAAGAGACAGAACAGGAAAGAAGGACTGATTTAAGACGAGGTCCAGGCCTGGTTTCATTTTATGTTTTATCAGAGACTTTTTTTTTTGTGGAAAAAGGTACTGAAAGGGTCAAATGTTTAGACGTCAAAAAGGAAAGGCATAAACGAGGTACTGAGCTGCAGTGCAAGAGAAACAAACATGCAAAGTAATTTTTTTTTTAGTTTTTAAGTTCTGCTTAAATTATTGCACACAATTTTACCTCATTACAACACTGATTGAACACTGTTTATTCCATCACACAGATTATTACTTGAGTTGCTGTAATTGTCACGTCCTTGTTTTTTTTTGGATGTCAATGATGATGCCTTCATCCTGTCCCCTCTCTTTTGTTTTCTCACTTTCCTATTATTTCCAGACTTTGTTAAATCCTCCTTCACCCTTCACCCCCAACCCATTTTTTCACCCACTTTGTATGACAGGTCAAAGGTCAGGCTCTTCTTCTCTTCCTCTCATATTCCATCTGTTTATCTGAGCTCTCTATCTTCGGCTGTTCCCCAACCCGATTCCTCCCCCTCCTTTTCTGTCTTTTTTCTTTATTTATGACGACTACCTGCCCTGCCTCTCTCTCTCTCTCTCTCTCTCGCTACATACGTATATGTGGTAAAAGTCATTTCCACTTCTGTGATGCACCACTAATGATGAAAAGCACAGTGGGTTTTCGGAGCAACGCATGCTGCCTTCAAGACGACGACTTTTCCAGGGACGCCCATGCACATTTCAACAGGACAATGCAAAACCACATTCTGCACACATTACAAAGACATGGCTGACGAAGAAGAGGGAGCTCGTGTTGGACTGGCCTGATGCCGCCCACACTTGTCCCCGATGGAGAATGTGTGGAACATCTCAAAACACAAAAAGGAATGATGAAGACCCCGTACTGATGCACACCTTAAGACTTGATTGCTAAAAGAATGGGACGCTTGGTGTCTCCGGCCCCTGAACTGTCTTTTAAGTGTTGTGAGAAGAAATGGCAACATTACAAAGTAGTAAATGCTTTATTGACCCAACATTTTCTTGAATGTGTTGCAGCCTGAATGTGAGGAATGGACGTATATTTACAAATGAAATGAAGTTGACCAGACAACGCATTAAATATGTTGTGTTCATAGTGGCTCCAATGAAATAAAAGTAAAGTACATTTCAATAGCACTGTTTTCTTTCTTCATTTGCATTGCCCATACTCTTCCATTGTATATATAATCCACACTGCTGCTCATATACATGGATTTGCTCTTCTAACCTCCCTTAATTCACCTCTTGTCCTCATTGCTTCTTTTGCGCTCTGTTGAACTTAAAAAAAAAAAAAAGTTAAAATGACAGCAGCAGCCCCACGTCAGGCTACAGAGACTCTCCTGGCAGCTGAAAGGGCTGCAGGCTTTGTTTTTGCATAGCAGCTTTAAAGCACCGATAAAAGCTCTAGTGTTTATTTGAGACAGTCAACGGCCTGCGGTTATGCAAACTGTGCTCAGATATATGTGCTAATTGTCAAAATGCATCCATTACTAGTAGACTAAAAAGTCTTCCCACCAAATGAGTGCCATTTGCTTGTTGTATTTTCTCCAGATTAAACTTAATTTTTATCTGTTTTCAACAATAACACTATTGAAAACAGATAGAGATCAATCTCAGGCAACTTTATTTCAGTTTTTACAAGGTTTCTAAGCATTAGATGGTTACATTTGTGACTTAAATATCACTATATATGTACACAGGTTGTGTTACTCCAAAAAGTGTAAAACTTAAAATGAATCTAAACTTCAAGTTTATCAACTTTTTTTATCATGTAATTTATTAAACATTAGATAAATGATAATTGAAGCATAATTGAAAAAATAGTGGTTTATCTTTAGGACAAAAAAAGAAACAAAAAGAAACAATAAACAAATAGGAACAAATCATGGTGAAAGTCATACATGCAGGTATAAAAACACACACGTGTGGGAACTTTTGCATGTATCTTCCCAGCCATTGTTGTGTTGCCTGTCAGCTTTTGTTTATGACTCTATTTAATGGACTATGGTGGGAATCACAGCCTCACTTGTAAGAAAACAAAAGACAGAGAAAGAGAGTCGTCGTTGTCATCTTCTACCTCAGCGGTCATCCTCTGGTCAACATGTTATTTTCATTACTGGACTTAAGCCAGTTGGCAGCCAGAGACAGCAACACACACAGACAGCGGACACACACACACACACACACACACACACACACACACACACACACACACACACACACAGTGGACACACGCGTAAAGACATGGGGGAGCTCCCCGTCCAAAACAATAGACATAAATATAGCAGCCTCTGGGAAAAAGAATACAAATGCTGCGTCCATCCCTGCGCTGAGGAGCAACGCCCAGCTCTGCTTTTCCTGTTCTCTGAACCCCATGCAGAGAGGTGCATGCTGGGAGATGAGCTGAGACAGGACCTGCACACTCCTTCAGTTGAGAAGGAGTGTGCAGTACACAGCAGACTCTTGATGCATTTTCTTCTCTTAACTCCCAATAACTTTAAGTGATTATTAGACTAAAGCCACAGGAACAGTTTCAGGCCTGCTTCTCATGCATGTGAATAAGGATAAATTATGGAAATAAGCTTTATTATTTGCTTGTTTCTATTTTGTTATGTTTTAGGCAAAAGTAACAGACATACTAAGACATTATACATTCTTTCTTCTTAGACGACAAGTCGACAAGTTGAACAAACTCCGAACCAGAACCAGCACCAGGTCCCTGTTGGTATTAGTCAGGCATTGTCAACTCAGTCATGATATTGCCATTGTAATCTGGGTTTTGAGGATTTTCCATCAATTTTCATATTTTTAAACAATGTGTAGCTCTCGCATGCAAGGAAAATGTGTTTGCTGGAAACACTCATGTCTTGTTTCGATGTCATTAAAATTCACACTCACATTATGAACCACAGGCAGCAACATGTTTATGGTATTTGCATTTAGTGTATATGAGCCAGTTGAGATGCAAAGGTCATGTAAATCACTTTCGGAAGAGGAGAAATCCATCTTTTGAATCAGATCCATGAATGCAAAAAGTCTCCTGCTGTTGTTTTTCCAGTGTGTACAGATGGAATTTTATTCACACCATAAAAGCCTGCGCAATAATTTTATTTTCCAGTAGCCGTTATTACAGGTGTTTGTATGATTGTCAAAACAGTGATGTCAGAATATGTGGCTGGCTAAAGTGTTTTAACTCCCATGGTTAGATCATGGGCTGACAGGTCCTTAGATCATACTCTGACTTTGTGTGACCCTCCTTTTCCCAAGAAACCAGATGCACAATGCTCACACAGCCAAAGCTCTGCAGAGCTGTGTGCATGCTTTGTGTTCGTACAGTGTTCTCTGTCATCGATTATGACTTGTGTGAGGAAACACACAAGTAAAAAAAGCAAAGAAAAACAAGCTGCCTCCGCCACACACTGAGGAAAAACTGTCTGGGGAAATCAGAAGAATATGAAGCAGCCCCTCTGATGAAGCGCTGAGGTTTTATTTTTTTATTTAAGAGGAGGTTTGAAGGCTACGGGGGGGGGGGGAGCGCCATCGGATCTGTGGGGGCGGCAACGGGCCCTGAGGGCTCTAACCTTTGCCTCCGCAGGTCACAGGTTCAAAGCCCAGGTGGAACTCAAGAACACACTTCAGCAGACGTTAAACCATCAGGCCTCAAGGCAGGCAGCCACAAATCAGACAAACACACAACGTGTAGATTCGTCCAGCACGAAGACAAAGACATCACTTTTGTTTGTTTATGTCTCAACCGAGGCATCTCCCCAAATACCAATCAGCTTTTTGGCTTTCTCAACATTGTTGTGTCTCTTGTCACATGATAAACTGCTATGATTACTGATAGTCATCTCACAAATGATGTGAGATTTACTTTGATGTAAGATGATGTAAGATTAACTTTTCACAAACACATGGCTTTAATAGAAGGCTGTAGCCAATATCCATCTGATCTACATAACAAAACAGAACCTTTTTTTTTCTTTCTTTCTCTGGACTCTAATCAGTCTTTATTGGTTTTGGTCTGTCTTTTCACCACATGTAGAAATAAATAAATAACAATTAACAATTACAAACATTTTAAACTTACTTTCTATTGATTTTACCGTTTGATTGTTAATTGTATTGGTTGTCTGATATGTCTCACTGTATTTTACCATAATATTGTATTCACTTTTGTTTAATGGATTTTCGGTGGTTGTGTGTGTGGTTTCACATTTTCACTGATCACTTTGATTAACTGTAGACTTTTATTACTTTGGCACTAATAAGGATTGCCTTCAATTTCATTGTAGAATGAAAATGAAGACTATTCTTTTCTATTGTTCTTAATATCAAACTACTTCCTTTCCATTGTATCCGGAGGCTCTTCCAGACTTTTCCCAGAGCAATATAAATGAGTGTAATCAGCAAATAAAACAAATTACTGTATAAATGTACCTTAGTTAACATGTAATGCATCAATTACTGCATATATTTAGTTCATTTTCACTACATTTATTCAAGTGCAACACCACTGCAATCTCACGTGCCTTCATTTTATTACCTTATTTATCACTATTTGCCTGTACACTGTCACAGCAGCAATCTCTGCTGTAATCTAAAAACAATGTTACAGTTAGTCAGTGATACTGCACGCACCTCATGGTATCATTAAGTTCCTGTTTATTGAATGGTCTGCTTCGGGGTGCAGACCCCTGCAGAGCGTCTTCGATCTTACCTAAAACCCGCACAATACGCTACAGGCTTCAGCTTCTGCAATCCACCTACGGAAATCTCATCATGTGAATAGCGACAGTGAAGTTACGATAATCCTGTTTGACAAATTGCTCCATCTAAAGTGAAATGTTTCATTATACCGATAATTCCAGAAAATGACATGGAGATATGTGACATGTTTACCACGGTGAACACACAGCACACTGGATATTTAAGGCTAAAAACATTCGTTTAACATCTCACATGAATGGAAAATCAATCAAACTTGGACCATTTCTTGCAGCTGCAGCTTTAATGCAGCCAAAAGGATCATTTAAATCAGTGCAGTTTTTCCAGATCTCTATTTTTGATGTTGTTTACCACAGTGTATTGTCTCATCATTGCGCGTGTTTACATAAATAGGAAGGTACAGTGTCTGTATGTGTTTGTGTGTGCACGTATATCAATGCCTGTACCTTAGCCAAGTCAGTTATTGGTGTGGAGCATATGAATGCGAAGAGACTTCACTTTGGCTCAGTCTCCACTTTTTTTTCCATGCTGTTTGACTTTGTGTCTCTTTGTCCCATGTGTCTATGTCAGAGGAAGATCATTGTGGTCTAAAATAGTCCCTTTGTTGCCCGAGGAGGAAGTGATATTGTGGAGGACAGAGCTGAGAAAAGAGTGAGGTCATGAGGAGGAGAAACGACCTTGGAGACCGTTGTGCACTCAGGTTCCCACTGGCCCACACACAAACACACACAAGACACACAAAAACACACATGCATGTCACTTCTAGAGATGAAGAGGCCAAAAGCTGACCCACTGATGATTACAAAATCACTGATACACACACAAACACACTCCACTACTTTTGCCACCAAGATATTAGCTGCAGGTACATGTGCAATATTCCTTCAGTTATTCTATAGATTAGCTATTCCAACTTAACTGTGGATGCTAAATAAAGTGAGGGGACATGTATGTTTTTATTAGGCATTTAACTTTTTTGACATGTGTGGTTTCACGGGCCGTGAAGTGTTTAATCTGCAGGATTTTTCCCAACTTCATTTGATTTGGTCGATGGTTCGGTGGATTCCAACTCCGTTCATATTTTAAAGACGCTTGAATAAACAATGCATTGTTTCAAACCTTTTGACCACTGAGGTATGGAGAGGTCATGGAAGGAGAAAAAAAACAATATATATATATATATATATATATATCAAGGCTCTGTTGTGACTAATTTGTTATTATTATTTGTGCACTGCACCTGCTTCAAGTATCAGTATAATAATTATTCTAATTAACATAAGTGATCATTTAATGGCAGGTTTTGCGTTATATACCACAAATGCTCTGTAGTCTCCAGTGTATGTTTTTATTGCTTTACATGTTGTCAAAATGTACCACATAACATATCCACTGCAAAATTATGAATTTGCTGGATTTAAGTCCAGTCATGCAATGTGTATGTTTGGGCTTTTATTGTGAAAGGAACAGACAGAAGGAGTGGGTCTGTTATGTGCTGCAAATAACCTTGAGATACTTGAAGCAGGTGCAGTACACTTAATGCTTTGGGGAGAAAGTCTGGTCTGTTCAAAAATCTTAGCCACAGAGCAGTTTTGTTTTTCTACCTCCATGTTTATGTCCCTCCTGGAAACCCATCATCATCACCTTATGTTACCCTCACGTCGGGCAAACATGTAACTGGCAAACATCTTTCTTATCAATGGAGGCTTTAAGTACGGTCGTTTGTTTAATACTCATACGATAGCGGATTTAAAAGAACATTCCACATCTGCAGCAGCCACTGGCCTCAACGATGTTTGTCTGTCAGTCATCGTATCAAACCCGCCCTGAATGGTTGAAATTGGCCTTCTGGATTCGAAATCTGTTCTAATAGGAGTGCGACCAGATGGAAATGAAGCATGAGCTCTCAAATTTGTCTGGT
This sequence comes from Coranthus polyacanthus, assembly GCA_037367275.1. NCBI lineage: Eukaryota > Metazoa > Chordata > Actinopteri > Kurtiformes > Apogonidae > Coranthus > Coranthus polyacanthus. The sequence goes on from JAPQRN010000015.1 coordinate 9,530,284, forward strand.
TCCAGGCTAGATTATCAAAGGTTTACGCCACCCCTCTCGACATGATTAAAAAATTCCTTCTGATCAGGCCAGTCTCTTCTGATTGAGGTGGTTACACAAGACAGCTTTATTTTGACTAAGCTTTTATTCCAATTATTGGGACAATATCAGGGTCCATGGAAACAGCTAATGACAAGGACGAGCTTCAGAATTATGTTTTTTTTTTATATGACATTGAATCCCACATGGGAATTTGAGCCAAACACTGCATTTACATGATTTTATGAACTGTTTTGTTCATTAAAATGAGCAAGTGGAGGGAGTCTAACAGCTCATTTACACTTTGTGCATTCATCCATTGGCTGGACTTGATGATGGATGATGTGTGTTTTTGGCCTGTGGATGCTGGAATGCTAAAAATGGCTCAAGTGCCAGAAACAAACTTGTGGGACTCGGTCTCCTCATTATTATTTGCTTTGGTTTAGTTGGAAATTGTCTTGAGCACTGAACTTAAAGAGGGAAGGCAGTTTCTCTGCTTGGACTCAGTGTGGAGTCAGCACGATGGAGCTTCACAGCGCTGCCAAAACTTGAATTAAATAGTTTCCACTTCCACAGCTGGGAGTGTCCATGTGATGTACATCTTGTCATCTGTCCTTGCCCAGAGGGACTGTACAAACACAAATTTATGACCATGAAGAACATACATCATGTGTTCTGCAGGCTTGCTCACTATCCCAAACAACTACTGTGCACATATTCAGATGAGTTGTGTGCTAAATCCTGCAGGAGTTGCCACTGCTGTTGCAATTAGTCTCCCAGAAACTTCATGCCTACAACGACTAAATTGCAATTACACTTTGTTAAAAACATAATGATGCATTAAAGTTTGTTACATTTTGTAACAAATGCCCTTTTCCAGTTCTAGGACTTTGCCAAAAGAAACCAGGAGTTTGTATCCCTACTCCTATATGTTGGTAGGTTTTGACAATGAAAAGCCCTGTTTAAAGGTCCCGTACTGTGATAATGCACTTTCACTGGGCTTTTAGGTTTATATAAACTGGTGTAAAATAAAAGCTGTGAAAATATGAACTTGCTCAGTACTGTCAGTCCTCTAGCGCCCCCACCACAAGGTGACCTCCTGACAAAACAAGCCTTTGCTTGTGATGTAGAAAGTAAGAACCTCTCCCTAGTGTCTAATGTCTAATGTCTAATGCCATGGGCTACAAAGCTCAAATTTTAACAGCGTGGCCCTTCCAACCTCAGGATTGACTATAGTTAATATGAATGTGATTCAAGAAGTTTTGATTTTGGAATCGCTTCACTGTGTACAAACATTTAAGGTTGACACTTGGGTATCCCATTGCATTATATGCCAGGGATCCCAACTGCCAGTCAATATCTCCACAAAGCCATTGGCTAGAAGGCTCAAATTTTAACAGTGTGGGCATTTGCTAAGGAATCTGTGGGTGGTGACATTCTCCTCCCAGTGTAATATGAGCCGTTTGTGGCAAAGACACTCATAAAAGTGAGGAAAAATCTAATCTATACTCTCTTCTTGTCAACATAATTACAGAAGTCTTTAATATACACATATACATGGTATAGATAGAACTTTAAGTGTTAAAATATAGGACCTTTAAGGGTTAGATTTGGTTTGATTTAATTGATTAATTAATACATTGCAGAACATTTGGTAGTTAGCGGTAAAAAAACATCATATAGAATCTCATATGAAAAGAAAACTCAGCAAAATCACACGTATGTACATGTATGGGACAAGAACACATAGAAAAGATGATCCCTTGGTGTACAAATCATATCACACATGATCGACGTAAAAGACGTCAGAAGGCAAAACAGACAAAACAGAAAAGAATGTACTTTTGCCACCATCTACAACAACTGTGTGGAGAGGCCCTTGGGAAGGAAAATCAGAAGAAGTTGTTGTTGATTGGCTTTTTCTTTTACTTTTACATTGACATTAACAATTGACAATTTCATGTAATTTTTAAAGGAAACCTACAAAACCTAACCCGATGCAAAAGTTCAGAATATATGAACATGAGCACATGAGGCTCTTCTCTCTTAGCATTAGTATTAGTTTGAGAAGATTTCTGCCATTTGTAAGTACACTCTCACCTCAGACTGCCTTGACGTAAGTCTTTACACCAATCCAAAGCTGCTGAATGCACTTCTCCAACATAAAGTTGACTACAACATAACATAAAGTTCTAACTACAGCTGGAGTCGCAGTATCATTGCTGAACACATGCGAAAGCATCCCAAGATCTGTTAAGCAATATGAAAATGTCACCCTCCCTCCCTGCCGCTCAGGTGTGTAAGTGAGCGCACGTGTGTGTGTGTGTGTGTGTGCGACGTTTTGAGGAAGTGGGTGTATTCGAATCCAGGACATTGTCAGGGTGTATCTGTCTCCCGTAGCGACGGCCCTGTCACCGTTCCCTCATCGGCTCCGCCTCCCCCGCCACGTTAGCAGCTTTTGGAGAGCAGCCACCTGCTGTGATGTCACCATCTGTGACGCATTTACCTGTCAGCGCACACACACACACCGAGCTGCAGGCAGATTCAGTTCGTTGTGCATTTCATTACGCGGAGGATGCACCACATAATCCAGAAAGAAGAGTTTAACTTACCCTAAGAGTTTAGATTATTTCTGTACAATGGCTTTACAATGAAACCCATTTCAGCTGAGCTTAAGATTGTGTCATTTGTATCCCTAACACCATTTCATTTTTTTATTTGATCATATTTTACTTCTACCTGTTCTTATTTTAGCTGATTCATTTGCCTTATATTTTAATTGCCTTAATTTATCTCGATGATTCACTTGCCCTCTATTGTTTTGATCACCATTGCTAACGCCACTTGTTGTAATTCCTTCAATTATTTTTAAGTTTACTGAATTCATTGTTATCGCCATTGTCTTCGGTGTTTCCTCTGTTATACTGCAAACGAGGCCTTTCCCCCTCACTATATTCTGAGATTAAATAAAGGTTGAATGACATGTAAATCTGTGACTTTCTCTGCTCCTGAATTGAAAACCTTAACTCCAACGTGTCATTCATGCAAAAGCCAAAACAATGCCTTCATGTGCTTACAAATACACAATGAAAAAGCAATAACACACACACACACACACACACACACACA
>JAPQRN010000015.1:9533530-9544494 GCA_037367275.1 Coranthus polyacanthus
ACACACACACACACACACACACACACACATTGTAATTAGTGACATATAGGTGATGATGAGGGGGAAGAATTCACACAGAGCTGGTCTGACAGCTTCATCAGTTCCACTGTGGTGAGGACAGATGGCTCAACCATCTCCCTGAATTCACTGTAAACACACATGCACTTACGCACGCACCCCAGACACACACACACACACACACACACACACACACACACACACACACACAAACGCATTCATGCACACACACACAGTACTTGGCAAGGCATGCTCAGAGGACGTACGCATCAGTAACAGTTCAATATACATCAAGCTTATGCACTCCTTACAGTAGCTCCTTACTATATATTTTTTAATTCAGTGTATGATTTAACACACACCTGCTTAAAACACAGATTTCCCAAATTGCTTTGGTTTCTTCAAACAACACTGACATTCTCAAAGCTCTAGGTGCATTTCTCAAAAAACAGCTCATATGGTACAAAAGGTCATAACTCACCCAAAACACTTCAATCATGCTTCAAAACAAACTCGTATAAAAGGTTCAAAACAATGAGGAAAAACTCCCGCACACTGTCTCGCTTTCTTCTTATGTTCATCATTTGTATGGTCAGCGCCTCAATTATGTTAAAAAACGATAGCATCACACGTTTTCCAAGTTATCAATATTCAGGTCTTGTCATACTTTTTCACAGATTTTTTTTTTTTTTTGTTAAATTGAATGTCATTTGCCTTGTTAATGCAATGTGCAAACTGAATGCTATTCAGATGCAAATTCCAACAGGTTTTACATTATACATTGCACTCACATTTCCATGGAAATGATGTAGTAGTAGTAGTAGTAGTAGTAGTAGCATAGTTAGTAAGTTAATTGCCAGAATGTGTGATTGGTTGATGTAAAATGTGAAAAATTCCCATTATTAGTAATATGGTGCAGAAGTTCACACACGTTGCTTTGAAAATATTAATCATTTCAGAACCGGGTCAAAGCAATTGATAAAAACTGTCTGAAAATCAATATCTGGAGACAGTCGAGCTCCTTGATACAGTGAGTCATATATCATGTTGCGGATGAATACAACCACTTTTTTATGTCCACGTGAAAAAAAAACCAACATTAAAACAAACCAGCTTCCTCAGGAGTGACCTTTACTTTTCCTTCGGTCTGCAGTTCATCCTCCCAGACTTCCAACTTCCACCAAATACAATCACACACATTATTGTGCCGCAAATGACTGTGATTTTCGTTACCTGTTTATCACTGAATCATTTCCTTGATTAAAGGTTTGCTCTTTAAATGTCAAGCAATAACAAAAGCATTCGCATCATAATTTACCAGAGCCTAAGGGGATGTTTTTAGATGTCTTGGTTTGTCTCAGCAGTCCAAAACGCGAGTTAGTATTCAGTTTACGATCACAACACAAGAAGCACAATTTCATCTCAATTTAGAAGCTGCCTCAAGCTGAATAATTTTCCATTAATTGAAGAATTGATTTTTTTTGTAATCACTAAAACATTCTTCACAATATGTACTCCCCTCTAACCCAATGCATAAAACTAACATGGGAAGTGGGAACATGGCCATGTAAACACACAGAATCTAATTTCAGTTTTATTCAGGACAGAAATATCCATCAGCAACAGTCCCCTTCCTGATGAGCTGCATGAATAAACTATAGCCTACTGACTATTAGAGAAACACTCACCACCACACATTTAGAGCAACTAATACTCAGACAGTCCTGGATGGGATATGTTTTAATTGTTTTCTATTTTGTTATTATTTCCTCACAATGTCATTTTAATTTGGAAGAAAATGTGCTGAGTGGTTACTGTGAGAAGCGGTTGTTCCAGCCACAAACTGAGCCCCGAGTTTTGATTCAGTGGTTGCACTTGGTCAGCATTCACATGCTCCACTAGCATCAAGATGCATGCCAGAAATACTGGAAGCCTGATACTTTTCCCCCAATTGCAGAGGAAACAAACACTGATGTGGCTCACACGATCCGCGGCACGGCCGTTACACAACTATTTTGATATGGAAATCACTTTCACTTGAATATACAACAACGATCTTAAGATACCAGGCTTACCCTTTACTTGACTCCGCTTTGTGGCTATCAGGAAACAAATCAACATCAAAGGACACACAGCACCCAGGCACAATCAATCACACATGCTCCGAGGGCCTTTCAGCTATTTGAGAAATGTTGAAGTAATTAACAATTAGCAGTTCAAAGACGGGGTGATGGGCGACAACAGACCAACCTGAACTTGTGTACTCACGGACTGAGTGACAGCGTGTAATGGTGTTATGTTTTCACACCTGTCTTTTAAAAGCTGACTGCTTAAATTAAGAGCCCATCCACAAGCTGCTGTTGTTGACCCTCTCTTAAAACAACACAATGGCTTCAGGAAAAGATGTAAGCACATATATTAGCTTAATACATTAAAGGTTCTGCATGTAACTTCTAACGACTGAGGATCTCTACGGGACCTCCTCTACAGCGGCAACACAATGGAGTCAGCCAGTGTCAGCAACCACTGACTGCAAACACAATCGAATGCAACACTATCAAACCCGATAAATATTTAAGGCGCTTGTGGGCTTACATGTAGTTTGTGTTGCGCTGACGGTTGTTTGTTGATGTTAGCGGGCTCCGTTTTTAAGCTAACGATCGCTAGTATCGCACACTTTTGCCGCTATAGAGGAGCAGAAGAGCGGCGCCCAAGAACTCGGGAGTGAGCTTGAGGATTTTCGCAGAATAAACAGCCTCCTCTACACAGAAGTCGGTGTGCTGTTAGCGTCGGTGTAGGCAACCGAGAAAGTCATTAGCTCAGAAGTGGAGTCAGCTAACATCAGACTCAGACCAGACACAACACAAACGTCACATAAGAACATGAGCATACACTAAACTTACATTTTGAGCCTTTAATGAAGGGTACTGGGGAATGTATATTAAAAGATATAATACTAATAATGCTGCAATACTCCTTCTACAAGGGAAAATATCAAATTCTTTGTGAGATAAAGGGTCTTAGCTGTTTCTCATCCCAGATTTTACATTTTATTTCATGCTGTCTTTGTGAGATTTATTATTGCACAGAAACAAAGTATTTCCATCAAAAAGTGGCTGTTGTGCCCACAGGTCACATAATAATAAGGGCTCTTATTTCCTCATTAAATGCTAAACATTGTCTCTCCAGAGAGTGACTCATGTTTTAGCCTGAAACAGCTCTAACCTTCATCTGACCTGCATCATAACAGAAAAGTAAACTGTGAGCATCACAAGTTAAATATTTCTTCTATTGATTAATTTCAAATCAAACACTCGTGTAAAAGATTTTTAGTCTCAACGAGTCCTTTCCTGGTTAAATAAATAAATAGAATAATAATGCGCTATTCTGAATTATTTTTATGATGCCATTTCATTTCAGTTACGAAACGTGAAATGAGTTAAACCAACCATGTTATACTGAACGGATACTGAAGGCGTGCACAGAGGTGGATGTTATTAAATACATTAATAAGGTTTGACCAGGCTTTAGAACCATTAAAGGTTCATCATAGAACCATTTGTTATTTTGTGTGTGTACTGTGAGGAGATTAGTACTTCCATTTCCACATTAATATCTAATATTATCTTGAATAAGTAAAACAGCCATTTTGAAAAGATCTATGTTGATCTGTGCAAATATACATGTTAAATACTTAATAATACTTAAATTAGATTAAATAAATACATACATTATAAATACTTTATTTTCTCTCATCAGTAACACAATATACACATACTGAAATGTATGTGTATCTTCCCTCTTCTCCTTCTTGTTTAAAGTTTTTTTGAAATGCAAAAATACTTTTGGTGACCCACCCAAACTCTGCTGCGACCCACCTGTAGGCCACAACCCAGTCTTTAGGAATGCTGTAATTCAGTCAAACTTCCTTTCTACCAATGTTACAAAAAAAATGATTTAAAAAATCCCAGACTTTTTTCATGGATCTGCTCCAAAATTGAGGGCCTTACCGTTTCATTAAGTTTCACAAATTCAGTAGTTTTGGGGTTATCCTGCTGACAGACTGACAGACAAATAGACAGACGTGTTGTGAGTGATCACATAGCCTCCTCGGTGGAGAATATCAAATACATTAATATTAACCGTGGGAAGGGAACTGCTTGTTTAAAAAGTGAAATATAACTTTGATCCCCCCAGAGACTTAAACCGTCATCATTTTCATGTAGTCTCTACCTGAAATTTCAGCCTTTTCCTGTAATGATCTCATTACAGGTCATGTCACTCGACAGTGACCCCTGAAGTCGTCTCCGTGTCCCTGCATGTGTCGATGAAGCTCAGGGTCATGTTAGAACCAGTTAACTTTTCAAAGACTGGAGACATTAGTCCTCATGCGCACTCACCAGAAAACTTACTAATTCAATATCTTATTGTTCTGGCTGTAATCCGATTTCCCCCTTTCGTTTATTGCGGGTAATTTCCCTTTCCTCCTTCACAGACCTAATGCTCATGACTTAATTGTTTTCTTACTGGTTTCAAACTGCCCAACACGATCTGCCCCTGGGAACCCGCCGGGACTCCCATCAGCCTGAGGCAAAGAATCCGGTGACACAGTGTGTGTGAATGCCCACGAGTAAATGTCTCCATATATTTGTGTGTGCGGATTTGTGCAACAAGTTTGGTGTGTTCAGGCGTGTTTATGCATGAGTGTGTGTGTGAGTGAAAGTCTCGCAACATGAGTGGCAGGCGTGCTTAAACCCACTTTGTAGCAATGTGTGGGAAGCCAGCCGTGAGGGCTTCCTCCCTGTTTTCTCAGCAGCAGCGATTACCAGCCGCGGAAATGCTAATGGCTGTTTTGATAGCCACGGACAGGGGCTAAAGCATTTGTTTTACTACGTAATCCACGTCTGGCCTGCAGAGCCCCTGGCTTGTTGATTTTAAATTATGAGGGGATATTGCTGCCTCTGCAAAAGGTACTCACAAGTTGCCAAAACTCCCCTGCTCTTCGCAAAGTGCTGAGTGATTTGAATTAGGAGACGTACCTAGCAGCTTTGGCTCGACATTGTTGAGCTGAGAGCACCTGATTTATGTTTGAGGCGATATTGTTACAGAGCACTTCAGCAGGACTTAAGCAGGCTTGTCTGTTTTTGCCATTGCTGATAAATGAGCCGCATTACGTTCAGGACTTTAAATAGAAAACATGTTGTGTGTTGCTGCTTCAGGGCGACCCCCACCATGCTAACATGAATTCCCAATTGAGGCTGAAAGTGTTAAGTCCAGTTCAGTGATCAGAGATAAACATCAAACTGTGAGGGACTTTCTCTTAACTTTAAAAAAAACAAACAAACAAATGTTTTCGCAGAGAATCTGGCTGTCTGCTTTTTAATTAGGCACGTTCCAGACTGCTTCACCACCGGCGAGTCTTCCAAACACTGCAAAGAAGATGCTTGATTTTGACATACTGTGTTTGCACATAGTTCCCCCAGAAAGATTTAACTAGTAGAGTTTGTGGTGGTCCCCAGCAGAAACATACAGAGGAACTTTAACTGCAAACAATAATTAGCAAGAATGTGACCTACACCCCGCCTCACACGGTCTAACTGGAAAATTGAGGTTTTGGATAAGTATAGGGCAAGAAATGAAGCAATTTATTTTGAAAATGATTCAATGTTCACGCCACTTGGGATATCAAGTGTCTTTATCACCAATAGATTCAAAGGGAATCTGTCTAAAATACTAACTTTCTGTGCAAGAAAATGTTTAAAAATGAGAACAATGTTCCAATGAAAACAAAGTGACATAAGCAAGACAAAACTTTCACAACATTACTTGACATACTTGCCTCTTCATAGAACATGCCCTGTACTCGATGGGACATTTTTACATTTTGTCAGTTTGACATTACGTCCGACGCACCTTAATCACTGCCGTGTGTAGATGTCCGTGTTTGTGAGTTGCGTTTTTTTGTTCTGATCTGTTTTGTTTGTCTGGTTTGTATTTGGTTTCTCTTATTTTACACTGTTGTTTTCTAAAGCGATTGAAAATGTCGCATATTGTTCTGTTTTATTCTTTAAACATGGAAAAAAAAAAATCAAATCTATTAAAAAATGCACGTTTAGAAAGGAGAGCAGCACGCAGGCCCACAGCCAGCTATGAGGTCGTCTCTATAATGTTTTTTTTTTTTTCTTTCCCCTTTTCAGGCTGACGTTTTGTATTATATATGTGTGTGTGAAGTAGCAGAACAGGCAACGATTCTGAGTGAATACTCTGTATGGACGTATTGACCCGGCAAATGAGACTTATTTCAGCCTGTAAACGGAGTCTGAACTACAAGTGAGCCAGGGGCAGGTTGGCTTCTCTTAATAAGGCATGATTTCTGAGGTGTCTAAAATTTCGACAATATGCTCTTTTGCCTTGCCATTTCTATGCATCTGTACTATTTTCATTTGATTCTTAACAGAATAATGATAAATATAAGCTAAAACAAGTGCCTTACGAATGTATCTGTTGTTTCTGACCATGTTCTCTGAAACAAATATTAAAGGAATGAAAGAACATTGGTTTGTTTTCCATTTCAAAATCCAGAAATGAAAAGGCATTCTGGTCAGAAACAGCCGATACGATGTTTATAAAAGACCTTCTCATCTTAGTAAAACAGATTTTTTTTTTTTTTTTTTTTATTGAACATATTTTCTCTCAGCAGTGAACTGTACTACTGTTATACTGAAATGAACAGCGTCTCTCTCCTCCTGTGATGCTGAAAGATCCACAGCAGCCTTTCATCTGGTTTCTTATTATTCATATTCATATTAATACGTGTGATAAATCAAAGCTAAATCAAGTGCTTTATAAGAGTTCTTTCTGTCATTTCTGACCGTGAAAAAAGTGGAGAAAAAAAATGAGCTCCGCTGAAAACCGTGGTATAGTTTGCCTGTAAAATACTGTGACTCATTGAAAGAGGCGGTGTGAATTGTGCTGTCTCTGCTGAGCGTGGAGAACAACAACTTTGCAGTGCCAGAGCCACAACAATACCTTATACAAAGGGAATCTTTATTATCGTTTCTTTTTCTAAACTTCCCCTGGGGGTCTTCTTTCCTTTCCAACACCTCAACATCCCGTTCAAATTTTCCTGGAAAAAGTTTTTTTTTTAAAAGTAGAAATGTACAGCTATCTCTAAAATAAACCCATTCTACATTTTTCTTTTGGACCTGCGTATGTGGACAGTTCCCCACTCCCACTCCCACTATTCTTTGTGTGTGTGCTCTCAATAATAAAACCAGGCTTATCCAGCTCTGGACTTTCAAGGGTCGACCCCGTGTTTAGCCTCTGAAATGTCATTATGTTAGTGTTCAGTCTGTCCAGATGTTAGCATTTAAGAAAAATTACTTTCTCTCGTTATTTTCTAAAACTGGGACAAATGGTCTCCCCATCTCCTCCTTCATCAAATACTTTGTTTCCCCGTACATTTGAAATCCTCTCTCGCTGCTTTCAGACGAGTTAAAAAAAAAGAAAATGTGTATTTTTCTCCTTTCAGTAAAGTTGAGGATTTTAATTTCCTGCATTTCCTGCACACGTGATCCAAAAATGACAGAGGTGAACTTGATGTGATGTAGCATATATGGTACGATTTCCACTTTCTGATTTAACAATTCACTTCAACTGTCAGGACAAATTCAATTGGACTCTTCTCATTTTGTCTTGAAGGACAAATCTGGTAGTTTTAAAACTTGAGTCCTGATTTGAAAGATATATACCCAGACCATTTCTTATTTGCTTCTAAATTTCTATGTAGGCTACTTTTACTCATTCATGCTCATTATCCTACCTCTGAAGCACATCCATATGCAATGAGCTAATCCAGGTAGTAAACTGTGTGTTTGCTTTCGGTCAGACCTGAAGACAAGCATCTGAAATTTGAGTTTATTTTATTGTTCTGATATAATTTGTTTTGCTGGAGTTCCCAAATCTCTAGAATTGGGGTGCAAAATACTAATTTTGCATAAGCCTAGTCAATTATTAAAGGTATAATATGCAATATTTCCCCCTTGTTGTCTGAAAACAAACGTGAACGTAAAGTGAATGAAGAAATGGGGCAGCGTTACTGAGAACACATGAATCAGAGAAAGGCATGAATCAGAGAAAAGAAAAATTATTTTCTGACTGCCCTCAGTCACACAGACCTGCAGCAGGGAGGAGACATCCATGTAACCAGCGTCTCACGATGCTGTTAAAGGCCAGAAGTACAACCAGAAACACCCTGGCAGTGTCTCTGCAGTTATAGTGGGTTATAAACGATAACTGGGAGGGTTTATTGATAGAATGATATACGCCTTTAAAGTACGAAGCAGGGATATTGAAGAGTACCATAATTTTTATATAACACTTTAGTGGAAACCCTCTTTCCCATTGCAAATACAATATTCAATTCAGTTCAACAAGCTTTGATGTCATGATTGTATTTACTCATTCTCCCTCTTTGCCAGGGCGTCACAGTTCGATGCACAGAGTAACCCTGACAGTATCAGTTTTTGGTGGATAGTCCGGCAGGCATCTAGACAACGTGCTTACAGGTTTAGGCTTAAAAACAACTTGGTTTGGGTTAGCAAACAGGGTCAGGGGAAAATATGAATAAGAAAGTCAAAGAGAGAAAATGCACAAATAAACCCAGCGTAAAAAGGGAAAACCTTGGTCTCCTGTGTGTCCGTAAACTTTGGTTTTCCGCCATAACCACCTTAACCACCTCCTACCATGGTTTTTGTTACTTAACGATGTCCTTGGCCGCCGTCGGTTTTGGACGCTTAAGGACTTACGTGGACTTCTCTCTGGTAGCCTGCACGCCCGGGCGTTTAAAATGACCAAGCAGCAGTATGTGACGACTTGTATACATGCACAGTATTGCCAAAGCAAGCAGTTACAGTTATTACAGTTACAAGCACTTGAAAAAATATATAGAATATATAAAAATATATAGTGTATATATATATATATATATATATATAGTGAATTAAAACAAACAAATGAATAAATACAAGAACATTTTCTATGCCTCACACATGATTTTAGTCCAGTATAATAAATCAGTAAATAAATACAATAAAATACAATACAAAGACATTTCCCATGCCCCCCATATGATTTCAGTGCAGCATACTTAGTTTATAAATTACCCTGCTTGTTTTATTTGTGCTTTGTTCACATGACATCCATCAGATCTTACATCAGCTGATACAAACCTCGATCAAACGATCAGACTTAATGTCTGTGTAGCAGCTCCATTATCTGCCTGCGTTGCACCATGAGAGAGTGATTTGGTCATTATGCGAAGACCATTAGATGGTTTTCCAACGAGCCGTGGGCTGCTGAGTCCCAGGCTGCCGCGAGGGGAACGCTAATGATACGTCAGTCTGCGTGCTGAAAGGTCACAGCGTTAACACTACTCGGTGATGAGTGACAAAATGGAGTTAATGTGGCGTTCAGAGTACACGACTCGAGCAAAGTAAACATTCGTATGTGCACATGTGTGTGTGGGTGTGGAGAAAGATTTAAGGCAATATGGGGAAGGGAAAGGGAGTGAAAGAGAGTGATTAAAAGAAAACACCAGTTTAACTTTTTTAAAAGATCCCCAACGCTAGAAAAAAGAATTAAATTAGTCCTGATTTTTATTTTCAGAGCTTCATCAGTCATTTTTTTTTTTGTCATTAGTATGTAAGAAGCTCATACTGAAAAACTGGAGAAATAAAGTAGCCCCAACATTTGCAAAATAGAAAACATTAATAACGTATTATTTGAGTATTTAACGGTCAAAGTCGGAGGACACCAAAGAAGAAGTTTTCAACATATGGAACTCAATTTGTGGATTGAGTTGAGCTGCAAAATCACCACAAAAAAAAAACATGCGGGAACATTATGTTTGGTAATTAATGTGTTTTGTGTATCTGTGGGTGTCTGTTTACTTCTGCATGTGTTTATGTGACTGTGTGTATCTGTGATATTGCATGTATGTATATAACCTGTGTATTTGTGTGTGTAAGGGGTATGGCCTGTAATGAAAACTGTAAGTAACTGATTCATGAAATCTGATTGTGAAGAAATGGAAATCATGTATTGGAATATTGTATGTATTGTATTAAGATCCTCACTTAGACAATATTATAATAAAAACAAGTTGCGGACCTACAGACCTACAGCCGATAAATTAAATTAATGTAAATAATGACATAGTTCCTTAATTTTGTAGCGAACACTTTACACCGATCTGTGGATTGATAGAGTGGGTGAGACATTCAGCCAAGGAAACATGTTTCTCTGAGGAATCAGGTTACAAAGGTCAGTGTTTGCCAACCGTGGAGTACATGAACCACAGGGTTCGGCAGCTCTTCTGCATTTGGCAGCGGGCACTTGGAAAGATTGCAAAACAAGATAGCAAAGCTCAGACAATTTAAAAGTATGCTCACACATGTGTTTTATGGGGAAAAAACACAGAAAGAGGATTTCATCCAATGACAAGAAATTCAAAATCTATTTACCCAGTTAAAAGTTGTAATACTCTCTGTAAACCTCACACTTCTCCTGTTTGACAGCAGCATTTAAGCGATTCAAAGAGCTTATCAAATTCTGCATTTGTTTCTGCCTCTCTGCTTTAAATCCCTGTTCATCAACAATCACAGTGAGTACACTTTTCAGGACACTTATCTACTTCACTGAGCAGCTGACCAAAGCTGTCATTACATCAAGCTTTAGCTCAGCTTGGCTCATCTCGTTGTGGAATTGCACAGTAACAATTGTTTTTCATTTCCATTTAAAAGCACCTTCTCTCTCAGCCTTGTCAGTGGCGGAGAGGAGGGCGGGGGTCGTCTGCAGCTTCCCTCAATAAGTGCATGTGCTGCATTGTGCGTTTAAGCATGAGAGTGTGTGTGGTAGGCCTCAACAGTTGGGAACCCCACCCCCAC
>JAPQRN010000015.1:9569346-9580104 GCA_037367275.1 Coranthus polyacanthus
AGACATAAATACAAAATAAACATTATTTAAAATATTACCCACAAGGGTAGGCAGTGTAGGAAATATAAGCAGATTTATCGCGAAGACAAGGTGACAAGTGACTGTTCTGCACATTACAAAATACAAGGCAGTGTATGGACAGAAAACTCAGTAAATAATACTCAAAGTGTTGTGTTAATTCACATTTAATGAGCTCATATTATCCTGTAGCCGATCCCCATTCAACTCTCCCGTGCATGAGAGTAATTCCCAACATATTGTAAGCGTGTACCTCATCAGGGATTCTTTATTAAAACTCCATGAATTACGTTAGATTGAGCCGTTTTATCACTCTAATCAGCATGTGAGCCTGGATCTAATCAGCCTTGCATCTGTCCGCTCCCCCTCCTGTACAAATGGCTTCTCGGTAACAACATGCTTTCCCAAATAATGACAAAGTTAAAACAGAGCTACCCCCTAGTGTAAATTCAGTACGGTGGAATATAAACATGCACTGCTGGTTAGGAGGATTGATGTGAGGGGGAGGATGAGGAGATGAAAACACCAGGAAACACCTATGCAAACCAGAGAACATTTACTGATAAATATCTCCTGAACAGACTGACTCAAGCTGCTGTTTTGGTGCGTGTGAACATATCAGGACATGCGTGTTAACATATGCCAAACGACCTTTTGTATTGAATGCAGCATTTCACGTTCATACAAGCACATAAATACACAGCTGGTTCGAATCTGTCTGAAGGAGTGTGTGCACTGCTGAAAACGAGCAGTGGAAGTTTGCTTCAACACTGCACCGCGTGTTTGTGTGTATAAAGGAAGGTGTGCGTATACTGTATGCGCTTCACATGTTCCATACATTTGTTGAAAAGAGGTCAGCCAGAGGTGTATTTAGTGCGTCCCTCCATCATTAACACCCATTTATCCATTGCGGGGTTGGAGGGAATTTACATTTACTGGTCACAAGGCACTAGTGTTTAGCCCCTTTATTCCCTTTCCCTTTATTTTAGAATGAGGGGCACTG
Source organism: Coranthus polyacanthus (assembly GCA_037367275.1). NCBI lineage: Eukaryota > Metazoa > Chordata > Actinopteri > Kurtiformes > Apogonidae > Coranthus > Coranthus polyacanthus. Next base: position 9,570,368 of record JAPQRN010000015.1, read on the forward strand.
CTGTTCAGCCTTTAAGTGAAGGTGAGACCTGGAATTGGAATGGGAGAGAGGTGGGATGTTGTGATGACATGTTACAAGTGCAACTGGGATTTAAAAGTTTCAGAGGGAACAAGGTGTTTCTCAAAGTCAAGCATTCTCGGGTCCTTTGTAGGCCAGGCAAGAGTCCTTCCCAATCAGAAAGCACATGATGAAACAGTCTAGTGAGTGTGCAGGTTGCTTCACTGAAAAGATCCTGCCCCCCAATTTCATAGTTCAGCAACACGACATAATTATTAATGAAAAAAATACAAATAAAGGTGATAACAACAAGCCAGCTCCACCTCAGTCAGCCTACCTTTCTAACTCAAGCTGTTATGTTGTTAATTATTACAAATATACAGTGACAGTAGTATTACAATTGAGCACTAATAAATTTAAGATGCTTGTATTTAAATGCATATTGCACAGGTAAAGCGGTTAGCTCCTCTTTCTTTAGTGACATTTTTAGACTCATAGGATTGTGGGTTCTTAAAGAACACAGAGGTTTGCTGAGGACACACAGAAGGACTTGGTCCTTGGGACGATTCAAGACATTGGAATAGTTACATTTGATGATGCAGCAGACCTGGAGCTAATAAGGATCCTTCCTTCACTTTGAGAAACACCAGCTAGCAGCTAACCAACAGGAACCAAGACACTTCTGTCGAAAATGTCTGTGAATTGTGGAGACGGTTTTGTCCAGGAGCTCCTTGTTCTCCAAGCAGAGCACCACATCACTTGACATTATTGTTAACCTGAGTGCAGAAGGTGATCAGGGTATTGTTTTGCATTGACAACAATACCCTGTTCAACCTGCTGGTTATGCTGGTCATACACACAGTTCATGTAAAGTTCAGCTCACTGAGCTAACGTCTAATGTAGCCGGGAGCTAGTTCATCAATGTTACGGTCGCAAAGCCACATAAATACAAACACGCACCTTCGGACCTGCAGTCGATACAGATACCGGTTTTCATAAAGACTGATGTTAGCAAGGTATTCTTCTCACACACAAACACAGACGGACATGAGTAAAAACAATAACAGGTGTAGCGACTAGCTTTCCGCAGTGCATGTAAATGAAATGTCCTGTTAGCTGCATACCTGAAATTCTCATGAATATAGACTGCTGATAAACCTCATTTCATCTAACCTGGATGTGTTTGGACCCGAGAAGTTTCAAACTCGACACATCCCTAGCCGTCTGGTATTGGTGTGTGTGTGTGTGTGTGTGTGTGTGGTCGGGTGGGTATTTGAATGGTGTGTGTATTTGCAGACCTCTTTACCTCTTTCCCCTTGATGTTTGCTCAGAGATGAGGATCACAAAGCGACTCTGCCAGCTGTGAAAAGCAGGATTAAGCACCTTCACACCTTGACCACACACAACCAACCAAGTGCTAAAGAGAAGGTACACACCACAGGCTAAGTACACACACACTCACAGTGAGCAATAAGACAAACAGAACAGCTGTCAGATCATCATTTCACTAATGAAGTCAACCTTTAATCCAGCCTTTTAGAGTTAAGGGTTGGCGGTGACCTGGAGAGGAGTTCGGTCTCCGAGTTTTGAGAACTGCTTTAGTCTTGTGGAGTTAAAGCACATAAAGGGGGAACAGTTGACACTAAATCACTTTCTTTCATGTGATAAGAGGAATTATTTTAGTGTTTTCGATGTAAAAGGTTGTAAATCAACAAGATTTGTTTTCCCTTTTTGCCCTTTTTCTGCCTCTTCGTCTGATATTTGGGGATGTTCTGCTCCTGTTATCAGGGACAACTTCATGTTAAACTTGTTGTTGGCAAATAAACCCCTAATTTGATTTGAATTACTCAAACCCATGTTTCCTGCTGCTGGAAACGTGCAGCAGGTCTGACAGAAGAGAATAGTGTTGTTTTCCATTTTCTGTCTGAACCACTCCATCAATTGTTGTGTTTTTAATACTGCTTGTTTTAGTTTTTGCTGGTGCAGCAGCTTATGTGAGGTCTGCAGCCTGTGTGCTGCCAACATTTTTGACTGTTTTCAGTGTACTGGCAGTGTACTCAGTTGTTTTCTGATATCCATTTTGATGGCTGGTAGATCACAGAAGGAAAGCAGAGAACATTTAACCCTTGAGTGCCATTTGCATTTTTGTTACTCACCCGAATAATACAGCCATATTCATTTATGTGAAATACTTAACAAATGGTAACTTTATCTTAATTATAGCAATATAGGCAGCATGTAAATGGCTATATTTGCCATTTACCTCTGATAGATCACATTTATCAATACAAGTGCTATTCATGTTTTGTGATAAAATGCTATTTTTTTATGATGAACACATACTTTTTGCAAATAGAAAAGAGTAGCAACTAGCTGATAAAAATCATGACGTACAACGCCACACTTTCAGATGTCGTAAGGGACTCTTAGTCAGTCTGGCAGGATGCACTGGAATAAACGTAGCTATTTCAGTTGCTCAGTGGCAGGATTGGCATTCTCCGTCCTTCTGCTATCTGCACGTTACCGCTTTGAACGTCACCCTTTGCTACGTTTAAGAACAACAACCCCCGAGCTGCCACTGTAGGCTGAAATTTTGACAAAGGCGCACACCTTTTCATGTGGCTTGTCGTTTTGTAGGGATTTAGTCATTTCAATAGCACAGCAATCTTCCTTGTGTGCACATGTTCCACCAAAACAGTTTCTCTCCCAACACTATCAGCACTGCTCAGCGCTGCCCAAGACAAGAGTGATTCATTTGGAGAACTAGCCAAGCAACCCAGAGTGTTCTTAACCCCTATTCCAAAAAGGCAGTGGAAGGTGCCAGACCTATCTCCAGTGTTGGCACAGTACGAACGGAGTGAGGAGATAGGTCTGGCTATGCAAGACTATGGGAATCTTGCAAGTCAGTGCAAATGTTTCACAATAAAAGCTTTTAACTGGTGTTGAGTTTGTTTTAGCAGTGTAATGCAGTAAGGTTAACAGGGCAAACCAGAGAGGATCAATACAGGGCTCTGTACTAAAATATGATCAATTCTATTTATCAATTATGGTGTGTTAGAAATAAAGACCTGCCTCTAATTCAAATTGTATTTCACTTTGATTGACTTTGCAGAAGCCCCAACACAAACACAGATGCATCAATACATCACTGAGCATCACTAACAGCAGGTGATAACTCACATCTGTTTTCCAATCCGGGGTCGCCCGGGAGACCCTGCAGGGGTTAATGGTCCATCGGTGCTGCTGATGGTCTGATAGCAACCCACAAACCGAATTGACCTTTAAGAGGAAAAAGCTGCCTGCCATTAGCTCCCATGGATTTTTATTGATCTCGCATTGATTGTTATCAGCGTACCTAAGCAGTCGGGTTTTAACTCAGCCGAGCCTGAATCCTCCACGTCTCTAAGAGCCGGTGGGTGCTAATGCTGCTCGTTGTCATCACAGCAGGAGAGTGAAATGGGAGCGTGCTTCAGCCTGGTGTAACACGAGACTAAGGAGGAGAAGGTCCAAAATCAAAGGAAAGGTTAGATGTTCTGTGATAAACCTGATGCTGAGTGTTGTTAGTGTGGTTTTTGCCGACCCCAGATGCCTCTAAGCTGTCAGTTGTGGTTGGCTGATTGCTAAGGCAAGAGAGAGAAGACAAAGGCATCACATTTATTCCATCAGCAAATAGGATCAGGAAGTAAGATGAGGGAGCTTATAAAAGTTCTTGTTACGTGGTCCATCAGGGATTTCTGGTAGACAGGTAGCTTATGACTTTGGGGTAAGTTTGGTATCCTTTTCACCCATTGGTGTGCCCTATATGCCCTGTTTGCTGTGTTCAGACAAAATACAATTTCTAAATAATAGAAAAAAAAAAAAACATATTGTCCATTCTGAGATATTCAAACCTTTACTGCATTTGCATTGGGTTTCTAATAGAAACAGGAGTGTATTGGAAATCCTCCTTTAGCAAATGCTAAAACATGCTTTGTTTATTCATTATAGTATTATTATAGAATATTAGAAGTCACAAATTTCAAATGGAACGTCCCCTGATGTCGGACAAACCTCACCAACCCTGACTTCAAAATTCAAGATGGCCGCTCTGTGTGTTAACAGCAGTGATAGCTAAAATCAGTTGTAAATACAGTACTGTTCAATTTCTATTTGTGAACATATCGCTAGAGCGTTTGTTTCCATAAAATACAGCTTATTGTTATCAACTGGTATTGCTAACAGTGGCTAACTTGGCTAGAACTGGTTTTCGGACTTGTTTTACTGGAACGCAGTCAACTCGTTCCCAGCGCCGAACTTCAGTTCAATGCAACAATTCACATGAAATTTTGAGCAGACATGAATGCACATGTGTAAAGAAATCATAAGGTTGCAATCCAGAAATAAAAGTATGTTTAATAAAGTGGAAAGAGAAAAGTATTGAACAAAGAGGAACGAGACTCAAAATATATATTAAAGCGAAAATGAAAACTGCCAACAACCAAGCACAGGAAGTCACTAATTCATTACTTTTTATTGTTCGTCTCTGCTGTTTTTGCAACAGAATGTGCAACAGTGTTGATTTACTACGTTTTATTTGTAAGGGATTATGTACAATGTTCTAAAAATATAGCAGAGGATTTAACAATGTTTTTTCTAAAAGGTTTAAACAACTAAAAGAGCCGCAAAATAGCCCTTCAACATCGAACAACAAAGGCAGCAAAGTGGAAAGACTGGATTTATTTAGGGGAAATATTTGTGTTACAATGAGAAACACAGCATGAAGTGTTGTAGTATACAATGTCTTTTAAGTCGGCTTTTATTAATGACCAGCTAGTATTTATTCACACAAACCATTATTTGAACAGAGGCTTTTATAGGAGAATTTATTGCAGATACACTGCAGGCATTGCTTGTGTGTACATATAGCTTAAATAAGCATTTCTGGACAAAGAAAAAGGGGAAAAAAAAAACATCTAAGTGAATGTTTGAAAGCCCTTTTGAAACCTCTCAAAGTATTTGTCTCAAGCCAAAACATCACAAGGCTGTCTCCGTCATGTCCTACTCACAGAAAAGAAAAAAAAAAGGCGAAGCCAACACAAACAATAAATGTCAAATAGTGGGAAAATGAAAAATGAAATGGCTTTTGGAAAGTGGAGGGTAAATATTTGGCCCGTTTGAAAAGAAACAACATAAAAAGGGTCGGAACATATTCAAGCTACATATTACGCACTAGACTTTTTTCTTTGTGTCACACCAGGACGACTAAAGATAAAGGTTTCATTTGCTCATGGTCCCAGACACTTTCCACCTTGTGTATACTGTAAGCTATCACATCAGCTGGATTTGCACCTTGTCATCTACGCATGACGAAATATGTGCGAACAAACCATAAGTGTGTTGGAGGGGGCTGATCTCGTAAATCACGGTGAATAATTGAAAACAAAATCTCAGCGGCTGGCCAAAAAAGACGCGTTTATGGTGGACAACAGAGGAAGGAGAAGCCGGCCTCGCACACATATACACAGAAGTAATAAAATAAACAAGGAAGGAAACACTGCATCGATCGTCATCCTCTCTCTGTTTTTTTTTTTCTCTGTCTCCGTCTCCAAACTTGGTCAGCAAAGAACGAGAAGGAGCATGGAAGGGCGGTGGAAAAAGAGGCACCAAATGTTGAAATAGAAGAGGAAAAAAGCCCCCAAAAAAAACACCGCCAAGCGAGACTCGATGTTCAATTAAAAGACTGAAAAAGGTGGAAACTGAGATGGAGAGTGAGGCTGGGGGTGGGTGGGTATTGACAGTATTGATTGACACTTGGGGAGTTAATCCCCTCGCAATGGAGAGAAAGGAGCTTCAGAAAAAGCAGGGATCAGTGACAAGGAAGAGGAGGAGACTGAAGAAGTGCGGGTGGAGAACAGACAGAGATGAAGGGGGAGGATGAGGGAAGTTTCTTTGAAAGAGCAGCTGTTATGTTAGAGACACAGCACAAGCCCATACAGAGAGGATTTACGGAATATATTTCACTTTTTGAGGACTGACGGTGATCTCCAGGAGGTTACAAATACAGAACAGGGGATGACGCTTATACTTATGCTCTCACTTCTTGGGCCGGTTCAAAACCTTTCCTGGTAGTAAATCAGTAGCAGGCAGCGGTGGAAGAAGTACTCAGATCAAAAGCAAAAGTACCAATATAGCAACGTGAAAATACTCCACGACGAGTAAAGGTTCCGCGTGAGATATCCGACTCAAGTAGACGTACAGATGCATTAGCGGTAAAATGTAGTTTAAGTAAGTAACAAAAAAAGTACACACGTTCTTTACTCAAGTAGAAGTACAGATACTCGTGGAAAAAAAAAAAAAAAGACTGGCAAAAGTACAATTACTGATTCAGCTTCTTTATTGCAGTAAAAGTGAAAAAGTAAAAACCTCCTAAGTTAAAAAGTAGACCTCTGAGGAACAGCTGTTTCTGTGCAAAGCTAACTGAATATTAAACTGTTCTAACTTCAAATAAAATATAAAAAGCATCATATTTAAAATAATGAACGTTTACTTTGCCTTGCGCTCCATTCTCCCTTTACTGCATTTTGCCTTTTTATGTCAGTTTCATTTTGTGTGCAGTGATGCAAAATAAAAATAATAATTCCCCTCTCACATATTAAAACTAAAGCAATGAGTCTCTTTTCAAAAGGCAAGGAATAGAAACTACAGATATTTGTGTTTAAAATATAAGGAGTAAAAGTAAAAAGTTGGCAAATATATATATATATATATATATAAAAAAACATACTTAGTTACTTCCCACCTCAAAAGACTGTGCACATATGTATTGACTTGTGATTCTTTTCGAAAGCAGAAACCTGTTCATACACAGATCAAGTGCGCATATCTTCAGAGCCCCCGACCACTACCTCCACCTCCATTCACTCTGATTTATACGCTCATACGTACAACCACACACACACACACATCCCCCCTGGAGACTCTATAGATGCCATTCCATAGAGCATCTCCTGCTAAGCTGCAGGTCGATTTTAAGCCAACATGCACCATTAACGATGCCATACTGGCCTTTGTGAAGCCACCAGGAGGGGGGCGCATCCTGCTGCTGCTTTAGCCTGATGAGGAGCATCTCGGCTGGGAGGGCCGGGGGTTGGACTGCGGTTCATAGTGCCACCTCACAGAAGGGTTTTATGACTTAGACAGCCTTAATGAGGTGGAGCAAGTTAATATTTTAACACTCGTGGCTATTGTTAAACCATATGCCACTGTGGTCCTGTCTGTGTCACCTTATCCTGAAGAGGGTTAGGGAGACAGAACATGGAGGATTGGGAAGAGACAGTGTTAGAAAGTATTAGTTTTTACCTGTATGTTTCGCAAATGTTTGCATTTGTCCACTATTTCGTGTCACTTTGTAAGTGTAAGTATTAACAATCTGGATTTGAGAATAAGATTACACCTTTAAACTACCTCTGCAACATTTTACACCAAAACGCTGGTGCAATATTGATTCCAAAACGACCATTAATTATTCATCGGCAGTCGGGCAGATATGTGTTCTCTCCTTACACTGTTTTGGCAACAAGTGGTTTATCCTTGGGAAATTGGCATTTTTAGAAAGATAGCAATAAATAAAGAGCATTTCTTTTATCGATCTGTACAAGAGATAGTGACACAAAATACTACATGACAGAGAGTAAGAGACGTGGACAATATGTCTTCAACCTGAGTTAAATCATTCTCATTGAATTCCAACGTTTCAAGCGATTTTGGATCAAATTTCGGAATGAAATCATACGAGTTTTGATAGAGTTGTGGAAGTCTGGTGAGTCGGTCCTGAAACTCTGTCTGAGCGGTCTTGCGTCGATCTTCTTCTAATCTTGACATTAAGTTTTTTTCCCAACTTTTCCAGCTTTGTTCATCTTTAAACTCATCTGGAGCCTCTGAGGCCTTCGAACCACTGAGGTGTTGAGCAATCCTTCATTCATTTAACGTCTCCAACAGACAAAACAGTTTTGCTTTTTCTACCTCCTTGTTTGTGTCCTTTGTTGAAACCCCTCGCGTTACCTAAAGTTAGAAAGAATAGATTTATGTGTTTAAATAATGGTTTGGGGCTAATATTTTCTGATAGATTTTCCGATAGTTTCCACAACTTACGCAGGACCAGATGAGCGAGGTGGACATCCTGAATGCATTACTTGTTTAAAAACTTCATGGCTTGTGTAACAAATGATAATTTGGATCTGTTTTTTTTGGGGAGGACGGGTAATATCATGGCCCAGATGGCAACAATTCAAATGAAGAGGTAAGAGACTGCCTCCTGTCAACATTGTGCATGTTTTACACCACCTTCTATTCTCTGAGCGTATATGTTCTCCAGTATCTGCTGGTTGTGACTACAGCATTATTCAATTTTTTATGGTTAATATCTAAACAAAACCACATTTTTTCCCTTACACTAACCGTTGTGCTTTGTTGCCTAAACAGTTAAGGGATGTGAACTCAATTTGAAAGTCCTGCACTGTGTTCCCACCCCAAACAACCTCCCGATCACAGGGGGGGAGCGCATTCATTAAAAAATTACATCGCCGTCAAATTCAATCAGCGCTGATTATGAAAAGTTGCAATTTAGTCCCATATAACAAAATCTATGGGAGATACTGTTGGAGAGATCAAGGAGGCAAAAAGACAGAGGGAGAAAACAAAAAAGCTTCGGCGGGACTCTGGATATGAGCTCTGATGATTTGGGACAGACACACAAAACACTTCAGGGGAGGGAAAAGAGAGGAGAAGAAAGGCAGTGAAAGAAAGGGGAAAAACCCTTTACATCTGGAAAAGACTCTGACAGGAAGCCACCCATCTGTGGCCAAACAGCTGGGGGCCAGACAGAGTGGACCCTGTCAGCGTGAGCGTGTCTATTAGTGTGTGTTGGTTCGTGTTGAGCAGGTGGGGGTGGATGAGAGTGGCCAAGTAACTGGTCCGGAACGCTGGATGTCACAAGATGTCTTCACGGCTCCGAGTTATCCGGGACGGGACGTTTGGGGTGGGAACAGACAATTAACCTGTTGGAACAACTGTCCTCATGGCTCTGCACAACAACACAGCTCTGACAGCTCCCACAGCCCCCGCTAATGCCTCACTGTTTTCATTTCCCCGCCGCATCTGTCAGAAATTACCCCTCACTGCACCTGAGGTATGTGTGGAAGATGAAAAATACTACACATGGACTGAATGGTACTACTAAATACTTACCAGCTCTGAAATTACAGTCAGAACTGCAGACTGTCAGTGTTTTTCAATTTATCTTGTCGTACAAAAAAGTGGTGGAAAGTAAGTACGTTTAATACCATGTTTCAACCCAGTCATAGCCATCGTTTGTGACTGATAACGTTTCATATCAGCAGTTGTTCTTTTATGTTGTATATCCACGTTTTTGTGTTTTATCTGATCCACAACTTTTTTTTGCCCTTTTTCGCAACAGACAGGAGGTGGTTGTGGTGCATGTTGGATACACGAAACCCACGACTTTGACACCAGAGGCAATAAAATGCAATGAAAGCATTTTGGGTAGGTTTAGGAAAAGATTGTGGTTTGGTTTAAATATTACTAAATACATTGTGAGTCATTGTTAATCACATCTTCTCAGACTTTTTCTGTTTTAAACCAAGCCCTGGTGTCTTTCCTTAAACCCAACCAAGTGCTGTCAGTGTCTAAACCTAACCATAAAAATGTTTCAGTTCCATATGAATGTAATTTCTGACACAGTT
>JAPQRN010000015.1:9603432-9618581 GCA_037367275.1 Coranthus polyacanthus
TGCACCTCCATCATCAAAACACCAAATGCGGGAATATCTTTTGTTAGAAAGGTGTTTCTTCACAGACAGTATAGAAGGAGCCCTGAAGCTGTTCTGCAGGCATGCGGTGAACCAACACCTACCAACACACTTTATGATGGATTTTCTTTTCATGTGACTCCAGTCTACATGTCAGATTTGTAATTTATCCTTTTTACAATGGAGTTCATACCCATTCTGTAGGCTTTACATGTAGGAAATACCTGCGAAGAAATGACAGGAGGAAGTGTGCTGACCGGGCATTTCTATTGGAGAAAGGTGACTGGTTTAACTGCTTTAGAAGATGTCCTAATGACGCAGAAAGCCTAAACACACACATGCACCCACAAAGGACCCATAAAACGGTGTCTTTTAGCGCTTCTACTAAAGACCCAGGAAGCAGTAAATACCAGACATGAGCGCCGTGTATCTGTGTGTCTTTGTGTCCTACTGACCATGAACTACTCTGCTTTCTCTATCCCCCTCTCCCTCCCACTCGCCTTCATATCTTTTGATTATTGAGCTGGTTTGTAGAAAACATAAATCAGGGAGCCGCCAAAGAAGTAATCTCCATGGGAAAGGAAGATTCCTGCACAGAGGAGGTGGTGAGGAGGATTCAGCTGAAAAACAGGTGCGCTGGTTTTATTCTCCACCGCAGGTCACGGAGGGGAACGAGTCTGGCAACAATAAAGTCTCCAGCGATGGTTCCGATCTTTCTTTTTTCTCTTTCAGGATACAACAGGTTACAAATGACTGTGGGAGTAGTTAAACAGATAAGTATTTTAAATCAGAATTATTATAGATTTGAAATTTTCACTAGTTTTTACTTTTAATCTTTCGGTTTTTGATTTCAGTTTTCAGCTTCTATTTATTTTGAGGATTTGACCGGTTTTAGTTTATGTTTTATTGAATTTTACTGTTAGTCTCAATTTTTCCAGGTATCGTGGACAAAGCCTTGATTCATAGAAGCAGAAAAGGATGGAAGAATGGATGACGTGACATGATCTACAAAATACAAAGGAGTATTATTAGATTATTATATTTAGAGAGAAAAAAATGTTAATATTACGAGAACAAAAGTCATAAAATTAGTAGAAATGGGTTGTATTTTTATGAGGCAACAGGGCTTCATATTGTGAGAGTTTTCAAAATTCCCAGCTGAACCAAACTCACCTCCTGTTTGTATTTGATAAATACACTTCTGCTGCCAACAGGCTTAGTGTTTCATTACATTATTTGACGCTTCATGATTTTGTTGGATTTCCGTAACATAACCCATGTTTATTCTTGTACATCATGAACCATTAACGTTGCTCAAGCCAGACCAACGCTCTGTAATTAAGAGGGAAAAAAACTGTTTGTGTTGCATTGTTTTTTAAAATTTTTTATTTCAGGCAACAAATTCTTTCCCACTGCTATAGGATTAGTTTTAGCAACGCCGCTCGTCGGTCGGTTGCACTCTGGCTCACGTCATCGATTATCTAACATGAGAAAACAATGCCAGATCAATCTGAGAGACGCTGTCCACAATGCACTGATAGTAAGAGACACACAGACACTGATAACATTGTGAAGAGCAGCACCGATCATTGATCAAGGCAAATATTTATGCAGCTCCTTGGTTTGATGCCGAAACCTTCCTTCAAAGATAGCTCCTTTAAAGATAGAAAATGTCAAATAACACTGTGTATTAAGCGGGTTTTGCCCTTTACTGCGTCTCTACGGCATCTCCTTACTCCATGTAATTCCAAATAAATGACACAAACTCCAAGTCCCGTTCATGACATCCAATGAATTGAGGAAATTCCACGTTCTGTGCAGGGTGTGAAGACTCCATGTCAAACACCCGTCAAAGTTTAAGTTTCTGAATAAACTCTAACGACACGGCTGTGAACCTCCGGCCCAGCTGCAAATTATCAGGACTAACACAGCCGTACTTATGGAATTACAGAGAACATAAAGAAAAACCAGATTTGACATTTGATAAAGAGACCGAATACATTTCAAAGTTCTAAGTGACACAAAAAAAAACAAAAAAAAAAGATTGATTGTATTTGGTTTTTGCAATTTGGCTTTAGACTAAAACACAGATATATTATATGTTGCAACGTTTTTTTTTTTTTTTACTTTGGCACGTTTTGTGAAAATGAACCGCTATTTTAAAAAAAATAATAATTTCTCCTCTTTAACATAGAATCAGCATTTTCTTAGTAAAACATAACAAAAGTGAAATATTTGCAAATGAATCCAGACACTGATCCTACAACTCCACTCAGTTTAACTTCCCCGGCAAAAGCCCTCCTCTTTCCACCACGAGCACTATTTGAAAAGATGAATCTGTCGGATTATCAGATTTTACAAAGTACACGACTCACCTGAGCAACCTGAGCTTCATGTGTGAACAGGTGGGTCGCTCCTTTAACTCACTCAACATTAAGTTCTACCAGGTATTTTCCTGACACATCTTCCTTTGTACAAATAGATGTTAAAATCAAAATGAAAAGGATCAGATGTCAGTCTGTCTTTAATATGTAGGACCTACTGTGGCCGCACAGGTGTTAAATCTTCACCGTCTGATAAGAGCTTCAGGACCATTCTCTGAATTACAGGCAGTTAAAATTTAATAATGTTGCAATAATAAACCTAGAGTCAGTCAAAATAAACACTGACATTTGGTTTGAAATGTCAGAAAGTCCAGCGATCTTCCTCCCTCCGCTCACTTTATCAAAGTATGGAGGGAACGACTGCCAGATGCAACGAAACAACACAACATACAGTAACTGTGGGTCGTGACAGCAACACATCCTTAACAACATAAACAACAGAATAAGTTGATTACGAGTCACTCCCAAAATGACATATATGCACAACACGAAACACCACACGTAACATTAAAAAATACACTGTGCCATGTAGTCTGTGACAATGACACACTTCACGTTTTGGTTAAGTTTAGGCACAGAAAGAAGTTGATTAACATTAGGAGAAGATCATGGTTAGAGCTAAAATAAGAAAGTTACACAATAAATGTTACAAACACAGCGTTTGGTTTGAAAGACCGGTCTATGGTGTTTAAGTCCACAAAGTTTTATATTTCGCCACAATCATCCCCAACCGCCTACTTCTAAGGTTTGTCCCTATTTAACAATGTCACCGGACCGACATCACTTCTTTTTTCAACATCTGTTTAGTAATTTTTGACATAAAGTAAAGTAAATACAATAACGATACACTGGTGGTAACTGGTGGTAAGAAGTTTAAGTGAACACAGGTTACAAGGCTTTGACACATGGCATCACTGTTTTGTTTTTTTTGCTGCACGTATTCATATAAGTGCAAATTAGTTTTTTGACAGTTTTTGTGTCTTTTTGTTGACAGCAGAAAGGAAACAAGGGAGATGGGAATGATGTGCGACAAAAATCACCTGAACTGGAAATCAAACCCTACAAACCACAACTTTTACAATGACAGTATCATTCATTCTTCATTCTTCACAACATTCTTGGTAATAGTTGAGTTTTTTTTAATGGACGTGTTAGTGTCCATTTATATGTGAACCATATTTAATCACCAGCATCATTCAGACTGATTTAAGAGTATTTGTTTTGGACCGCTGGTGGTTACCTCTCACTTTCCCAACATAAAACACTCTGCAGGTGTTAACAATGCCCAGCTGCCCGCACAGGAGCCCGACTTCAGCCAAAGCCTGTGAACCCTCCGCGGTCGTCTCTCACAGGCCCGACTGTTATTCCCTCCATGACTCCAGCCGAGCACGGGGGGGATCCTGCCTTAAGAGGCAGCACTCGGAAACAGGATACTGCGAGAGACCTTTTGTGTGTTTGACTTTGACTGAGAGAAAAGGAAAACACGACGTTTCTCACCTACTTACGGCCACGTTGGAGTTCAGGTTGATGAGGACGACGTCACAAACCCCGGAGTGTGATAGATGTGAGAGATGTGTGTCGTATTTGTGCCTGAGTCGAAAATATACACGTCACATAAAACAAATACATAAAGTATGTTTGATATTGAGCATTTCCACACTGACCACATTTTCACTGCTGGTATGAAAGGTATTTAGTGGCCATTTTGGGTAATTGATCTATTCTGTCATTTAGGTCAATTAATAATGTACTTTTGTCTTTGGAATGGGTATGTCTATTGTTTTTTGAGAACATAGCAAAAGTAAAAAAAAAGCCAGGCATAGCACATCTTGTGTAACAATAGCCACAGTCACAGTTAAATAAAGTAGAAAATGTTTTTCAGTGCAGGGTCCCAAATCGTTTCCACCACACCACCGCTACCGTCAGTGCAGAATCCCAGTCTCTCCAGATGTAGCGTTTTTTTTTTGCCATTTCACATAACCACAAACCATATGTAGGTACAAAGTCTATTTTCAACTCACAATATGAACTTGTTTTTTTGCAAACACCATTCCAAACAAAACAGCCATTTTTCATCCTTATTTGCGGAGGATAAGGAGCTAGTAGCTCCAAGGAGAGCTGTGAGCGGATCAGGTTCCCAACACTTGCCAAAAGCCTCCGTGAGACAACGATAGAGGCTCTCGCAGTATGTGCACTAAAATCTGACGTTGCAGATCAGACCAGGGGTCAGGCAGTAGCTCGCTAAAGGGTCAAAGCACATGAGAATATGGAAGTTTAATAACACATAGTCACCTGATAAAAACTGTTTAAATTTCTATCTGGTCACATTTACAGTCATCCCGCCCCCTTCAATGAAATGAGTCGTGCTGCACTCAATCAAATAATAGTCAATAAAGGGCAAAACAAATACTTGTGGATGTTTTGGGGTTTTTTTTTATCATGACTGTAGAAGTGTATCAGCCCTTATAAGATGTTGAGAGTCCAAATGCATATCATGTGTATATCTATATATAATAGTGGCAAACACTGAAACGAGTGTGTTACAAACACATTTTGGAAAATCAAATGACAAAATGGGCATGTTTGTGAGAACCAGGCTGGATGCCTTTATCACTGGGGAACAACACATCCGAGCGCGGCGATGTGAAACCACTTGTGTTTGTGCCCATGCTTGAGTTTGTCCATCTGCAGATCTGCTGACGAGGGTGGCACTCATCAGACAAGTGTGCGCTGATGTATGTTTGTGTGTGTGTGTGTGTTAGGGGATATTAGGTGTGTCTATATGTCTGAGGAATGTTAATGCATCATGAAAGCAATCACAGCAGAAAGCCGAACAATAGAAAATGGATGAAGTGGGAGGATAAAGGAACTGGCAGTCCAGATTAATGAAGCTGGACAATGTGAAAGTGGACGTTGAGCCTGTGAAGTCTGTGTGGCTGATACACTCAGAGATGGTTTAATTGTTCCTAATCACACAGACTTATTGTGCATTGAATTTGGACTTTGATTTCAGGAACAATTTTCTATGGCCTTGTTCTGGTTTGTAAATCTAAAGGTGGAGTATTTGTAACATTTCAACAGCTCATTAGTTGAAATTCAACAATTCAGCATTGTGTGTAGATGAATTGTCACATAGTTATAGCTACTCTATATTTAATCTGTTGAACATCATTAACTTTTTCACCCTTTCATGTGTGAATTATGAGATAAAAGCTGGTTTTTATGATCCAAATCGGTTCTAAAATGTTCAAATTTCAAATATGGAAGACTTGTGCATCCTCGTGTGCTTATGTGAAGTTTGTGTTGGGAGCTAGTGTTGCAGAGAAGCAGAAGAGAGGCACTGAAGAACTCTGGAGCGAGCGTAAGCATTTTTACTGAAAAACCAACCTGAGACCTTTACCTAGAAATATAGGCTGTTATCATAGGCAACCGAGACGTGAAGAAACGATCAGCTCCTGGCATAAAACAGACTCTAACACAAACTGCATATAAACACACCACAAACTCTCTTTCTCTCGCTGTCTTTTTCTATTTTTTTTGTGTGCAACTTGTTCTGCTGCATCCAAGAAAAAAACAAAAAACATCTGACATGTATTTACCTTGTGAGGTTAACATAGTGAATGTTTTACCAGTTTTATCATCCAGCGGAGCAGCATTAGCATTGTTTGAAGTTTTCATTTTGTTCTGAATCAATACATTCCCAGTATTCACTCTCCTTTTAGCTCTGTTTTCATGCATACCACGTCTGTGTAGAGTTGGGACAAACCCAAAGTTGGTTACAAGCAGCATATTCACATATGATCCACTGAAAACATATCATAAAATGAAGTATGGTGTCTCTGAAAATTATGAAATATAAACTTGCATTTTTTTTTTTCTTGGCGATTCAAAGCCACCAGTTCAACTGTCGTCCACAAACTATGAAAAACACATCAGTGAGCCACACTACTGCATTGGCTCACATCATTACCATAAACACAGGCCCAATTACACCGTCCTGCTGCCACAAATACTCACCAGAGCACCAATTATGGATAAATCCACCATTGAAACTAGATCCCAGCAAATTCCCTCCTGTGTGTTTGATCAAAAACTAAAGCACCCAGCTGTTTTAAAAAATTACTGAGCCTTTTTATGGTGTTGTTTAGGGGGAAGAAGTGGTTCCTGCAGGGCAGTAACGAGATATATGAGAACACATATGAAATTTAGACAAAGGCTTCATCACCTGCTCCATTAGCTGTTTTCTAAATGGCCATCCATTCTGTCACATTCGTGTCAGTGTATCTGTTTTAATACTCCTCCTCCTTAGGTTTTCAAGGATTTTTTTTCAAATGCAGCTAATCACATGTCTGTTTTAGTCAGGTGTAATATGTATGCATCAGGTCTGTTTTTATATATAGTTATTGTGTACATTTAACTTTTGTATTGCTTTTCCAATTTTTATGTTGCATATTGACTCCTGTAAAGCATTTTATGACTTGAACAGCACTATATCAATTAATTTCACGTACGGCTACGTACTTACTTTTGGATGCGATTAAGCAGTCTTAAAAACACCCAGCCAACCTGTTTGCAGCAACACTTGTTTGTCTGAAAGTTGTGTTTAAGCTAAAGCTGTCCATTATGGTTTTAGTGACCAAGGCCATAAAAGTCGTAGTAGCGCTGCTGGTTTATGGCTCTGCCTGGGGGGCACTAAAGGCTGTAAAGTGACTACTGTTCACGCACACACATACATACCCAACAGCAGAATACAAATGCAAACTGTATATATCAGTGGAGGAAGAAATATTCAGATCCTTTACTGAAGTAAAGGTAGCACATGGTGAAAATATTTCACTAAAAGTAAAAGGTTCTGCATTGAAAATCACAAAAATGTGTTAATGCTTTGAATTTGTGTGTTGCATTTTTCTGTGGATGTTGTAATCTACAGAAGTGCATCATCTCTACAAGATCACCATATGTTTGTAGTGTCGCTGTCCTATGAGAACCACATACATCTGTGCTTCTTAAATTTGCTTTTTGGTCGTGCAAAGACAGTTTGCATCCATTTGATAGAATGGTCCCAATAAGCACTTACTGCTCGTAAAACTGTAATCTGAATTCATAGTGTAGATCTGATTTCTTTAAGGTTCAAGTTGGACAGCACATCCCTTTTCCAGTGAGAGCCTGAGGGTGGAGCAACGTCTTTCGATCTCAACAGTATCAGGCTTTGTGCCAGAAGGGTAGCAACAAAGACGACTTACGACCGCCCCATAGGTAACTGCATCCCTTCAGGAATAATTCCAAACAGTTACATAAGAGGATTTGAATCTATTCTGTAGAAAGGGCCTCAAAAATGGCCTTCCAGCTGTATCCCTCCAAGTTGGGACAGAGCCAGAACATGTGAACCAGACTTGCATCCGCTGACTTACATCTACCACATACAGTATACAGTATAGTACTGTGGAGTAGAAGTACAACATGGAATCATCAGACCTTCAGAGTTCAACAAAGCAGTTCAGCTCATTCACTTTATAAACATGGAGCATCAGAGTAAAAAAAAAAAAAAATCTCAGATTAAAAAAAACGCATCATATATGCATATCAGTCAGGTGATTTGTAAGCACTGGATGGTAAACTGTCCAACTTGACAGATGACTTTTGCTCCTGTCTTCTTTATCTTGAACAAAACTATTGTCTGCGTTGTTCTTTTTTTCCAGTTCAACTTTGAAAAAGACAGTAGAGTTGAAACATGAATGTGTTTGTGTTACTAAAGGCTGCGAATCAATTGGTATACATTACAGTATAGTACGGTACTTGAGTAAAAGTACTTTTCATTCTCATTCACTGTGCATGAACACACATGCTGAGTTCAAAGGGAGACAGGAGTGTGTGTGAGTTTGTGTGTGTCTGTGTGTGTGTGACACCTGGTCAGGTGAGATGCACCTGGTTTCTCTCCTCCCCTTCACCTGATGGTCACCCGGTCGGCTACAAAATGAAGGAGAAAATACTTTATTTGACCTCCTGACCTCTCCACTGTAAACGCACACACACAAACAAGCACACACATTAAGACAAACCTGTAAACGTGACTGTAAAACATGCATTTTAAAAGCACATTTACGGACAAGCTCACACTCACAAACATTGACAGCATTCTTCAGAAACAATCCATTTCTGTTCACACACATACATGGTTCTGACAGGAGCCAGTAAACTGCACCGTGGTGTTTTTGTTATTCATGGACTCAGGCTGAGCTGTTTAGACAGATGTGCTCCCAGTCTTTCCAGTGGACACAGACTGGCTACCAGCTGCCCCGCTCTGAGCCACCAACCTTGACCTTCTGACCCTCTGTAACGTCCGGGCTGCCTTTCTAGAGCATCATGGGGGTAATGTATCATGTGATAGTACATCTGTCTGCTGTTCAACCCAGTGAAAGCACACCCACGTCTCAGTTTTTATTTTTTTCAGTTTTAGGGATTTGATTTGGACTGATTTTATTCATTTACTTGTGGGACATCTTTCATATTTACAATGTGCAGGTGATTTTACACAGAAGGAAATAAAAGCGTAAATGTATGTGGTCTGGATTATATGTGGTCTAGGCACTTAGATCCTATTATTTATTATTTTGGACCGCTAGAAATTTCAAACCAAAAGGATAGCAGATTTTATGTCTGTGTCAATTTAAGTACAGAAGATTATATACACTTTTACGATTCTAATCCTTATGTTTCTTATTTGCTTTTTAAAATATATATTGATATATACAAGATATTTCTAAGAGAATCTGTGTGCATGGTAGTTTCTTCTTGGAACTTCCAAAAGTATAGTAGTTAACCCCCTGCCTCCACGTTACCTCTGTTCCCACCTATTATCAGTCTGAGACCAGTTCTCTGCCCATTATTCCCAGTTTCCTACTGTTCCCAGTATCCTCTTCCTTCCCTGCAGGGATCAGGTGGGAATGATGCTCGTCCCTGCTCCCAGCTTGTTTCCACTGTGACAAACGTACGGCTGCTTTCTCAGGCTTTTGCACCATTTGAGTGTAAAAGTATGTTTTAGTGCATTCTCACAAAACACATGCAGAGACAGAAATGGTGAAAAAAAAAGAAGAAATAGAAAGTCGCTGTGAGAGGCTGAGAGCTGTGCAGGTTTTGCTCTTTTCTTTCCCTTTTGAGTCACATTAGTGAATAAGAAGGAGAGACAGATAGAGTGACAGAGATTTTTAATTAAAAGTTATTTTTTGAAATCTAACATTAAAAATAATTTAATAATTTAAGCACAGAAAGCACACAATACGTGTTAATGATATTAACAAAAAAGATACTTGGGTAGTTTTTAAAGGGTCATTGTGCAAGATTTGGAGAATCTTTCAAAATTGAACATAATATCCATAATTATATTTTCATTAGTGTATAATCACCTGAAAATAAATCGTGGTGTTTTCATTACCTTAGATTGAGATGTTTATATCCACAGATGGAACAGGTTACGTCCACAGAGTCGCTCAGAATGGACTTACCTCTTGTCCTTTTTTCTGGTTTATAGCGGTTAGCGTCCAGCGTTAAGGTGCATTACCATCACCTGCTGTTTTGACTGTGGACCAGAGTTAATATTCCCTTAACCCAAAAGCCCAGAACAGACAAACCAAACTATTGCTCTAACGAGGGCCTTTTTTGGCCCACGTTGGGGAGGGTGAGGGTAGGGGGATTCATTTCATCTTAAAATGGCCAACTTTCTAACATAAATAATCATGGCAGGTACAAAAAATGGTGACTTTACAACTGTACTAAGGGTGAGTTTTTCTCTCCTTAAGGGTGTTTCCACTCTGAGGGACAGGTGGAATCTATGTCCGTCTGTTGAGCTTTAATTGATGGCTAGCTCGGCTTTTTCAGACTTTTTGGAGCTTCTTTTTATTAAATACAACTTATTTTTTCTTCCTTCCTTTGTGGATGAGACGTTACGCTAACAAGAAAGTCGTAGGATTCTGTCTTGAAGTTTACTGGTGCTTATTAACAGAACCGTGATGCCTGTTAGCATAATTTTGCTATATTTTGTACTGCTTTATGTGGTTGCTCAGCTAGACTGCTAATTTGTGTGTTTACATTACTTGAAGTTGACATTACTGTTATTAAACACAGCTGTTAACATTCATCAAATAGCTGAAACGACTTGGTAGCGTGACAATGTAAATGCAAGTTAGCGTTAGCTTGGCGAGTTTCTCGCTCTTCCTCGGTTCCATCCTCTTGTCCAAATGTGGGCATTTCTGTTTGTATAAAACAAGACGGTGACAGCCAAACTGCCAAATTTGAGGCTTGAAAACAGCAGTCCACAAACCAATGGGTGACGTCACAGAGGCTTCATCCACTTTTTATATACAGCCTATGGTTTTTCCTCCTGCTTTCACAACGCACTGTGGAGAGTATACCAAACCAACACGCAGCAATATAACCTTAACCTTGGAGACATGTTGGCCAATGAAGCTCAGAAAAAAAGCTATTACTATTTCTTGTAATATAAGGTAATACAAAGTAGATAATGGTTCACACTCTGATGTTACAAGTCAAACCACTGTTTCCCCTGTGAACAAGCCCAGTATCACAAATCAGAAATTTGCCGTTGCCTTTGATTCTTAGGTCTTAATTATGATTGACATAATTAAAAAAAATGGAACAAACCTCGGGAAGAGCCACAGAGCAGGGATCCTTCTTCCTGGAAAAATGGATAATAGGTGCAATAGGTGCTGTTTGTACATTTGCACATAATATATCCAGAAAATGTACACAGAATGTTTTCTAAATATCTTGACCCTGGAAGGAGCTTTCCAAAAGGCCTGGGGTTTTCAGTGATCTAGAATTGCATTTTGGGTTTGGGCAAAAGGCCGAAACACATGAAAAAGCGATGTTTTATAAAATACTTGAGCTATGCGTGGACTAGGCATTCAAATGTTTTTACAGACTGCATCTTTTAAAGCAGTCACAAGTTCAGCGCAGCAAGCACTGACAGAAGACTGTCTCCTCACTCTGTACACCCTGTATTAAAGATAAAATTACAGAAAATGTGCATGTACAGGATTTTAGTCGTCTGTACGCTATATAGTATAATAACATAATGGTATGATGACTTCCATCTCCTGTAATTTCTTTATATTACCTGTACAGACATCTATGTTCACTGTTATATAACTGACCTCACTACTTTCTCTCCGTGCAGAGTTTAAGGGTGAGAGACTTGACGCACTTTCAGTTCTCACAGCTCCATGTCGAGACGCACACTTCCCTTTCTGGACCACTTTAGGTCTTTTACGATGGGACGTCCTGCTCCAAGAGGCCATCCATCTCACTATCTGAGCCTGTCGGCACACACCGACACACACACAAAACTTTAAGTGGGTGCTGGAATTGGAGGACATCTTTGTTTGTACAGCTCTGAGACTGAAAACACCCCCAGAAGAAGTAGTTTTTTTTGTCTTTCTCGCTTTGTTAGGTTAGGGGTGAAGGTTCATCTGCAGAAGAAAAGGGGGGTCAGATGCATCGATTTGGCCTCGTGACACAGGACTGGGATGGGAGGTGGTGGGGGTGTGGAAGAGGCAGGGGTCGGCTTTTGGACAAGAATGACCTCTTAGACACTGTTGCAGCTTCGAACTGGGGCTGATAGACTCTGACGGTGTTTACTCCAGCAGTGGGAGGGGGGTGCAGAGGTGTCGGCTTACCCGAGTGCTCGACTGGGAGCTAACCAGGCTTCCTATTCAGCTCGCACTGTCAGTCAATATCTTCCCCTATTCATGAAAAGGTCAGTGCCCAGATCCCAGGGCAGGGAGGCTGGCTGTTACTGTCGGCTGGGGTTTATTTATCCGTTCACCTCATTGTCCTGGAATAGAGAGCGTAGAAATGTTTTTAAGTCTTTTTTAATCATTTAAGAAAGTGAGGAGCTTAAAGGGTAATTCCTTTTTATTACAACCTGGGTCAGATTTGGGATCATTTTGGGAGCTTGGTTTAAATAAATCTGAATTATCCAGTGGTTAAACAAGTATTTTGTTTATTATTATTGTTTTGTTTTATTGCTAATTGCAATATGATGCACTGAAACTATCCAACAGTATATAAAATCGTTCAAATGAACTTAACCGTAAACATGTAAATCAGTAAAGTGCAACACATACATTAATGAAGCAGTAAAATGAATAAAAAATATCCAATTTACTACTTTTACTTTAAGTATATTTTGCTGATAATACTTACAAGACATACTTTTATACTGAAGAAAAGTTTTAAATGCACAGCTTTTATCTAAAGTGGAGTATTTTCACAGTGTAATAATAGTACTTTTAATTACATAAAGGAAATATTCTGAATACTTCTTCTACAGCTGAATGAAATATAAGTACCTTAAATACTTAGTACGGCAATAAAAGTAGTTTCAATACATCCATTATGTGGGTATGGACTAGGTTATTGGATCTGATATTCACATTTTTTTGTATCAGTATCTGTTTTTTGTCAGACACACATCACGATTAAAGGCCTGTCAACACTGAAATGAAAAAAGAACATGCATTTAATTACGAGTAATTGTTATCTATCATCCCTCCAGTTCAATGGGAACACATGTTGCTGACATATTATTGCATTGTACTTTCTTTGATATACAGTCATCTTAAAGGCATTTCAGTGGGCTTTTGTGTTTGAGTTAGTCTAAAAGTTGACACCAAGATTTAATTTTTTACTCCAAATGTATATTGGATCTAAATATCAGTCTCTTTGATTACTAATAATTAGGATTTGTATTGGTTCCTGAAAAAACCATCAGTCAATCCCTGGTAAGGCTTGATACCGAATTCCAAAATCAGTGTAAAGTCATGTAGCACGTTGGCTTTATACATTTTTAATGATATTGTGATAACAGACAACTTCAAGTTGTGGTAAAAAGGTTCTTTTTTTTTTACGTTTTAAAACTGGGTTGATTGGGAAAAAAGAAATGGAGCTGAAAAATAAAAGTAAACATTTGTATTGTACTTCATCTTCTTCAGAGGTGGCAAAGGACACACTTCTCTACTCCAGTAGAAGATACTAAAAGACTACAAGATAAAAAAAAAAAAAGCTCTGGTCGAAGTCGAAGTATTGATTCAACTTCTTTACAGCAGTAAAACTGAACACATCTCAAACCATTCTAACAATTAACAGAAAAATAAACTGAAAATAATCATTAACTTTGCTCCAATGTGCAAATCAGTTTTCAGTATCAGCAAAACAACTCGAAACATTATGACACCTTTTCTCCACAGTCCAGTCTCCCCTTTCATGTCATTTTAGTCTTATGTCTTTTATGTTGTTTTTGTCTTGTAATGTTTTCATCTTGTGTTTCCAGGTCTCCATTTAGGTTGAAATGAGTCTGGATGTTGGGAAGGCGAGCAATGATGCAACAAAAAAAAAATAAAAAAAAATGAACAATTCCCTTCAAATGTTGCCTGTTTTGAAAAGGTTCCTCTCAAGTTGTTTATCCTAATGAAAAAACATAACACCAAAATACAGATATTTGTGTTAAAATGTAGGAAGTAAAAGTAAAAAGTTGTTAGAAAAAAATAAATATTCAAGTAAAGCACAGATACCTCAAAACTCTACTTAAGAACAGAAATCAGCCCTAATTCTTAGTTCATACGTTTGAAACGTGTGTTGCATTTTGTTGTTGACACACTGCTAGCTGTATTCTGATGTGGAACACATGCGTTTTGCATTTAATCTGATTGCAGTGTGTCCAAGTGTGTGTGTGTGTGTGTGTGTGTGAATCAAAAGCAGAGTCTCAGACTGGGACATGGAGGGTGACCCTGGCAGTGTGAAACACATCTTGACAGTTCAACTGGGAGAGTATATTAGCACAAAGTCACCACAGTGTGTATGAAATCTCCTCTCTGAGCTGAGCTTCTGGTCACCGCAGGGCATCGATCTCAACACAACAGTCCTTATCTGAGCAGCAGTCGGACACAAACAACTTTCACAGGCAGCAACACATCTGATAATTAAACAGTTCATAACAGGACTTTAAGAGCTACTTCAAGCAGAGTGGGAAAGTACGAGCAGAGGACTTCTCATCGGTGAGAGTCGCTGGCAGAGGTACTCCCACACAAACACCGGGCACAAAGCAGACATGGTGCGATTAGCTGGTAGAGCCTGCCCTCCAGTGGAGAAACACAGCACGGCAACTTTATTTGTTCCACACAAGACATGCTGCTATGTTTCACATAGCAAGATTAAAACAAGACCGGAAAAAAATTAAAGCGGGAAAGAAGCATGGAAAAAAAACAGAAGATTTTGAGAAACAAAGGCAAAATACTACTTTATTTGTGTATTTTTTTATTTTTACATTGCTCAGGGCTTAAATTCACTTCCCTTCCTGAGGGCCCCCTTGCCAGTTGGAGGTGCCGACAGCTTCACCTCTGCTGAAAACTACCTACAGCAGCTGGTGTATCTCTAAGGCATCTTTGTGGCCAGATAATCCTTAAATTACTGGAAAAGGAAAACAAACTCCAGCGGTCGCAAGTGACAACATCTAGCACGTTTAATATATATGAAATCTAGCTTTCAGTTACATTTGGTTAAGCTGTTGTCATCACTACTGCATTGTGGGATAAAACACAGAAATTGTTTGCAATTCACGTACTATTGGGTTCATACTAATGTTTCGGACATACTAAAAAAATCTGTTTTAACGTACAATTAGCATGTTAGTGGGTAATTTTGGACACAGCCATCATCATGATAAAAAATGAC
>JAPQRN010000015.1:9631657-9647883 GCA_037367275.1 Coranthus polyacanthus
ATGTGAATAAAACCAGCTGAATGAAAAACACTCTTGAAAGCTTACTGTAGTTCAACGATGAGACTGAACCTGGTTCCTCACCTCTCGCTCTCTGGCTCAGCCTCTCCGCCGTCCTCCTGCCTCCCACTTCATCCCTGTCAACCAATCACTGCATGTGTTCAGACCCTCTCTTTCGTGTGGTTTCATTCAAAAGTGGAGCTCTCCCTCTTGATCATCTCGCAGGCACCTTCCACCACCCCGTCTCCAGCTTCCACCAGGGGACTCCAGACTCCTCGCCAGGGCCAGGTTCAGACGCCTCAGAGCGCTCTGCTAGGACCTGCTCCAGCCCCGTCCACGCTGTCCTCCGGTCTGAGTCTGTGCCAAAACCTTTCCTTAAACAAATCAATCATATCAACTTCATTTTTGTAGCCACTCAAGGCACTTTTCAACCATGTCTCTCAGAAATGGCGTTCATACATAAGTATTTGACAGTGTTTTATGTTTTTAAATGTAGGCACTGAAAATATTTGATTAGGATTAGAGAAAGATACCAGGACGAGGTGCAATACAGAACGTCTGCAAAGATGTGATAAAGCAAAATGGCTTTATGTATTGTATTTAAGAACCCTAACCAAATTGCTTTTATGGTTTTATTCTAAAAAACGTCG
Source organism: Coranthus polyacanthus (assembly GCA_037367275.1). Lineage (NCBI taxonomy): Eukaryota > Metazoa > Chordata > Actinopteri > Kurtiformes > Apogonidae > Coranthus > Coranthus polyacanthus. The sequence continues at coordinate 9,632,305 of JAPQRN010000015.1, forward strand.
GCGGTCAGGATGCAAACTTCAGTGTCTGGTGGGAAACTCCTGCATTTTGCCATTTGAGGGAAAGGTAAAGAAAGTCAAGGATCCATCAGTGACAAATTACATGCACGGTTTGCAGAAACGTATAATGGCAACAACAAAAAAACGTGGTGGTTGGTTTTAAAAGTCATTAAACAGAACAGAAAAGCAGTAGAAACACAAGTAATGTCGCTGATAATTCTAATGTACATTTACAGAAGCCTGTGTCAGAATATTGTTATGCATTTATACATATGAGAAAGTTTTGTCCCAGACTCTTGTGTTTTGTTTTGGCCCACAAAGGCATGACAGAATGCAGCGGCTGAATACTTTTCATGTCGGCTTAGTGAGAAACACACTGGCAGAGTTACCATGGTTACAGAGAAACGAAGGGAAAACACAGGAGAAAGAAAGAGGGAGTGGGTGAGCAGGATAGAGAAGAATCGAGGGGCTGTGGGTGGGCAGTTAAGTGGACAACCTGATCCCACAGTGACCCAGTGGAATTTCAGCTCAGCTCCTCGGTGGCAAAGAAGAAGAGAGATGAAGTCGTCCGGATGAGTTTCAGAGGGCAGAAACTTAAAAACGTAATAAAGTGAAAGGTGAAGGTTTAAGAAGTCATCAAAGAGGTAGGTTAGATTTCATGTTAACCTGTTTTCAGTTATTTAAAGACATGACTCTCTGGACGTGGTCTTTAAAACACTTTACTTCGCTTGTGTCTGTGGAGTTTTTTTGTTCATGCTGCTGAGCTTTGGGCCCATGGGAGTGAAACCATTAATAGTTGTGGGAAAGTATTTGCCACATCATTTACCGTGTTCTGTGCATTTGTGTTGTTCTAAGTGTAAATGAACCTGTTATATTCTTGACAACTACAGCTGCACTTTGTGACAAAGTGTGTGACGCACACAAAAAAAGACAATCAATCAAAATAAATGACTAAGTCCAGCAATCGCACATAATACGGGGTGAGAGGTCTGTGAACTTGGAGAGGCAGGTAGTCGCTGCCGGCTATAAAAAAGGTAACATGCTTGAAACCAGACGAGCCAATAAATTATTTAGATGGAATATACACAAAGAGGAACGTGGATAAGGAAGGGATATAAATAATACTGTATGTGTTGTGAATATGATGTTAAAGACATCACCGGGGAGTAGTGTCCAACGTGTAATTAAACTGGTAATTTAACTAGTTTTTGCAGTGCTTTGGAGTAACTTTCACATTTGCGTGGTGACATTTTTGCCATTGTCTGCGTAGTTAATAATGAAACTACAACTATGATATTTTGGGCCAAAAGAGAAAAATTAAAGACTTTGTTTTGTTTTTATTTACGGTACTTATTACAACACTTCCTCTAACCTTTTCAAATGAAAGGTCCTATAGCATTTCATTGGACAGTACTCCCTTATTTCTTAGGAAGGCCTTTATTGTGAAACGTACAGGAATGTGTTGTGATCTGCATTTCACATGACTCTTGAGGTCTCTAGGCCTGATTTGTGGCAGTTTGAGCTGCTGACCATCACTCAGCTCAGCTTCACTGTGTAGTTCAATCAAAGAACAACTGAACGCTTAAACATGTTTATATGATTCCATGCTTCCTCAATGATACTGTCAGATGATGTTTCAACGTGGTTTCCCTTCTTTATGCACTGATTTCTTGTGAACTAAGGGTTACAAAAAAATGCTGCTCTCTTAACTGGAAGTCTGTCAGTCTTCCTTTTTTCATGCACTGCTGGTGCACTTCTCAAACCACACACTTCTGAACAGAAAACCCTCTGACGTGTTTTTCACACAGACATGCGTACATGTGACGAAAACCTGCGTATGAGAAAGAACCACAGCACAACAACGAAAAGACATTATTGCTGAGCATGCCAATAATACAGTATAATCGAAAAATGATCTAATTAAAATATCAATATTATTAAAAGAAAGTAGAGAGAGCAAGCCCTATTGGGTGGAGAATGGGCTCTTACCACCTGTGAAACACACCTGTGAAACAACAATGTGCAACAGATGGAGTACATCCGACAGTTAATCTAAGACATGAGAAACAAGTGAATTGTTGTATCTCAACTAATGAACTATTGAAATGTGGCAAATACTCTGTAAACTCTCTGTAGTAACACATATATATAGTTGAATTTAAATCTTTGGTGACTGGTTGCGGGTCTTGGAGTTGACACAGTGCAGTTCAACTACACTGACAGTCAATGAAAACTCTGAGGCAACGAATTCTTGATTTATTTTCATTTGTGGATTCAAACTGATGAAGTTCGAATGAAATCGCATTCTATAAGATATAAGAAAACAGGCAATAACAAAACAAGGTGGAAAAAAATGTATTATTGTAACCAATGTGAACAAACCAACGTGGCTACTGCCAAAACAAAAACGACAGTCAGTATGGCGTAAGGTCTGCATCGGCTTCAATGCAGGCAGTAACCCTCTGACGCAGGCGTCTGACCAGGCGAAGGGATGTGGGTCCATTCGTGGACGACTGGACCAGCTGCTGCCTGTTCTGTGGACGAGGAACCCTGCTGCCGACCTGTCCTGCACCGCACCAAGGGCCCTCAGACGTTCATCCCTTGACAGACGTGGCATTTTGACATGTACACAAATGTCAATGGAGGCCTTTTTCATGGCTTAAAATCTGCAAAACAAACAAAAACAAGAAAATCCCCCCGACTGCCCTAGCTTGAAAAATATGCACAACATTTCACCTGGAAGTTTTCACTGACTGTCAGTGTACTTAATGCATTTATGTAATAAGGAGTCCGTATATGTGTGTGTCATAAATATCATCTGAGTGCAGCTTTGTGTTTTATGTAAAATCTCAGTAACCAGCAGCAGCTGCAGCATCGTGGTTCTGGGAGTACTGTGTGTTCTGGTTCTGCAGCTCCACCCTGGCTGCCATCTTTCCTGTTCATGCCAGTACACGAACCCAACAGCAAGTGACCTCATTTCCCAACATCTATACCAACTCTTTTTTTCTTTTAGTTTCAGATTTAGTTACTAGGAACAGCAGCTGTTGCTGTGCAAATATGAACACGGCCTTGGCCTTCAGTCATACCTGAACCAACCCTGGTTGTGTTAATAATGCAGGTAAAAGTCCTGCATTCAAATTTCAAAACTTTTTATTACTTACTGCCTAAAATGTCTTATTTCTCAGTTGAAAAATGACAATGCACGTTGTTGAAATTGTGGGATTAAGTGAAAACTGCAAAAAAAACAGTTGCGAGTTGTTTCTGAGGAAACCAGAAAGGCTCACAATTACAAAATAATGCTTGTGTGAATGGAGAAGTGCAGCTCGGCCCAAATGGAAACAGCCCCTCATGCTGCTGACTGACATGAACTGCATATCAATAAGCATAAAAAAAAAAAGACAACCACACACAACAACAACCACATCGAGGAAATGAATGAACTCTCAAAGACTGTTCTTGTTCTGTTCTCAAAGATCTCATATCATCAGATGAGACCTCAGACTCATATCTTGTATCACACCTTTATTTAGGAAAATATTACTGCCTTTTACTTTCTTATTATTTTCAAAATGTCCTCATGCCTAAACAACAGCAGAGGTCGCTTTCTGCTCACACCAAAAATTACTTTCAGAGACAGTGCTTTTGACAGTGGAAGAGAAGATCACGTAAATGCCCACAAGGTGGCAGCACACACGCAGCCACACTTTGAGGAAAAAAAAAAAAAAAACAGTCACTGCTTGGAAAATGAGAGGCGGGTCCCGAAAGAGGAGGAGAGAGGGTCTGAGGGGAGAGGGAACGGGAAAAGAGATGAGAAGCAAGCCGAGGGAGAAAATGTTTCTCGCTCTGTCATCTGTGAAAAACAGTTCATCCATCCTGCGTCCAGCGTGTCAGACCTTCTCCAGCTCTGTCCCTCTCCCTCTGCCTCTCTGCTGTTGTCACGCTGACAGATGTGGTTTTCTGTTCAACCTGCAGACAGATGTGGAAGCTGCTGCTGCTGCTGCTGCTCTCGCTGCGTGAAGAAGCTGCACAGATCCTGACTGGAGCCAGACGGAGGCAGCATGCCACCTTAACCAGCACTGAGCTGTCCACGTAAGTACAACGCTCACACAGAGAACATGTGTGAGGCTGTGACAAAGTGTGTTCACTCACTACGGTTAAACTATTCCTATTTTCAGCTACTTTACTCTGCTGCTATGTTTGTGTATCTGCTGTACTACATTTAGATGGACTTTGGAGTTTGTGACATTTCCGGTAAAGTGTTGACTTTCTTTTGTGCAGTTTGTCAGCTGCTTCTCTCAGTCAGATGTGACACGAAAATGTATTTTTCTAACATTTTTTATAGCATTTTACTCTAACAGAGTGTGTTTAAAGCTGGGGTATTTCAGTATTTTTTGATGCTTTACTTGTACTTTTTCCTGTAACAGGGTATTTGCATATTATAGTACTGGTAGTTTTACAGTAAGTATTTTTATAGTGCAGAATTTCTTTTAAAAAGTACTTTTACAGAGCTGTATTCTTTTGCTGTAGTTGAGTACTTTTGTACAGATGCGACAGTAAACATCTATTAAAAAAACTAGATTTCACTGCCACATCTGTAAAAATGTCACAGTGAACTTTTTAGGTTTTGGACAAAATTAGAAGAATGAAGACGTCGCTTTGTACTGAATCTGTTTTTTGGTACATTTCATCAATGCAACAATTCATTAGTCGAGGTAAAAATCATCTGGTGTGAACTTGTGTTGATAAATTCTGCTGTTTTCTAACAATGTCACTTTGACTTTGGATACTTTAACATTTAGCTGATAGTTCTTTTGTACTTTGCAAATTGTGTTCTAATTAAATTACATTCAATTCTACTCCAGTGTAATCACATTAAAATAATCAGATTCAAACTGGTTTTATATGAAGTAGTGTTAACGTTAAGGCTGCTCTTTTTTTAGCCAGTCAATAATCGTAGCGTTTCTGTTCAGAAAGACCTGTGGACTGTCAAAATGCAGCTTTTCATTGAAATGCTGCTGCTGCGATCACACTCGGGAGGGATAGGTTTGAAAAATCAGGACTTGTCCTCAGTCGATCTGACCAAACTGCCAGAAAGAGAGCGGACGGGAGATTAGCCGGTTATGATACTCTGGAGTTCTGTTTTACGGCCTGCTAACTTGATTCTATTGTACAACAGTCAATAAAAAAAATAGACCATCCGCAGAACTAATGCAGGAAAAATGCATGAAGGGGGACGTCTTCAGCAGCTGCCACCGTACATAAAGATGTGGAGGCATGTTTAGTAAACGGCTGAGAGAAGGCTATATACAAGCAGACAGAGTAAACAACAAACAACAGTTTACGCTGCCTGTTCACAGGTAGAAAGGGAAAATAAAAGCTGCTTTGTGTTTCCGTTTAAAAAAACTCACATGGTAGTTTATTTGGACTCTGTCCCATATACACCATCCTGCTGCCACAAATACTGCAGCAGCAAATGTAGATCAATCCTCCACTGAAACTAGTCAGTCAAAAAATAAAACTACTAAACTACAGTGGACAGCAGTTTTAGGATGTTTCGCGTTGGGAGCCGGTTGTTTGTTGACGTTGGCTAAGACCAGACTCCATACATCGGTTATCGTCTCGTTGATTTCTAATGTTCAACATCCGTTAATCCCCAGAAAAAAAGAGATTCACTCTACGATTCACTGACATGAGAGACTGTGGACATTTCCAAGACTGATCAACTCATAAGATGGCCAAATCGTCCAGCCCTGGCATGTATCCTCTCATCTGGCTCCAGGAAAGAAAACTACTAAGTGTATTATCTAAGATGTTTCCTTGAAACATATGAGTCAACAACCGTAAGTTCAGTCAGATGTGTCCTCTATCCTTGCATCATAAGTCGTTCAAGCTGTTCTATCAATTACTAGCAACTTATGACTAGTAACAGACTTTTTTACTTTAGCAGCCTTAAGTTTATTTAATTAGCGACCTTGGGCCTTTGGCCATCAAATTCTAATCAGTTCATCCAAGTGACTCGTTTGTGACATAATGGAGACCAACAGACAGACAGACCTTCTTACAAAGATGGTTGAGAACTCATGTTCGGTTCCAAGTTATAACCAATAACAAAAAAAATGAAGTACTTAAAAAAAAAGTTGAATTTTGGTCCTGCTTATCAGTTTACAAAATGTGCCGACCTTACAAAGGCTAAGTATCTGATAGGACCGTCTGCCGGGATCTGTTTAACATGACAGTGTGTCCATTTGTCTTGCTAGGAGCTAGCATGTGTGGCTAACGTCACAGCAACGTGAAAGGACGATGGTAATTGGTCAAAAGTGTGCAAAATCAAGGGACGAACACAATATATACATAACATTTATTATTATGTAATTAGTTTAGCCTTTAGTGGATCATAACAAAAAATGTATCTGGGAAACGCTTTCCTCGATCAATACAATATTTGACAAACAAAGATGAAACACTCAAATAGTCTCTCCAAAAACAACCAAGTCAGTTTAATTAATCGGTTAAGATTTTTAAAAAAAACAATACCCAATCTGCAGTATTGTGTGATTGCATTTGTTTTGCAGACAGTCACCACAGAGACCACCAGATTTGTCAGCGTTCAGGGGTTCAGTTAGCACAGGATGTAACCCACTTATCCACCACAACACTTCAAAAGAATGACATAATCTCGTGACAAATAGTGGATGATGTGTAATTTAATATATGCCATATTCCGGGAATATAGAAAAAAAAAAACCATTTTTATAACATTTTTGGAGTGAAAGCCATCGTGAGTCTCTGCAGCTGCTGAGAGAGAGAAGAGGGAGAGACTCTGAGAATAGATGGGTGACATGGAGGAAAAGAGGGACTGTAGCTGAGAAGGAGAGGCGGGGGGAAGACGGAGGATCAGGGTGGGGGCCTGCGGTGGAGCATGATGTCAGTGGAATGCGTTGAGCCTCTCCTTTAACAAGCTGGAGGCGTGTGTGGCGGCGGCCGCCTCACACACTAACACTTTGCTGTTGTTACATTTAGTTAAGGGTCCAGTGTGTAAGATTAAGGAGGATTTAGGAGGATGTAACTGCAGAAATAGAAAACAATATTCATAATTATGCTCTCAGTAGAACATAGTCACAAGGAAATAGGAACCGTTCACACATCCACATAGCTGAAACAGGTCGACTGCCAATCGCTCCCAACATGTGCACAAAATTTGCAGACACAAAATGCAGTTGATAGGGTTAAAAAGACTCTGCTTAACTGTCGCATTTAGACTGTGACAATATCATGGCTGAGGTTTGGTTACAAAATTAACTTGGTTAGGATTTGGAAGAAAACATGGGAAGGGCAAGAATAAGACGATTACTGTATGTGACAAATGTTATAAAAATAAACACAGCATTTTCCATCAGTTTGACATGAACACTGGCCTCCTGTGTCCACAGTTTGTTATTCCTCCGTCTACAACTGCCTCCTCTAAGGTTTGTCCCTATGTGACAACATCGCCAGACCAGTGTCACTTTCTTTTTTTACATTCTCTTCTTTTTCAGACCAATAAGCATACTTAAACAAATATATAGAAAATAAGTAAAATCACATTTGTCTCGTAAGGATGATGAAATGTGTTTTCCCCATCCTTCCACCAACTTTCCAACGCGTCGCTTGGTGCCTTATTTTCGGTTCTGTTTAGCCTCGTCCTCGACATCCGCTCCTGCAGCTGGAGCTTGTCGCGGGGATTACAGAGGTGGACACATAGAGAGTCGAGAGAAGACAGCCAGAAAGAAAGAAAGGAGGCGATAGAAAGTGAGACAGACAGATGCCAGGAGAGGGAAAAAAAAGCGACGGATGCAATGTGTGGGAGAGACAGACGTTGGGAACAGCTGGAAAGACGATGACTAATATTAGCAGTGAGGTAAGACGGTGCAGGATGGAGAGGACAGGCTGTGTGTGTGGAGGGCAGCTGCTACTGTAAACCAACCTCAGTGAAGTCAGCTTTATTTATAGCAGCTTAGTCATGACACCAGGAACAGGAGTTTGATGCCAATTTCTTCTTTATCCCCCCTTAACATCAGCGTTTCTATATTTTCTGGCTTGGCTTCCTGCAAGTCCTCGTCCAGTCTACAATGTATGAGCTTTACCGTAATCCTGTTTAATGGCTCCAAAGCTCCAGTTTCCATACATGTAACCTGAAATTTCTTATTCTGGGGTTTCCCTCAGTATTTGTGCTCAACTTCGGGGAGTTTGAGCAATGTTTGGCTGCACAGCATGAACACACAAGCAGGGTTTTCCCTAGCTTTATAAGACTTAGACCGCAGAACCTAACCTGAAGGAAGACTCTAAGTAAAGTTCTAATGAGATTTTTCTTCCATCCTGGAGAGAAAATATACCATATTAACCTGCTGTGAGATGGGGTTCTTTTTTTATTAGTCTGGAAAAAAGTGGGAAGTGAGTGTTGCATCATGGATAGTTTACCTACACCTATGACAAATTAAGGATCCGGTTTTAATAGTTTGGACAAACTGCTCACTAAAAATGATTTCTACAGTATTTGTGTCTTCTGTGTAACCATTAACCTGATTTAAGTGTTAGTGGTGTTGCTTTTAGCTGTTTTTTTGAGTGTTCACACACACGGTTGAAAAGTACAGCACTGTGTAAAATACAGCAGAAACGGTGTTAAATTTCTTGTGTTTTCCATCTTATGAACGTTATTGTTACTTGAAAAAAGTTCCCTGTAGTTTCTGGAATTGATTGATCAGGTACGGTGGTTAAATACGTGACTGGTGGTTAAATTTACATTTAGTCTTGATTTGGACCGAGGGGAGAGAACTGCAGAAGAAAGGTGTGTATTTTCAAATTCTGGCATTTTTTCCCCCTGATTTCGACTCCTGTAGTTTTAAGAATATGCCTACTTCCATCAGTGAGCACATTTATTCGTCTTTAGCCTATGTTCTCTCTAAATATTGCAACGTTATGAATCAAAGCATGTAGCATGTCTTTAGTCAAATAACACATTAGTCAAATAACATAGTGACAATAACCGAACAACACCCCAGCCCACGATGCCGAAGACGTCCAGAAACCTTGAGAAAACCTTGCATTTTTTTACAGACCATTTGTGAATTAACACACTTTGAGCTTGTTTAGCCATAACCATGTGGTCATCAGATTTAGCTAGTTATTAACCATTACATACTGTATTGCTAAAGAACATTGGCATGACATTACTAGGGCTTCAACTAATTGTTTCCTCTATAAAAGGTATAAGCAGCTGAAAAGGCCCCTGGTAATCTCAGACAGCCCAAAGTGATGTCTTCAGGGGGGGTTTTGAGAACTTTTCTTGACTCACTCCAGAGAAAACCAAACTATAGGTGTGAAAATGCCCTAAAGCGAGCAGACCAGTGGACACTGCTTAACAAAGGTCACATGGTACTACTTAAAGAAAATACTATAAAAACCGCTGTATGCTTCTGATCTAAGACTCAGCAGGAGTTAATATGTTTTCCATAAAAAGCAGTTTCTTCGGTAAAATGGCAGACATTTCCATCCATCGGTAATGTCGGCTGAAAAGATGACTGGGCCGAAGTCATTAAGATTTTCTCTCTTATATTAAGCAACAGCAAAACTGCAGTTTGATCACACTCCACAGAAACAATATCGATGTGCTTTTGTAACTCACATTCTGGGAAAAGCTCTTAGAACAAAATCTGGAATAAAGTCAGGGAAAGTTTCTATAAATAACGTCCCGTGTGAGTAGTAAGCCTCAGGAAAGAGGAAGTGTTTTGTTGAGAAACAAAATGCTGAGACACCGTGAACACAATAAAGCATGCGTATGTCTCATAAACCAGTTCAAACCAAGAGCCAAATCCCAGAGCAGTTAAATGCATACTGAGTCACTTAATACATTACTCAGTATGTTTGACTACATCACACCAAAACATGACTCACAGTAGTCACATCTGTTCCTCCACATGCCACGCAAACTACTTCACATATGGCCACAGACTTCTGAGTTTTAAGATCACGGATAAGTTATTCCAAACGTCATCATTCATCACTTGCTGCGGACGATGCTTCTTCAACCCAACTGAAATCCTTCAACAATCCTGAAAGCCTTAAGGTCTCCAGCAAAACACCTTTATCAGCCACAGACCAGTTTTGTTTCGTTATCTTCATGTTTCTCCTGGAAACTCATTACGTCACTTAACGTTACCCCCACAAGAGGCAAACACGAAGCTGTAGATTTATTCCAACGACCAGATTGTAAAGTATTTCACACCAAGTATGTGTTTTTTGTTTGTCATTCGTAAACATTGATTTAGTCGGTTCTTGGACTTCATTTTATATATACATTGATATAAATTTTGAATATATTCATGTCTTGGATTTTATTCATTGTAATTGCTTCTTTTCAACTATAACTGAGTGCATGTACTCTGCTGCGACTGTACAGCAGAAATCAAGTCCTCTTGAATCTTAAACTAAAGAAACTTCTGAAAAAGGAACATTATTTAGCACACGCATGCAGCTTAAAATGAGATTTTTTCATTTATTTGTCTATTTCTCACTGTGCATTCTTTCACAGTTTGCATCAGTTGTTATCCTAGTTTTATTCTTCATTGTTGCTTTTCATGTGGTTGAGGATTTTTTTGACAAAAGCATTTTTCGGTACACGTCTTTGTTGGCGAGACTGTTATTATAAAGCATTCGTCTGAAGCAGCTTCTTGTGCAAGGGCTTCTGCGTCTTTGACAAATTACTGCTTCACTGGAACAACCTCTTTTAGAAAAACATATAGCAAACCTCAACTAAAACAGCAGGCGGGAACTAATTAGAGTGGAAATGATCAGTGAGTTGTCAAACGACTGTTAAATGATGTCTTTGGAAGCTGCATTTAGACAGTTTTGTATATTTTGCCCTTAACACTGGAAAATCCTCCTCCCTGTCAAAAGAAATGATGATGGGGAAAAGTTGACTCTGAAAGTTAAAATTGCTTAGTCATCCCACATTTCCACGTTTCCTGGATGGGAAAATAAAGCAGCCAGTGTTTCATTATTCCATTTTAATGTGGCCTTTTTCACCACAGGCACAGGAACTTCTCAAAGCAGTCGTACGCCATCCGCAGTAGCCTGAGGCCTGGAAGGACGTCTGCCCAAAAAAACGAAATAAGTGGCTCAATTGTGTGTGTGTGAGAGAGAGAGAACTAGGGCTGGGCTACAAATAAAGAGTTGAATTCAGCTGGCTGTAGGTCTTAAGCTGTAAAAACAGATGCAGAGCAGAGCAGGTTACTGTCGGACACAGAGAGCGAGAGAGAGGCTTTCTTTGTTAGAGGAAGTTCTGGAGTGAGTTGCAGAACTGAGCACATCTGAGGAGAGTTAGTGTCAGAATCTGTATTCTCAACACTGTTGTGACTGTAAGGTCTTGTTCAGAGTGCCAGTCCAGATCTGGGTTTGTCATATTCAGATTGATTTGGGAATTTTCTGGACAGTAAAAAAAAAAAAACACATATGCGGTATGTGATTTTTGCAAACTGGATCCGAACCGCATTTAGAGATGGTCGGGAAAGCAATTCCAGCCGTATTTCTACAGATGCGTCTCAGTGTCTTTTGTGTCACTAGCAACGTGACACACAACAAAGACAACCAACAAAAACTCCAGAGGGACAGATGGTCTAAGAAGAATCCATGCCGCTACTAAAAGACAAGATAAACTTCTCTGCTGGTGCTTTGAGTGGAGGCTTCTGTACAGGCAAATCTGGAATGAATGCAAATCCACGTCATCAGCATAGCCGCAAGGGGTTGCACAACTCAACTAGTTGCTGTTCCCTTTAAGTCACCACCAACATGGCAGCTGCAGACTCCAGCTACCCGTTGCAGCACAGCAACATCTGGGGATTAAGTGTGTGGAAGTGCATCATGTACACAGGATCCAGCTGCATCAGGTTCTGGCTCAGTCTTGTCTGTCGTGAGGTTTTCATGTCTACTTGATGCCTGACAGAAGAGAAGCTGCTGTGACCAAGGGGGGCGACAACCGTGGTTTTAAAGTTAAGCCAGTGTGGAAATATCTTAAAGTGTAATACCACTGACGACCACTAGATGCTGGCTCCAAATGACTTCTCTCTAGAAATACTAATAATTATATTTTACAGGAGTCATTCTGGTCTCATTCTCTTTATTTGGACCCTCTAATAAGTGTACTGTTGGGATTCGATTGACAGATCACTCAGTGGACTTTTGGAGCTTCTGTTTATTAAGCAGCTTGATGTAGCTGTCTTAAAGTTCTGATTTCAGATACAAACCTGATGTCTGTAGTCTGAAAAAAGTTTCAGTGTCAGTATTTCTGTCTGTACCAGTCCATTGTGACTGTTAGTATTATAGATTAGGGGCTTTATACTGAATATTTATTGACTGAAAATTCTCCTTTCTTTTTACAGCCTGATCTGTTCCTCCATAATCTACACTTGGTGAAGATGTAGCCTGTTGGATCTCCATGGAGATGTCTCCAAACACCGTCTCCTCCTCCTCCGTGCCGTGGTCACTGTGGTTGCTGTTCCTTCTGACCCCCATTGCAGTCTCCAGCCCCACATCAGAAACATCTCTGCCTGTTAATACTACACTGCTGTTCGACAGTGGCGCCCCCAGCTCCAACCTGCGGAACTGCAGCTGCTCCACAGCCATCAGGGACTGCGACGAGGCTCTGGCCAACTCGCTATGCAGATGCCACACTGTCCTGCGCTCGGCTCTGCCCCCCGCTGGGCTCAAAGAACCGGGCCAGCTGACGATCTGGATGAAGGAGGTGTGGGTGCTCGAGGAACTGCTGAATAGAAGCACAGTTGGCCATTTGCGGTTGTCTTTTTGTGGAATAAAACCAGTAGACAGTCAGTACCTGGCTCTGCTGGGTCTGCGGTCCCTCAGGATCCACAGTGCAGCACCAGACGCCCCCTACCGAAACCAGGAGATGACAGTCACTCCTGATGCTGGAGTGGTAGCAGAGCTGGAGGCCCTTTCCTTTGACTCCTCTTCTGCTTTCCATGTGACGTTTCTGGATGTAGCGGTGCTGAACGGACTCTCCCCTCTGAAGGCCTACAGTTTGGTGGGACCACCTGCTGCTGCTTTCTCCCAGCACTTCCCCCACATCGCCTCGCCGCTAGTTTCACCGTCCTCTGCTCCTGGTGTTGACTCTACAGACTCCAATGAGCAGGCTGCAGAGACCCTGCACAACCTGCTTCTCACATTTGTCTACTAACAAATGCATAGCCTACAGATGATGCACACACATGAAATGTTCCTTCAGAGAGATGTTGATTCATAACTTACTGCTGCTACTGCGTCTTCCATACCTAAAAGGAACTTCCTACAAAATCCCCCGCTTGTCACATATGTTTACACCAACTAAGTTCAAAGCTTCCAAAAGAACATTTTAGGTATTAATATATAACATACTGCTGGTAGTATTGAGTATGTTTACATGCACGAAATTACATCTATTTTTTGGCCTCATTCTGAAAAATACGATATTCCTAGTATGCCATTTACATAGATAATGAAAATGAATCTTCCGCTAATATTCCCGTTCACATGCAGCCATGCATACTCCAGTTAGCTCCAGCTGGTATTGCAGTATTTGTGCAAGGAAGGAATTGCTTACATGTTAGTTCACATTACGACACAATCATTTCCTAACCATAAACTATAAACAGCCTGTTGTCTGAACTAATCAGGAATTCACTTCACAATCTATACTGATGATGTATTTTCTTCTTACATCTTTGTCAGGGATGCATCACTGTTTAAGCTACAAAAAATATGTGGTCAAATGTGTCCCAGACCGACACTGCAAATGGTTTGAGTGATCAGATCACACTTGTGCACTTATGACTAAACTATTAAACTTATTTACACTTGCATTTAGGAGCGGTCATCCTGGCTGATACAGATTATTTGTAATCAAGCAGCCTGATCACCAATATTTATTTGTTCCCAGTGAAAATTAAAATCTTGATGTACAAATTTAGAATAACACAAACTCTAACACAAACCTTTGTTGCAATGCCTTTAAAGGTTCCGTGTGTAATATTTAGTGACATCGAGTGGTGAAGTGAACTGAATATCCCACCACCCTCACCTACACTGGCTGCAAAAAGCATTAGAGCCAGCGTTTGTTCTGGGCTTTTGTAGTTGACTGGATATTAACTCTGGTCCACACTCAGACATCGCAGTGACAGTAATGTACCTTAACACTGGACGCCACCTGGAAGAGGAAGTCTGTTCTGAGCTACTGTAGAAACATGGTGGACTCCTTTAAGGTGACCTGCTCCCTCTGCAGATATAAACCGCTCATTCTAAGGTAACAAAAACACAACAGTGTGATGAAAACATAATTAGGAATATTACATAATATTTCTGCCATTAGGTTACGTTAAATCTTGCACACTGGAGCTTTAAGTAGTGTACTTAACTGAAAATGTAAACAAGTAAATCCACAAAGTTTTATAAAGTAAAAAATAAAACTAGTAACAGTTAAATTTGAGTCTCAAATAGTAATCCTGATTCAATAATCAGCCAAGCCAATGATTGGTTGGCCCCTCTGTCCACTTGTGATCCGATCCCCCAGGATGCATTTTCAAACCAAGTGTAAACAGACTCACCGAGCTCTGAGGTTACATAATCCACACTTTAACAGCGTGTCTACTGTAAGGCCCGATCGCACCATGTGACAGGTGGTGCGTTCCACCTGCTGCATGTCGAAACACTATACTGTAATGAACGAGACGCTTTGGGAAAGGGACACACTGCTCCTTTCGGGATCAATAGAGCATCATAATAAAACAAGATGTACTGTGGCAGCTGTCTGCAGTGAACTCTGACTGGAACCAATCCAGAGAATCCACAGTGGGGTCCCAGACTGCTCCACAGCTACACGGACAAGACTATTGCGCCCCAGAGGGAGCTTTGTGTGTTATGCTGCTTTGTGGAGGATATTTAAAAAAGTAGATTATAATGAAAGCTGTCGATGTAAGGGCAACAGCCTCTGGCGAACAAATGAAGAATGTATAAGAAAACAGACGAGGACTGTTTCGGTCTGCTGTGGTATGAGCGCAGTAGGCTGTCAGGCTGCTGCTGCGCTTTTTTTTTCTTCAGCTGCTCTTATTGAGTGCAGATGGTCTAATAAAACAAGTTGTTTTGAAACAGGTTAACATGGACGCCCAGTGAACAAGGACTCCCAGGGTTACAGTGTCCTTGACCAGCCAACACATCTCGCTCTGTTTGGATCAAAACAATGACTCCGACTCTGTGGAGTTGGACGAGTCGTGCAGTTATTAACCCACTTAAAGCCGAGCTTGGCAGGACTCTGTGAGCAGTTGCTTGTAGTTGTTCTGCATTTCCTTGTTCTTGGGTTAATAGAGGAAACGAGGCAGCGTTGACCCTTTCTCTTTGGCTTGGTGCTCTTTTCTTCTTCTTTCTGCTTCCAGCTCAGATCCTGTGAGAGACTTTGTTGAAGCTACTCTCACAAACACAACGCAGGGCCAACACTTCTGTTCAGAACATCATTTAACGACTGCTTTGGGCCTGTGTACGTGTGTGTGTGTGTGTGTGTGTGTG
>JAPQRN010000015.1:9669342-9687661 GCA_037367275.1 Coranthus polyacanthus
TTATGGGGGTGGGAGGAGATTATTTTGAAGTTCTTTGTAGAAAAAATACATGGTTAGACACGTTATAATTCAGAACAGCGTGATTTTTATTTTGTCTTACAGCATGTCTGGAAGTGATCATTTAGTAAACTGGTTTGGATTTTGGCGGTAGATCCCCTTTTAACCCCTGTCCTCTTATCCTCTCCTGTCCTGCAGAGGAAAATCTAGGAAACAAGTCGTTGGCTGCAAGCATGTCCAGCACCCACTGGTCTGCAACCTGACAGAGGCCTTCTCTAACCTACATGAGACCTACATCACCTGGGTTTCAGCAGTACTGGGTGCACAGTCTTCAAAGGCAGTACATACCACATTTCATCCCATCAGTGACAGTAAGTGAGGCTGAAGATGCTGAATTAAAGGGACACATGACGGAGTTTTCAGCTCTGAGCATCATTTGTTTCTTGTAAATCATATGACATTTCCTCTATTCTAAGGTTTTTGTAACTAACTTACCTTCTGTCCATCAGCCATCCTGGACCTACCTCTGCTCACTGTCACTTCCTGTGGTGACACACATCTATGTTTGAACCTTGACCCTCCCATGGAGCACCTGAGGTCGATCTATGACACTTTTGAATACCAACTCAAGATCAAGAGAACCGATTCAGACAAAGCCCAGGTAGTGTAGAAATGTCTCATTTTTTTATCATTAATAATGTTTATGTGGTCACTCAGACTAAAAATACTGTAGATTTAAAAAATGTTGCTGACAGTGCAGGTAATGCTTATTACTCACTAAAACAATGATCTAATCCAGAAAGCCAGTGTCCTCTAAAGCCCAGTTCAGACCACCAAAGATTCAACAAAAGATGAAACGCTTTTAGGATGTCACAGGGAAAAGTCGGGATTTAGACTGGTCCTCAAAAAGTCCAAAAATCTGAATTTTGGGCATTGAATGTCTTAAAGCTGCAGGGGCCAAAATCAGGGGGAAAAAGATGCCATCATTTGAAATTTTTTTCTGCAGCTCTCTCCTCCTGATCCAAATCAATATACTTAACATAAATGTAGGCGACCTGATGCCTTCATGCACCACTATGGAAAAGTGTAACCACTTCTCCGAGCTTCTGTGTCAAGCCATGAAGTCGAGCAGTAGAGTCTCACGTGACTGAATCAACAGTGATTGGTAATTACAGCTGTCAATCTGCAGCTGTCCCTCCCTCCCTGTCTGAAAACACCTATGAGCAGGCAAAACCTCCCATCAGGGGGTAGATTTTTTTACAGCCCAAAAACACAGCCTGAATGTCTACAAAGTAAATTTTAATATCATTGCTTTATTTTTTAATTTACATTTTCCATACCATTCCAACATTTTATCATGGATGTGACTGGTCTTGACTTTTTTTTTTTTTTTTTGTGATTTTGGGGTTGTAGAACTGATGTCACTACTCCCTGTGGTTTCTGTTTGTGTCCACAGTTTGAGAAATTCAGGTCTCTGAAGGAACAGGTTTTGAAAGATCTTGCTCCTGGCAGCGAGTACTGTGTCTCAGTCAGTTTTTCATACGCTGTGGTGCAAAGGGAGTCCGACTTCAGCCAACCGCAGTGTGCCTTCACCCGTGGCATCTTTAACGCAGGTACAGCTCAATGAGCATTTCTGTCCATGTTTTACATTATGCCTTCATTTTGTTCTTTATTTACTCCATTCCTTTTAAAAGCAATACATTTATATAGTTAGAATTTAAACAAATCTAATCCATTTACCTAGTTCCACGTCAAAAATACTGCGAGAATTTGTAAATGAAGCTAAATTGTAACCTTACGTTGCAGGTTACTATAGCTCGCCACTCGCTGATCACAAGTATCTACACAAAGATTCAATGCAAACTCATGCAAAATTAAAACGTCACATAGTCAAGGGCTGCCTCCTCACCAGTAAGAAGCACCGCAAGCTTTTTCAATTACTAATGACATCTCCTACATAATTGAATTTCATACTTTTTACCTCTTTATTAGGCAGGTATTATGGTACAGAGGGTATACACTGACATCTCTTTCCCACTGGAAGAGCTACATGTAGTAAACCAGGAGTAAAACAAATGATTATCTACTTGAATTAAACTTTTTACAGTGAACCTTACAACTTACCAAAGAACCACTGATCATCAGCATGTGACAGTAATAGGGTTTTCGAACATTTGTACGCACCTGGCAAACAAAAGCTGATGCCTCGTTGCACGTTTTATCACATTAAACAAACTGTGTGATTAATATACAAAACACAAAACCTACACTACTACATTTTCTGATTATTTTATACTGTGTTTATATTGTAAGTGCAAGCCACCAGTAGTGAGTTAATTGCAGCTGCTGCTCGGTGTGTACGTATTTGTATATAGGGGCACATAGTGTAGTTTTTAGGTTTTAAAATCAACAGAAACAGTAGCATGTTCCTTAATTTGTTTGTAGAAGTCGATTCAGATCAGTAACGTGTTCCGTGAACCCCTCCTCACTGCAGAGCCCTTCATCTTAAGCGTGTTGTGCTCCTGTGTGATCTTCGGTCTGGTCTTCATGGCTCTTCTCTACTCTACTGGTTTTTTCTGCCTGAAAAAGAGACCTCTGCCATCGGTCCTGGTAAGTAATAATCACATCACAGCAGACAAGTACGAGCAGAACAACAGGAGGAACGACGTGAAGGGACCTGCTGTTGTACTGTACTTTATCAGTCATGATGCTGACTGTTTTCTTGAATAATAAATAAGTTTCACAAATTTAAAATGAGACTGTACGGCTTTTAAGAAGCAGCATAATTTACAGCTATTTATTTAAACTCCCGAGTGATGCAGCTAAATGGCACATTACTCTTACAGGAGCATATCAGTGGTTTCACATGTTTACTCCAAATAACTCCAGTCCTTTTCAATCCATCGTCATCATAATTAACAAAAATTAAGACTAAATCTAAACTTTAATAATAAAAGGTAATAGCTTTATTTGACCAAAAATGTGGAGAAAAAAAAAAATCAAACATTTTTTATCAAACCTGCACTAGTGAATGTATCCGTGGTAACAGCCAGTAGCTTTGCTGATGGTGGTTCACAGGGTTTTGGTAGTGAACATAAACGTCACACACAAGCGCTTACAAAAATTACATATTGCACCTTTACATCCATACAGAGACATTACCATTTATTAAATGTAAGACCGGATAGAGGTTGTGCCGTGTAGGACTTTAAATGATGGAATCAACATTTTTAGACTTAGAGTAAATTACTCTTTAATTTTATTTGAGGGGATTTTTACACAATTTTACAATTTAGTAAGTAAATAATTTTGCAAAACATCCCAGCCCATTGGCTAGACTTATTCTAGTTTTACAAAATCTAGCCAAGCAGAATTTGACTTAACATCAGCTTAATACGAGACAGTTTGTTTATATTTAACAATGTTGGCTTCTTTCTTGTAGGGCTGTTGTTGCAGTGTATGACCCACTGCACCCACTGTTTAATATTTTTTATATAATCTATGTGCAATGAGAAACAAGAAAAGACCACAATAAAAAGACAATACCTTCCTCCTCTTTCAATTGGAAATAACTGTCTTCAGATACTATGATGACCACGTATTAAGCATGCAGTTTTATCTGTGGTTTGACAGCATGCCACTCACGCTGAACGTTTTCTAAGTAATTTAACAGGAAAGAACTGCAGGTGGAAACACACACACACATACATATATATACATAATAACTCTGCAGGGGTTGTGGTTGATCTGTGGTAAAAACAAAAAAAAAAGAAGAGAAAGGCAGACATCTACAGTTTTGATAAGCTTCCGCCCTGCATCAGGATGGCAAACATACTTGTAACATTTATCAGATGAGCTTTGACTGAGATGGCCATGAAGTTGTTGGGGTTAGATGTTAGATAAAAAGAGAAAATACCTTTTTTAATACTAAGACCTCTTTGAGACATGTAAAAAGAAGAGCCTGTTATGGGTTTCAGTGTCTAAAGTAGAAATTGTAATCTGGTACAGGCTTCTGATTTCAAGAAGGTTTGGCCCGATGTGATATGATCCCCCTCCCTCTTCAAATGATTAAGTATGAATACAGAAATTCACAGGAAAAAGGGACTCATCAGCAGTGCTCTTGAGTCCCTTTGTTGGGGGTTGTGTGTTTTGTTTTTATTCCCTATTTTGACCCAATTCTGTGGTCATAAAAAGGTCTTAAAAAGGATTCATAAAATGCAGACTCCCTTTTTGATTAATTATTCTAAATGAATCAGATTGCAACATAAAACATTGTGTTCCTTACATATATACAGAAATTTAGTTGTGGGATCAACACATGTAGTCTTATTGAGTGAAGAGGTGGATAACAATAGTTGTGAAACATTTGTTGATTAAATGGTTAAACTGACATTTTCTAAAGGTGGCGATCCTCTGCAGGTTTTGAAACCTTCAATTCATATCAGTCTTTGGATTGACTATCTGCGATGTATGAACTGTTTTGGACGTGGGTGTCGTTTATAGTTAACCTTTTAGGATTTGCGGGCTTTGTGTCATGGGAGGGGGATTTGAACACGCTTTTTTATTAACTTAGCTGCAGTTTCAGATTCCATTATTGGTGTTTTAAATCTGGCAGAGTGGCACAGAGATGTTGAGGGGTTTTCCCATCAGAAACAGACACTGTGTGGTCATTGAATGCACTATGAACGTGGGTGAGTGGATAATCACCAGCAGTTTGTTTTTACAGTTAGTGGAAATATTGCTGAATCATAGAAAAGCGAGTGAAATTCCACAGTCTGAAAAGCACAAAAAATATTTTTAATTCAAATTTAATTCCAGGCTGAAAAATGTAGGATGAAAGAATGCATGACATCAAATATGATTCATAAAAACTTGAAAATCAAGGTTATTCAACCAAATATTGAAGTCTGAACTCTTCCTAAATTAGTATTGTGTTGTTTAAAAATGAAGGTGTACTTACTCGAGGTCTGTTATTTTAATTATTACGTCTAATCGCTTCATTTTATTTGCATCCAGGTCCAAGTAACACACACAGCAGCTATTTGGTTATTTACAGCCAAGAATGCACATAAATAATGTGTAATGATGTAAAGCTTTGACAACTCAAAGACACGGCGAATGAACAAGTTTGTGTTTAACCCAGGGTATTTTGGTTTGATTCCCGTTTATGGTATAGAGCTTTCCATTTTTAAAACGTATTCACGTTTTTCAGTCAGTGTGGTTAAATTTCAGTAACAAAACTACTTGGTTAGTTTTCAGAAAAGCTCACGGTTTAGTTTAAAAAAAGACCCTTTCACAACATGTTGGAACAACTTAGCACTCAGCTGTAAATAACTTCTGCCTCACTTTTCTGCTCTTCTGTGACTCAGATGTTCAGTAATTATTTGAAATCCTGATTTTGAAACATAAAACTGAAGTTTTCC
The DNA here is from genome assembly GCA_037367275.1 of Coranthus polyacanthus. Taxonomy (NCBI): domain Eukaryota; kingdom Metazoa; phylum Chordata; class Actinopteri; order Kurtiformes; family Apogonidae; genus Coranthus; species Coranthus polyacanthus. Next base: position 9,674,763 of record JAPQRN010000015.1, read on the forward strand.
TTACTTCTCAGTTCTCAGTTGCTGCTTTTCTGTTGATGTGACTTTGTTGTCTTAATTTTCTTTCTCAGATGTCCATCCATCACACAGATGAGCTTCTGGTCGCCTTACCCTACAACACTTCACTGGCTTCCCTCCTGAATATAAAGCCAACAGCACCCTCTTCAGGTAGAAAGAGGAGCAGCCAGACAGAAACAAGCGACAGCGATGAGGAGAGCATCACAGACGTCACAGACGTCAGAGACGTCACAGACGTCAGAGTAGGAGGGGTCTACAAACTGCGAGTGGGCACCAACCTCCTTTCTACTTCCTCTTCCTCTTCATCATCATCTTTGTCAGCTCCTTTATCCCCAAACTGTTTCCCCACAAACCAGAACACTCTATCAGTCCCCCCGGAAGTCTTCAGTGCCCTGCCTGAAGCCCTGATCACAGCAAACCCCTCCACCTCCGCTGAAGACTGTCTGACTGCAGAAAGAACCAAAAGAGAGGAGGAGGAGGAGGAGGAGGAGGAGGAGGTGGAGGAAGAGGAGGGTATGAGAGAGGGCAGCCAGGATGTGAACTTCCTCACATTAACCTTCGGTAGGCACAAGGAGGAGAAAGAGGAGGAGCGATCACATGTTGATTTACAGTCTCTTTCTGCCTCAGAGGAGACTCCTGTCCTACTCACACAAATGTGCTTTTCAAGTGAAGCTGCCAAAGACTCTGATTCCTGCTCTGATGATGAAGAGGAGGAAGACGAGTACGATGAAACATCTGTATACATGCGTAGATGACAAAATTCTGACTGAATTTCTGAGTCTCCAGACAGTGTTAAAAGCAGACCTCATCCATTGAAAACTCCTACAATTAGTTATTAATCAATCGATTATTTTAAGATATTGAAACTAAATTAAATAACATAATGCGTCCATAACAAGTGTGTTTCAGAAGCTGGAGCTGGAACAGTTAACAAGTGGCATGGTGCGCTTTCACATTGAAAGCCTTAAGGCTCAGTTCAGATTTATTGTTCAGATCTGACTTTTTTCATTTTCTGTTCACATTATTTCTTAAATGTGGCCAATATCAGATTCTGTTGTGAAGTGGCCACGGTCCTGAAATGACCCACAAAAGTACAATAACAAAGAGGTAACGCAGCACAGTGTCATTTCATTTATAGGTTGATGTGCTGTGGAAGAGAAATGCTCTTTTCAGTCATTTCTTTCTCTTCAGCCATACATCTGCTCAAATTTTCTCATACAGAGGTGTCACCCCAAATACCGCCAAGGTCTAACACCTCACTGTCCTTACACTGACTACTTCCATTGCAGCTGTCAGCCATGTTTGCATTCGAGTGACTCTTGTCAGCGCAGATGTCTAAGGGGACGTAAAAGTCACATGAAGTCTGATCTGATTGTCCAGAGGTTGCATTGCAAAAAAATAATACCTGCATCTGATTTAGGACCAAATCTGAGTTACATGTGAACAAAAATAAAAATCAGATTTGGGCCACCTTTTCCTGCAGCCTGAAACCTTGGGGTGTTTTCACACCTGCTCATTTTAGTTCAGTTAAATCGGTTGGGAACGACTGCTCTAGAGGAGGTGGTCTCAGTCTCGAACAAACTCCGGAACATTTAGTTTCTGGTGGGAACAAGATCCGACCTCAATCCGACCCAACTACCAGGTGAACTGCATAAGTTTGAGCAAGGTGGCTCCTTTCGCACTTTGCATTCTGGGATACAGCCAAGGACACAAACTGCAGCAGCTCGTTGGAGCTGAGGGTGTTGCTCTCACTGAAAGCAGCACAGGTCCAGAACACAGGACCTTCTTCCTGTATTTCCCTTTTCACTGCCTCTGACCAATAAGAGGAGTGAACGTTCTACGAAAAGAAACTGAACCACGGGAAAAAGTTTTAAAACCCATCGACCCTCAAGCAAACTGTAGGTGTGAAAACGCCCTGCTGGGGTCGCATGTTTCGCAACAGCTTTGCGGTGGTATTTCCTTTTTTCCAACTTAAAGATCTTAATCACAAAAACTTCTCACTTAAAAGGAAACAGTCAGATTTCTCTGTATTCCTCATGACTGGTTTATTGTAAATCATGCAGCTTTTTCCTCTCTCGCTTTAATGGCTCAGTGGGCCGATGCTGGAAATGAATGCACTCATTATAGTTTCATATGGGAATATAATATAATATTTCTAGTAGCGTGGGGACTCTACTTAACATTAGATGCAGCATTAGTTGGAGATTCTGAAGTATAATAACAGGAAACCTGAGCAACAAATGCTAGTTTCTTTTTCTCAAATCAAACTTTTTTCTAGTGTGATTGTTTTGATGTATTTTCCACTGGTTCTCGCTGTCCATCATGTTTAGCTCCCCTCTCTTTGAGGTCATTTTGAGGAACAGAAAGTTATAACTCAGGCAAATGATGTTTGAGGTGTTATTTTTATTTTACATTCTTCAACCTGGCACTGTACACTAAGCTCAGTTGTAGTCAGAGAGCAAAAAGTCCACATGATAAGTACTGCACTGCTACTTAAATGATTAGTTTTGTATATGTTTTTATGTGACTTTATAACTCACCAAAGCTCTTAACCCTGTTTACAGGATGGGGTGTTATAACTAGGCTTAAAAAAGTTCTTCAGATAGTTGACAGAATACAAATCAGTGCAAGTTTTATTAACAATTTGAGCAGAATTGTGAAAAAATATCCAGTTGCAGTTAATGCATTGTGAGGAGTTGCTGCTTTTCTGTGTCCTATATTAACTGTTTTATAGAACATATTGTATTAACGATGACACGTTAATGCATAAAGAATTACTGTAATGAAGATAGTGGTTTGTCACCTGTAAAGAATTCTCTGACAAGCAGATTTTGAGGATGGTTTTGCACATGCTCAGTTGGATTTCATCAGGATTTTTTGTTTTTCTGACATTTTATACCTTTTTATTAGACGGGAATCACCACAGCATGGGCACAGGAAGTGAGTGCGTGGATAAATCCATTTCAATACTCTTTTTATTTAGACAGTATTTAACTGCATGAGGTCACTTCATATGCACTGACTTGGCTGTGAGTATTTTCTGTGTTATTGTACAAACCAGCCGTGCGTTTTATAATCGTGTCTGAATCCAGGTAACATAAAAGCCATGGTTTTTATTTATGTCACAATCCACGTACAATACCAGTCAGAAGCTTCAGGACACCACCATTTTGTCTGAAGGGCAGACCTGCACCTTTAAGGGTTATAATGGTTAGATGTCTTCCTTTGTTAATCACCTTTTTAATATTGTCAATATTGTCCAAACGATGCTTCGGAGGGTGTCGTCTGTTAAAACACTGCTTTTACACAAACAGATGGTTTTGTTACTAATCAACAAAAGTCACGACACCTGTAAGAATTGTTTGCACCAACTTTTCAAGTAGGCAAGTCACAGATATTACATAACTATTGCAATCGTTTGAGGTAGTGATTATTTTTTGCACAATTTATCTCCTTCAGCTTTATGAAAACAGCTGAATGAACAGAGAAATGTCATTTGCATCACTATTTTCACTATATTCCTAGTAATATTTAATATTAATATTTAGCATATTTAAGTTCTTATTAATTTCGTATCAGCTCTGTGCTGTAATGTTTATGACAATTAATCACCAGCTGAAATGTCATTATTGTGACAGCCTTACTATGAAAGCTTGATTTCTCTTGTATTGCTGGTGTAAAAAAAACAACAAAAAAAACCCTGCAAGTTGTTAACCCATTATGTGGTAAAACACGGAACCAGCTCGAGTCTAGCGAATGACCTGAGATGGAACAAAGGAAAAAAAATGTTTAGGGTACCAAAAACTAAAAAAATAATATAAGTGTCAGGTTTATTTATTTGTTTTGGGAACATGTAATGGATTAAGATCCTTTCTGCAGAAATGGAAGTAAATGAAGCCTCGGAAGTTGATGAAAATAATTCTTGCAGGCATCCTGATTTGCAAACCCTTTGTCTGTATAAAATCAGTGTTAGAACAGACATTGGACAGTATTACCCTAGTATAAGCAGAGAACAGATTATTAGAACTTTACTATGGAGGAAATGGAGGTGTCCTAAAACTTTTGGCCAGTAGTGTACAGTAGTATTATACAGTCATTTGTGTAATAACATAAATGTGTTTTTATACTCACTGTAAATCATTCCTAATGTATTCATGAGACTCATACTGCTCAGTGTTCAGCCATATACATGGACAATGTGAAATATGTTTTGAATAAAGTTACAGACAGTAAGTCACCTGTTTTATTGCAGTCAAACCATCAAATATCCAAAGGCAACAAGATCTCCTTTGTGCAAAAAGACAGTCAAATTAATAAAAAAAAAAAAAGAAAAAAAGTCCAATAGAAACTGTAGAAAAGTGTGCTGACTGCAGTGTCCACCAGCGAGTGTGAGAGTTGATCGCACCATGTGCAGGGTTTATAATGCACAGGGAGGGACTTCTGGGGAAACAGAAACTCAGCAGCAAACATGATAACAAACTGTGCCGTTTCCCAACCCCCACACCTGCCCCCTGCTCCCTCCCATCCCTCTCTATATGTTGTGTGTTCTTACCCTGAAAACAAGAGCCTTATCATCTCATTAGCCACTACGCAGTAGTCCATGGACGGAAGATGGGGCTGTGGATGCTGATGCTTCTGCATTTCCACCTTGGTAATTCCACCTGAAGGGAGAAAGGGGCTTTTGATGAATATGTGTGAGATGATTTCATGTTCGTCAGTGCTGTTTGTAACCTGCAGTGTTCTGCTCTGCCTGTTGTCTTCAGACTGAGAGTTGTACATTTCATGGTAAGGGGTGGAATACAATAATCTCTCTGTGGCTTATATCTGTGCATGAAATGTTTCTTTAATATTTGCAGACTTGCAGCCATGGAGGAGTTGTTAATAGACAAATCAATTACTAAAAATCCAAATGTTTTAATTTGCTGGGATTGAACAGTAAGCTAATAGTCCCCATGTGTACTCTACTGCTTTTAGATGATCAGTTTCATTTATGTTTACCGTGAGTTAATAACCGACTGAGCTCTTAACCGTGCTCACAGGATGAAACACTGTCAGCAGTTCAAGTAGCTGACGGAATACAAATCAGCATAAATTAAGAATTCTGCTAAAGAAAATGTTTACAGCTTCCAGATTGTGAGTATTTTCTGCTTTTGTTGTTAACTGTTTTAAAGGGCATATTCTGCACAAGATGTCAAATGACTAAAATAACTGGATGATTTATCATAATCGAGAGAGTTGAAGACAAACAAGGACACAGAACACAGGTTCAGTCACGTTTCATCTAGAGTTTTGGGTATTTGTTTTGGTTTTGGAACTTTTTATACCTTTATTAGACAGCAGCAAGGGGACAGGAAGTGAGCGCATGAATGAATCAACTTCTTTAATCTTTTTTAACAGTATTGCAGCATGCACAGACTCAACTGTGAATGTGAGATGATGCGGGGTGGGGTGGATTACAAGCCTGGATTCCCAACAGCTTAAAGGAGTTAAATGTCACCTCCAGTGTCCACTATGACGCTGACCAAATGTGAAGATGAGTTAATAATGTAGGAGGAGTTTGTTAGAAGCGCAAGGGCACATTCGAACCAAAATGACTTCCCGTTGGGGCGTAGGGTTTGGATCCATGAGGCTTTTTTTTTTTTTGTGTGTGCGTCTGGACTTGACGCATGTACCTACTTAAAACACTGAAACCTCACCCATTTCTGATGCTCGTGCAAATACCTCTCAAAAAAATGTAATTCTTTTGGGAGAAGAAGCATGGATAGGTCCTTCACACTGGTCCTAAAAATTCCAATCATTTCACCCTCTGTTTGACAAATTCTTCTTCATTTCCTTCCCCCTCTGCAGCGGTTTGTGTCTCCCTCCCGGCTCCTTCCAACGTCTCCATCTCGTCCTTCAACATGGAGCACATTCTCAGCTTCCTGCCGGGACCCGGGACCCCCAGCAACGCCCGCTTCACCGTTCAGACCCTGCGCTTCAGGTACTCGGCCAACAGGCAACAGAAAACCTGAGAATAACAGAAACACATGCACCGATTTACTGGTAAAGATGATTTCCTGCAGATAAAAAGTGACAAAAATACAGAAACTTGCAGTGCTTTGTTCGTTGTGGTTTGGCAACACTCCAGCGAAGGCCAGCTGTCGTCAGATACCTGACTGACATGTTCCCTCTTCCTGATTTTTAGTCATTTACTCGCTTGAACTGTACTTGAGTATTTCTGTATATATCTTGCAGGTTTATACTGCTACTCCTGTCTGACAGCTTTAGATCCTTTTCATTTTACAGTTTTTCATCCTCTTCGTGTCCGGTGAAAACCACATATCTCCAGATGTGTTGATTTGTGGTGGACTTTGAATGCGGCTCGTTCCTGTTACTCGTATTTTCTCTAAACTGAGTCACATATTTATAATAAATGGCTTGATTTAAGTCTCCTTCATCACTTAAACAGAGATAAAAGACATTCAACTATTATGATACATGAGTTCCATTACAATTTCACTGAGATTGAGATTTCAAGAAGGTGACATAAATGTTTTTTTCTACAAGGTTTCAACCGTGCAGACTGAATGAGTGATAATGGATTCCCCAGAGGGATCAAGTTAATCAAGTTAATCTGAATCTTCAACTGTCACTCTGACCTTTTATTAACGTTTTTTAAACATTACAATCTTTGTCAGGTCACATCTAAATGTCAAATACTCAAAGATCTACAGGTAACTTGAATTTATTGAAATACTTACGACAGGCTGTCCTCTCTATTTTGCTTGTATTTTGTTATTCTGAGTCGTCCCTGAGTTTTGACCAATGCACGTTCTTAAATTTTTTTTTTTCTTTAAAGTGTGCAAAAAAACATGAAAAATTTGTAATTTTTTTCCAACATTTATCAAGCCAAAACGCTACCAGACAACAGGAACGACCCGCGATTGTGATAAACTGAAGGATGACATTGACACTTTAAAACTCTCTTGAATTCGAGATTGTGTGACTATGGTGTTTTAAAGGGTCAGCTGTTTCTGTTTCCTGGTGCACTTGTTTGTTTCGTCTTCAGTCCAGCTCTGAAGTTCCATAACTTTCATTTATATGTTTAATTTTTTTTTATCATACCCTGGTGACTCAGCTGTTGTTTAAGGTGGTGTAAATATTAGATTAGATAGTAATACATTGTGTACTCAGTGTAAAAATGAGCTTCTTTTGTCTTTGTTTATTTTCATTATTAGTATTATTATGTATAATTTACTTTAATATTTTTGTAGTCTATCATATTTTAAATCTAAAAAAACATTTTTCATTTTTAAAAATATCCTAAAATCGCAGAAGGTGATGTATTCAGGGGACTTTTTGATCCGATCAACAGTTTCCAAAATCAGTTCACACACACATATATATATATATATAATCAGACAAAATCTTCCAGACTTGAGGCGATGTTGTCATTTTCTCTTAAAAAGTGACACATAGGCCAAATATTTTCTCTCCAGCCGCTGTTTAATAATGTTTCGTGCTCTGCCGAAAGAAGCTGACAGACACTTTTTGCTTTTCTCTCCTCCACTCTGCCTTTTCTTTTTTCACGTTGGAGGAGGAGCACGTGGAGGTCGGTGTCCAGGTGTTCGGAGCTGACGGCCGGACAGACGTGTAACCTAACCAGAGTGTTTAATGACCCGTTTGATCGCTACCAAGCCCGCGTCCAGGCCTTCACCCACACCCAGACATCCAACTGGACTTTGTCTGTGCGCTTCCAGCCTCTGTCAGACAGTAAGAAGTAAGCAGAGACAATCGTCACCTTCAATCCTCAGTTGACTAACGGTGATCTTTCTGTTTTTTTCTCCCTGTAGCGACCTTGGGGCCTCCTGACGTCTCCGTCGTCGGCTGCGGGAACTGTTTGATCCTGCGGGTCGGTGCTCCCCCTTTAAAGAACCAGCAGAATCTGGACCTCTTCAGAGACCTCATCATAAACGTGCAGAGGACCAGGGATGGTACACATGTATGTATTCATATATTAAGGTCAATGTAAAGTAAATTCAGAGATTGGTTTCTAAACACATTATACATGTTAGAAAAAAGATGCTGAACACTTGAAATTATGTAGTGCAACACGCCATAGTCTGACATTGTCTCCTATTGAACCAAAAACATTGTAGCAGGTGTTGACTCGATCTTAACAGAAATATGAAACATGCATCTATTTTCATAGCTCATCTTCAGCCTTGGGTGACTGCAGCTGTCAAAGGGTATTTAATGAAAACAATACAATATGTGCTCTGTTTAAGTATGAAGTAGCATGAATCGGAAAGAAAAGTAACTCAGATTTGTACTTAAGTGCAGAAGATTTAGTTACCACTGATCCCGATATAGTTCATCTCATGAGATAAGTGAACTTGTGCGGGTTTTTGTGTTTCTTTGGGTTTTATCTCTACTCTGCTCAGAGAAGCGTGCACTTCCCGAGAAATAGAAACCCACAAAGCAGCTCTGTTTAACTCTATGGAAAGAGTCACGAAAAGGCCGATCAGAAAACACATGCGCGTGCATCGGGTTCCCTGACGTGTCTGCTTTTCAGCGCGTGGTTTTGCCCACGTCTTCCTGCCTGTGTGCAAGGAAACGCTCAGCCTGATGAGAAGAACAAAGAGGAATTCATGTTTACATCTGTGATTTTTAATCTCCTCGCCGCACATTTCTCCCTTTACAGCAGATAAATTCAATAAACCGTGATTACGCCATACATCGAGGCTAAACATTAGACTTCAGGCTGTCTTGAATGCGTGAATCCGTGTCCCCTTGAGATTCGAAACAGTTCTCAGTTTCTTAAATGCAATATTGGGATGCTATTATCTCTTTTATTGATCAAATGAAACCAGGGGAAATCAAATACCATGCTCATTTTGGATTTGTTTTTAATAACACACATTGTAAGGTGGGTTTTCTTGGTAAAATACCCAGCACTGACACAGGAAATGACGCATTTTGAGTTTACTACAATAACCGTAGTTTCCAAGGAATTACATGAAAGTGATGATGAGCAGTGGCAGCTGAACAAAGAAAGAAAAAAGCACCGCCTACCGGACTATTATTGCCACTCCACCACATTAACATAATGTGTCAAAATCATTTCTTAACTCTCAGCATTAAACAGGTTTTAAGTTACTCTTTTATTCTTTTATGCTCATTCTTATTCTTTACACTATCAGTTCTTAGAACGTGGTTTCTGTTTGTGTGTGTGTTTCAGTTCAGGCTGAGTCTGCCTTTCCAAGAGGAGAGCGTGATCACGTACCTGCAGCGAGGCGTGGAGTACTGCGTGACCGTCACTCTGACAGCGTTTTCCAATTCCAACTTCCTCCCCAGTAAACCTTACTGCGCCTTCACCAGCCCTCCTCAGTCCAGAAGCTCAGGTATACTCTGAGGACTTTGACCACAGACAGACTACATGAACCCATCAGGGACACATCGGTCTCCTCAGGATGACCCCTAACCCTCCCTAACCCTAACTGTCCAAAAAGTGTTTTCGCATCGTACATGAACTGAACCATGGTTCAATTTGATCTGGACTGAGACCACCTCTTTTGGTTGGACCAAAGACTGGCTGTTTAGTCTGCACCATGGCGTTACAGAGCTCCTGTTAATGTCATGTTGTCGTAAAAGCAACATTCAACATTAAAACACTGTACAAAACACACGAAAATACTAAGTCACCATCAATGTGAGCCCAGCGCAGCAGGCCTACATTTGTCTTTGCCAACGGGTTTTCGGCCCGGTCCGGGGCCCGGGGCTTGGGAACTCCTGGTTTAGGGTTTTCGGTCTGAATGCTGTAGAGATGCCAGGCTGTTTTACTTACTAAGATCTGAATTTCCTCATATCCAATGTGTTTTATGACAAAATGATGGGTTTCTATTTCAAACAGTAACACTCTGGAGATCCAATGTATTCTGTTCTATCTTGTTTGACAGTGTACGTGGTTTTGGGCCTGCTGGGGGCGTTTTCTGTGCTGGGCTTCGTCCTCATTGGATCGGTGGTCTGCGGTGGTCAGCTGGGCTTCAAGTTACTGGGACATCGCTTACCCAGAAGTCTGGTAACAGGCTTACTCTGTGTGCTGGGACTTTACCTGTTCATCAGGACACTGCATGTACATGTGGAGTAAATGGATGCTAATCAGTCATATCAGTTTGTTTTGATTGCTCCTAGTCTATTACATGGCACCATGAATTGATTTATCAAAGGTTAATTAATAATAATTGGTGTTTTTTTTATTTTTTTGGGGGGGGGGATGGGTTGAACTGGGAGACACAACTCTTGTACGGGAGCGGTTTTAATTTCGTTTAATCTCACATCTCCAGTCTTACATCCTGCTCCAAGGCCAGAGTCGTGGATCCATTGAGCTGTCCGATCAGATCTCAGTCAGAGATCTCCATAAAGAGGACTCCGCTGCCTGCCAGCTGACTGGCCACAGATCAGTTCAACCAGTGAGGAGCAGCTCGGAGAGTGGAGATGAAGACTGCACACTGTAGCAAAATCAGACGTTTAGTGGGAGAGTTTCAAATCCTGCCTCTGTGCCAGTGTTTCTACTGTCCTCTGAGCCCTTAAAGTTACTATATTTGTAAAGCTTTATAACCCACATAACAACTGAATGATGCTATTAATCGACTAGTTGTCAAATATGAAATTAATCCTAAACTATTTTGAAAATCAATTAATTTCCTTAATTTTTAAGAAAAAAAAAGTACAAATTTTCTGATTCCAGCTTCTTAAATTGGAATAATTTCTGGTTTCTTTACTCATCTGTTACTATAAACTGAATATCTTTGAGCTGTACATCAAAGAATACATTTGAGGACGTCATCCTGGGCTTTGGGGAAACACTGATCGACATTTTTTCATACTTTTCCTGACGCTTTATAGAATGAACAACTAAACGATTAATCGAAAAGAACAATCGACAGATTATAGTTTCAGATGGTTTCAGCCTGCTATGTAAGATTCACGTGCACTTAAGTGCTCACAGGAAGTTTGTGTTGGACTCTGTTTACATATATGTACGAAATTTGTGGTGCTGATAGCATTAAAAATACTTCATAACAGTTGTATTTAGGCTGTGATAGCTAAGGTTTTTATGTGTAGACACAAAAACTTCATTAGGGTTCGAAAAAGCCTGAAAAAGTGACATCTGGTCAATGCTACTTTTTCTTTTTTCTGCACTTATTCTACAAGAGCTGCGTAAACATGGGTCATTTAATGCCCTTGACTTATCGATCCATATCCTAACAACTGTCTCGGTTGTCCACATTTCTGATAACAGCCTGCACAATGATCTCTATGTAAAGAACTTGTGTTGTTTTTTTCCGTGGAAATCCTTACGCTCACTCCCGGGTTCTTCAGTGCCTCTCTTCTGTATTCTTACAGCCGCAACAGTGTGGAACAATAGCCATCCTTAGCTTAGAAAAGGAGTAGAGTTACATCAAACCGGTACAACACAGACTCCAACATGAGCACAGGTGAATCTTGCATATCGAACATATAATTACTACTACTTTAACTTGGTCATTTCTTAAATATACTTGTAAGACTATTATAGTTACTTCTTTAAGTGCTGCTCTGTTTCTTTGATTGTACTCTCACCAAGAAGCTGCTGTTTTGGGAATATTTCTGTAAGTTTTGTGCTGAACGTGGTTGTGTGTTGGTGGTTGGTGTTTATGTTGTTAGCGGTAGATTCTGTCCCATAAATAATGTTAGGTCCCAGTAATAAAACATTGTTTGTGTGTAATTATTTTATTTAGACCTTATTCATCTATTTTCATCCATCCATGACATTCTCATCCCTTCTGACCACAGCCATTTAGGAAACAGGAAGTGAGCTGTTTCATATCATTGGTGAAGCGTGCCATCTTTGTATTGATCTTTGGTATTAGCATGTATTACAATGTAGTAGCAGCCAATAAACCAATCACAGCAGAGTACAGCGTCCCTCAGGCTGATCCATTCTAGCACCAACCTTGCGTAATTGACTAAGAATATTACAAATTGCCCCTTTAAGGTGGTACACCGTACGACATCAGAAACACCTGGTGTTCCACCCTGGTAATGTCACGATAGCCAAAAACATTTGGTGAAAAAGACATGGTGACCTTTTCATAATCTTGGTCAGCTTGGAGATTCTTTAATTCCTCAGTTCATCCTCTCTTTTTAATGTTTGCACCTACTGTAAACTCAGCATTTCTTACATTTTCCACTGTTAAAGAGATTCATTTTGTCTTGTTATTGTGAATTCAGACATTCTTTAATTAAGTGTATGTATGTTTACTTGGTATTAAATGTAGCTGGTTGTTTACATTGAGCTATAAAATGTGACTTCATGCTGTTTTGTTAAAGCTGCTTGTTATAATAAGGGAGTAGTACAATGAGAAATATGGGCAGCTCACAAGAGACACATTTTTCAAAAAATAAAAATGTATTGGGGGGGTTATTTTTTATTTTATTTTTTTATTTTTTTTATCTGCAATCAAATAAAACAGATTTTTAACTCTCAACTCAAACCCTGGCTGTTCCGTGGTTGAACAGTTTTCTGTTTCGGGTTTGGACCAGAATATGTTGAAAAAAGTTGTTACGGTACCACTTTAAAATAACACGACCCTTATAAAGGATTTACAAACTGTTTATAACCAGGTCATAAACACTTAACAAGCATTAATAAACCATTATAAAGACATTATAACACAGCTTTTATACATTTTAAGTGCAAATAGTAAATTGTTAAGCCTGTATCCTGGCTGTTTGACACAAGGTTTATACATAAAATGTACAACCCAGTATAAGTTGTGTCGTCTTTACTTTTGAGATCCTCTGGTCGACCTCGGGTCATCAACGGGTCGTACTGAGGTGTTAGATTGTGTATGTGATGT
>JAPQRN010000015.1:9687761-9702934 GCA_037367275.1 Coranthus polyacanthus
TGTGTGTGTGTGCATGCGTTTCCATTGCTGTGAGGACAAACAATGCAAAGTACAAATACTTGGAGGACATTTTGGCTGGTTGTCACAACTTTAAATCCAATCCTAAACCCACGTCTGAACGCTCAAACAGTCAGTGTTTTCACACCTTGTTGGTCTGGTTAAACTGCATTTGGGTTCATTTTCCACTTGGTGCAGAGGCACATGTGAACTGGGGCTGAACAATTAATCATAACAGAAGATGCACCGATATCCAAACGAAACAATATCGTTACTGGCCTTGTTTCATACATTTGCATGATTTAAATATGTTTGGGTACGAGCTACAGTCTACAAATTCAGCTTTGCATAAACTTAAGTAGTAAAAATGTACATGTCTTGATTATCATGTCAATAGAACATTATCTATCATTTTTCATTTCATTAATGTGTAGGGTTGGGTAACAGACTGCAATACATTTGCTTAGATAATACGGAGTATCAAAAAATGCCTGAAATCGTCTGATACCAAATTTCAATACCCAAAGCGTAAACTGCTAATTCAGGTGCGGACTAAAACCACCAGACTTACACCTTTTAGAGGAGGCGGTCAGAGTCCGGTTTGTTTGTGGTGAGAGCACATGATCACAAGTTTGAGCTATTCCATGTTAAACACTGCCACATTATTATTTTTTTTTACAGATGGCCTTTTTTTAGTTCAGCTTAAGAACTAAACAGCTTTGTGCAACAGAAACATGTAGACATCCACCTGAAATCTGACTTTTAGTTACATTTAAGCCTTAGTCTATCTTTTTAAAAACGACCCTCGCTGTGCTTTGCATTGTGGGATACGGCAGCTTGTGTAGTAACAGTAGCAGCAGATAACCACAGAATGTTTCTCTCAAAGAAATATGTACTAGTCCAGAACTCAGGACCTTCTTCCTGAATTTACTTTCTTGCTCCCGCCCCAGACACATCTGACCAATAAGAGGAGAGAACGCTTTTCACATGCGTCATGACTGACTTAAAACTGAACCGAGGGGAAAACCAAGTTTACAAACACATCGACTGATTCAGACCAGAACAAAGCAGGTCTAGGAGTGAAAACACCATGTTAGGATAAGAGAGAGGGAAGGAATTATGTCAGTGAGTGTCCTCACAAAGACAGAAACACAAGCGTTTTTGTTGGAACAGAACAGACCCTCTAACCCCATAAATCTTCGGTGCGACCGAACTTGTAGATCAGAGTGCTGCAGAGAGAGAGGAAAAAAAAAACAAAAAAACACGTCACCTTCACACAACATCTGTTCACAGAACAAAACGACAACTGACTTTGGATATTTTTACACCTCACATGCATCTCTCCTGGAGAACAGCTAAAGATCAGCGATATGACAATACACATGTCATATCAACAGAAAACTGCCTATCTTTTCATATTACACTATCTTTTATTTCTTTATAAAGCAGTATATTTATTCATTTGGACATTGCTTTGTGTTCTCTTTTTTCAGGGATCTGCTCTAAAATGTAAGAGCTTCGTCCTTGGTTCATGTTCTACCCTTCACCGAGTTTCATGAAAATAATCCTACAGACAGACTCACATGACTGATAGCTTCATTGGTGGAGGTAATAATCAAATATAGATTTGTGAAAGATGTTAACACCACTAAAATATATGTATATGTAATGTTACTTGACCTAACATCCTCCCGTCAATGACCATTCCTTATAAAGTCAAACATACGTCATGAATTTCATCTGAATATGAGAACAAATGTACAGTACACTAAGCAACTTCTTTAAGTCTGAATAATTCACTTTGACCTCCTACATAAATCCAACTAGTGTTGCTATTGTGACAGGACTTGTTTTAATTTAATGGTTTCTTTTCTTGAGCTGAAGGACATGGATATCCATTATGGATTAATTAAGTTAAGAAATCTGAATATAGACTTTCTCCTACTCTTCTTTGTGAAGACTTCTTTAACATCTTGTGTCTGGAGGACACTGTGCTGATCTTCTCTACATAAAAGTCAGACAGACACACCCCTGGATACTTGCTGCTGCATGAATGTTGTCATTTATATACACGTCTGCATTCACACTGTGTAAGCCAGTCTGCTCTATTACTGCTTCCGTTGCCAGTTTCCTGCATTTCCCAGAAAGCCTGAACGTGCCTGAACGTGGCGACTGGAGTGGAGTCGAGTGCAGCTCACATAAATACACACAGAATTTCCAGATCACACCTTTTTCTGGAAACAAGGCGCATCTGCAGAGCATTTCCTGCTGTGACTGAGCTCTGACGCCAAAACCTGATGATATTCTAAGCTCGGTTTCTAAGTATTGATAAAGGAGCAATTAAGAGTGGAATTTTAATATGAAATAAAAAAACATGTTTACAAACGCTGTTATATGTGACGCTGGAATACGATGTTGTTTCAGGTTATACTCACCTAAAAAAGATGAAGGCGTTCTGAAAGAACACTGCCAGCCCTGGAGCCACGTCTTTCTCTGGAAAGAAACAAAAACAAAACAAAAGGCTATTATTGACGTTCGAAGCAAATTCTTGTGCCAGACGTTGATGAAACATAAATATAAAAGCATAAATAATAATAGTACATCATAAACTTATGAATAAAGAGTAAACCTATCTTGGAATCTGTCATTTCTTACCACGTTGAAAAGATAATAGTGATTTTTTTTTTTTTTTTTCAATTTTTCCCCCTTTTCAGAAACAGATAAAACATTTGTAAAAGCCTTGATTTTCTTTCTCACCAATATTTTTTAGTGAACATATTTCTTAAAGTTATTACTGAAAGAAACAGTGTGTGTCTCTCTCCTCACCTCTGTGATGCTCAAAGACACAGCAGGAAGCAGCGGCTACATTTCAACCGTTTTCTTATTCATTTAACAGGAGTCGTGGAAAATAAAAGCTAAAGTCCCTCAGAAATGTCTGTACCACAGTTTCAGATACACCTCTTCTATGTAAATATAAATACAGGAGTGGCAGAAAATGAACAGAATCATCAACCAACACGTCATTATCATTCATTACTTCTTCACTTGGATTTTTCTAGTGTATACGCGCCTCTTTCTTTTATCTCCAGTCCTCCATTAAAATTTTGTTATCACTCCAATAATCAGTTTCATGCCAGCAATGAAATGGGATTTCTGCAGGTGTGCAATGTGAGGGTGAAAGCTGGAGACGAGATGTGATCTGGCAGTGCAATACGTAAAAGGTCATCAGACAACACAACATGGCAGTTCTCAATAAATTGAGAAAACAGATCAAATGAAACATGCGGGAGGAAAAATGTTGTCATGTTGTAACTAGAATTATTTACACAGTGACAGTGGATTATCATTTCAGTTTTGTCCATCAGTATGAAAGGTGCAGACATTGACAGATCTCAGGAAACCACGATTAGAGGCAGCGAGAGAGGTATCTGATCAGATCTAAACCAATGTCTGTGTGAATCTGAATCACATCAGAAATCAGTGTGATATCCCCTCTCTGTATGAAATACAAAACATCTGCTCGGTGAAAGAAATCACATTAGCAGCAGCAGTAGGATGGCCTAATCCAATCTGGCCTAAAGATTACGTGATGATCTTCTGAAGCAGAAACATGATCTGAATCATCATTTTTCTCATCTCATGTAAAATGCAGGCTAGTTACAACCAAACGATAACTGTTTTTCACCTGGGTTTGTGGTTTGATGTTTTTTTTGTTCATTGGTATTTGACTAAAAACACAACAGGACCAATATTATTGCAATATTTAGACAATAGCTAGAAGAAACCCCAAACAAATCTGCTCAGTGTGACGTAAACACTATGTCCTTATTTTCCTAAATCAGACATATATCTTTGACAGCTGCAGCGTTAACTGTCAGCCTGCCGTACATAGTCTCGTAAACGGTTTCACAATGAACCGAAACCATTTTTACACTTCTCAAAATAACGTAAAAGATCTTTGATGCGTTTGTTGTGTTTTGCACTGTTGCTGTGATAAAGCATCTGAGAAAATGATGCTTAGTGCACATCAGGGTTCTGCTGCAGTTACTGGTCTTTTATTACCTCAGCGGCAAAATAACATGTTACACTAACTCCTGCAGGTTAAAGTGGACAACCAAATGCTTTAAGTGCGGACAGATTCTACAGTATCAGTATAAAAGGAAAGTTTCGATCCTGTTCTTATAGAACAGTATGATGTGATAGTGAAGCTGACCTTTTGGGTGTAAAATATCATTACATAATCATATTATTAGATTGCACATTTGCATGAAATTTTGTCAGAATGAGCAAATGAATTCTTGAGTTACAGACGAAGTGTCACCAAAATCCAACCAGTTCATCCTAGAGTCTAAGTGAAAGTTTCTTCCAAATTTGGAAAAAAATTCTGTCAAGGCGTTCCTACGATATATTTACGAGAACTGGATGGACGGACAACCTGAAAACATAATGCCTCTCACACTCGCTATTGCCCCCACAGAGGCATACAAATAGAAGAACCAGTTGTTAAAAAGAGAAGCACAAAGAAAGAAACATGGTAAAAAATAAAAAGAAAGCCAAGGAATAATGAGACAAGAGGAAAATGAGCTGCTCACTCACTTGGCACAACGTAGCCACCAAACAGGATCCAGATGGAGGCGATGAGCGAGCCAAACATCATCATGAAGCCGATAAAGAGCCAGAGACGAGCTCCTGCCACGACACAGACAAGATAATTACACTCATTAACGCAGCACTCGCTCTGCAATGCACGACGGCTGAAGAGCGCACACAGTAGTCTGTCTTACTAGAAGCAGAACCACAGAGCTCTTATACTATGTGAGTAGTAGGAAAATGTGCCTAAATGAGCAGCTGGTATGGATGCTCAACATAGTGATGGTCAACACAAACATGCCCAAGGGAGACTAATTTTAACCATTTTAATATGAAAAACCCACTGTTCTTCTACCAACAGCTTCTTTCTGAAGCTGGGCACACACTTCACGACTGTCATGCTGATTCTGAATGAGATTTGAATGCGATGACAGTGGCATTCATTTCCTACAGTGATCACTGAATTGACAGCTTTTGCAGACAGATGTTATTTGCTGGCTCATTAAGAAGTAAACAAGAAAAAAAAGCCAGTCAACAATCTAGTCTTCAGTTCCAGTCATCTTCAGTTGTTCTCACAAACGGGCTTTTAAACATGTTTAATATTTGTGATTGGTGTTCATTCTCCTGCCCGAGCTCAGTCATTTTTTTACCGCTTTCAAAGAAGCCCACCTGTCCTTCCGAGGCAGCCCTCTCCATATGTGTCTCCTCTCACCTGGCCATTGGAAACAGCATTGATCCTGTGAGGAAAAACAGTCATGAGGTCAATCTTAATGCGCCAGTGGCCGACACTACAAACATTAACAGCAGACTAAACATAAACCAGGTCAAAAGACCTGGTTGAGCATCAGATGGAATATTTTGTTTACTCTGAATACTTTATCAGTAGACATCATAAAAAACATTTTTATTTTTCATATTGTATTTTATTATACTGTTGAAAATAGTGTAACAAACTGGAAACTGTTATGACTACGGTGGTAAAACCTGAGTCACTGAACCACAGTCCACAGAAACTACTTTCCTTCTGGATTTTTTGTGCAGTGTAAATCAAATGTACCTCATATAAATGTATGTACACTATATGTCCAAAGCTCCTTATTGTTAGGCCTGCACAATATGAGGAACATCTTCAATGTGCAATGACACTGTTCAATATTGCAATGACAATATGACTGAATATGACTTGTGATAAATAAACAAACTAATCTTCCATTCGTCACCAAATTGACACGGTTCAATCTGAGGAAAGCTGATAGCTCATCTGATTGGCAAAATGTTTGCAAGCATAGTATGAATGCATGGCATGTGTAAATGAAAATATTTTTCTTATTTATTGCTTTTTGGTCTTTTACTCATGTTCATATTTAATTGGTAAAAACTACCTGCTGTTCATCCACTGTTTGTATCTTTGGTGTGCAGATGGTTTGTTTTTTTTCTGGTTTGGCTTCCTAGGTTTCAATAAATGGAAGTCTGAATGCTGCAGCATGTAATGACACAGTGTGTCTCCAGTTTAGTTCCAACACTTTGATAAAAATACTGTCCTGTTTCAACATGGCAATGCCTCTGTGCACCAAGCCAGATCCATTAAAAAAAAAAAAAAAAACCGACCCAACACATGACCACAGATACACACCTAGTGTTTGATTTTGAGTATTTTTAACAGTTAAACATGAAATGTAAATCTTTGCTAACTATACTGGTGGTCTGTGCATTGCTCCCACACCACATACTGCTTCTCCTCATCTGCAGTAGATGAGTGTCCTACCTCACACTGTGCAGGCGCCCACACCAACCAGAAGGAGACATTTACACTTTCACAGAAAGACAGGTGGGCACGTTAAGAGCACTTACATGAAGAACGCTATAGTGGAGAAGACGCCACATGTGTGGAAAGCGTGGTTCATCTGCTCCTGCAACGGATACGTGACTGCTGCATCAATCATGATCCACCAGCCTGTGAAGAACTGGAGGAAGACCGAAACATTAACTTTAATATCTGGACGGTTCTAATTAATGACACATTCATATGATATTGAGACAGCACTCCTAACACAAAGCCTTAACGACATGACATGACATGGACAGAGCAGACAGTACTGTTGCACTCAGCAAAATGTTTTTGTTTTTTTAAATTCTATTTATGTAGCAGGTGTTTTTCCACTCAAGCCAAGCTACAACATGCTCTCTGATACTGAACACCTGACACAGTTTGTGCTCGTAGCATCGTGTGAAATGTATTTTTATGCTTCTTGTTGTCTTGATTAGGGTTGAACAATCATAGACTGCAAATAAAAAAAATGTACAAAGCCAATGTAACGTCACCGTTGACCGTGTTTTTCTGGAGCCAAAAGCAAATACAGCAGTAATTTTAATTGGTCCAAGTACTAGTTTATTGACTAGATTTTACACAGAGTGTTGTTTGTAATATTATTGTTGCTATTCTAGCAAGTTTATTAAAGTATGTATATAATGATTCTTTATAGTCTGTCAGCACTAAAAGTGTTTGGTTAGTCCACTTTAACCTGCAGGAATTCGTGTATTTGTTTTTGTTGCTACTGATGAAATAAGGCCAGTCATTGAACTACCCAGTACATTGTAAACTGATGCCAAAGGGTAGTATGTGACGAGATGGGAGTCTGACCCCTCTAACCCCACAGCCTCACTCTGCCGACACACAGTAAATTGGAAATAGCTCTCTGATGCAAGTCTAATCTCTTTTCATTCACGTAGAAGGACAGGTAGCAAACTATAAACACAACAGTCAACAGTAAATGCAACGACAGCTGAATCTTTTGACAAACAGTATAGAAGAATGGAGGCAATTTGTGGTTTTAATGTGCCTGTTTTCTTGCTAAAAACTGAGCTAAGCGAGCTATAACGTAAACTATCAGCTATCAGCAAGGTTATAATACAGCAGAGAATATTTGCACAACTGACCTGTAATTATCATTAAGCTGCAACAATGGAGGTAACAAGACATGCGTAGTTTATGTAAATTATTGAAACACAAGAAAATGTCATTCACATCCACAGACCACTTCAGGAACAAATCCTGGAAATGAGCTGAGATTGGGTAAGGGTTTAAGACTTTTAAGAAGTGCTTTCTTTGAATCTGTATGGCTCAGGTGGACAATTTCAGGCTGAAGTATGTCCAGACTCGTCCTGGGTCTTTCTGGAAGTAACTGTTCAGGCTGACATGCAGCATTCACAACAACTCTGACAAGACTGAGTATTTGAAGACAATTTACTGTTAAAGTAAATACAGTGTTTTCTTTTCAGCTCTTTCCTCGCGTTTGCCCCCTGATGAGTCTTTTGGACCAAAAACGTGACAAACTGCATGTGATAAGCCTCGGGAAATTCATGAATTCAGATCCATTTGGGATTTAACGCCGATACAATTTCACATCATTTCAAACTCTGGCAACCACAATTTTCACTGAGTATTTGTTTTCTCCCAGCCTCCTTTCCATCATTGTATATCAGGGCTGCACATTTAATGAGTTCTGGATCACAATCTCAATTCTCTCCACTAAAAAGCTAATGCAATGTGTGTGACCCAGTGAAATTAAAAACTTTGATAACAAAAGCAAAAAGAGTCAAGAGTGACGGGGGTGGTATGATTGGATTTTTTTCCCCAATCATGCCAAACAAAAACAATGAGGAGCTGGGATCAACCCGGGTAAAGTAACTCGCCTCAATAAAAAGGACTAAAAGGTTTACAATCCTTAGTCTGTACCGTCATGTCCAATCAGACAGTATATCATGTTTTATTTGTGTGTCTTGTTATAATATTTTGAGAATAAATGATTGATGAATCACTGATGAAGTAAACACTAGTCTGTACCAACTGTACATACATCTGTGACAGCTGCAGTGTTTCCTATTAATTACCTAATGGACAGTCTAATTAGTCCTGCTGGAGTTTTATAATGCACCCAAAATGTCTGCACGTCGTAATTCACAGGCCAAAGCAGCAGATCAGAGAGTTACTATAATTCTTGCCACATGTACACATTGTTTTTCTCACCAGAACTCCGGCGACGACGGAAGCCACCGAGTTCCTCCTCTCTCCCCAGTCGATGCATTCGCATTCTGGCCAGCGGAAGTTGTCCAGAAACCCAGCCATCTGTACTCTGTTCTCTGATCTCACTCAGGTGAATCAGGCTGTCTGTCTTTCTCTGTCCACACCTGCTTCACCTGCAGTCGTCTTTCAGCAGCTCTGCTTGAGTCACCTGCAGAGGATACGTACATCTCTCAGTGACCTGATGTGTAATATTAATGTCTCACACATAAATATAGGTTTGAGAGACAGAAAATTGCTGTTTATATACCGGCTGTTGCAACATTTCTTACAGAAAATCATAACAATTTCAATGTTTCAATGTAACTTTGACTCGTGTACTGTATTTAAAGTACAAATATTAAGTACTTGCACTTTACTTGAGTGTTTCTATTTTAAGCTGCTTTATACTTCTACTCCACTACATCTCAGAGTGAAATATTGTTTAATATTGTACATATTGTTACAGATTTTCATCCCCTTCCTGTAAAATGATCATTAAAACAATTATAAGGATTGCTGTTTAATGTTAATGATTGATGTTATAAAAATATGCAGGAATAAAATTAGGTAAAACAACAAAACACTGAAACGTTTTATGTTTTATTTGACAATGTAAACAAAATAAACAATAACGACATAATTTCGAGATAACAATGATTACCATAGCCGCTGATCTTCAAGGAATGTGATATAAAATTATATCATGATAATTATCGTGTTATTGCCCAGCCCTAATACATTCTTACATACTTTTACTCGTAGAGGAGCATGTTCACAGTGTAGTAACTCTTAGTACTTCTTCCTCAACTGCATAATGTTGAAAAGGTAAGTTAAACCACGTTCCTTTAAGTTTATTATAATGCCACGCTTCAAAGTACACCAAATTAATTAACAAGCACCTCATATAAAGTTATATAGCGTTACGTCTGTATTACTGGCTGACACAAAGTCCTACGATGTTGAGGAACTGCATCTGAACCCGTTGAAAACGAAACCAAACAGGCACAAAACTTAACAGGCACGCAGATGCTAAAAAGTGATAATACAACTGCCACTTTTTTTAATGAGGGGATTTCTGCGTTAAACCAAACCATAGCCGAATCTTATTAGCCAATAGCAACGTTAGGCTAATTGTAACGTTAGCCAAACAACAGTATGCTATGTTAACTCATTTGTAGCATCGTTATTTATTAAAAGCAACCTATTATCTGTTGACATTCATTCATAAATAACTTAACAGCACCATAACCACCACATACATCTTTCCTTGGCTGTGTTAAAGTGTGTGTTAGCTAAACCTAGAACGGGAGGTAACGTTAGCTAGCTAACATAATGGTGCGCATCCAGTCGTGGCAGCTCTCTTTTTCTACAGCAGTAACGTGAGCAAAGTTTAACCATAAACCTTCTCATTTTAGTGTTGTGTTAAAGAGCTTCATCACCTACAATGAAATGTTTTACAAGATCATAAACGCTAAACTGCCCACCTTGTCAGTAGCCACTGATTGCCTTCCGTTCCCATTTAGCAGCTTCTTCTTCGTTCTGTTTAATGGCGGATCGCTAACCTTCTTTAAACGATCATTGCGCCACCTGCTGCATCGGAGTGTGACCACTACATTCCCAAAGACTGGGTCGCAGGACATTTTATTTGGGTAAATAAATCTGCACTTCGGCACATTAAAAAAATGTTTTGATATTGGCATGACATTTCGTAGTTCTATTATCCACATTTTTATTTTTTTTGCAATTTATTACAATGGATATGGTATGACAGGCTGCATAGATTCTGTTTGTTTTGTTGATGTGGAAAGAAACTACAGGCAGGTTACTTGTGCCTAAATAAATATATTTGGCCTAATTTATGAAGCGGTTGACATGTGTAGGCTGTATTTTTCATTTCACAGATTTTCATGTATTGCTTTATTTTACAAGGACAGTACTCATTAATCAACAGAAACATATAAGGAACTGTAAATGAGCCAGAGTTAACCAACAGAGAAAAGGGAAGGAACATACACGTCCATAAATTTGGAAAAGCAAAGACAAATAATGATATCCTCATAAGCTTATAAAAACAAAAACTTGTAAAGAAGTCCATTGGGAAGCAGTGTTAATTTGACTTAGGTGCTGCCCAGAATGGTTCGGGTGCTGCACCGCATTTGCAGATTCCTGTCCAAATTCACAAATCTAAGTACGCATTTAGAGATTCTTTTACACTCACTGACAAATGTGGCTACGCACACACAGTTCGGGATCTCGGCGCACAACTCTTCTCCACACATTTGCAAATACTTATACTTACCATAGCACGCCCATTATGAAACCGTCTTCACCTCTGCTGTCGCTCGGGGCAGACGGGGCGGGGCTTGTTTCCAGGGGGAGGGGTTTAGAACGTGTCACCAGGGAAGAGATCCAGTTGCAGGAGACAGCTGACACGGACGGACGAAGAAAAAAGAAACAGCTTCAGCTCCAGAGACGACGCCGAGCCTTGACTTTTCGTCCGCTACACAGGTTTTCCCCAACCTGAGGGGAATGGTGTGACTGATCATTAACGGTGAGTTCTTGTGTGTGTTTCACTCAGTCATCAAATCATTCTCTGCACTGGGACAAAAAAACAACAACAACAAAAAAAAACACAACACATGGAATTGAGATTGTATAGTAGTTGAACCCCGTGGCCTCTTCACTTATTAACCCGTACAGCTTCATTCCAAAAAGAAAAAAAAAAAAAGATGTTTTCTCATTTTCTGTCGCTGTTTTACTTTGTGAAATATTAAAGCCAGCACGACGAAAACACTGCACAGCAGACAAAGCCAGAGAGAGTGACTCAGCGTTTTTTTTATCATCAGGAAGTATCCCGCTGTCTTCCCTGAACGGGTAAACGAATGTCCCGTAGGTTCATTAAAGCAGAAATAGGTTTAATAATCTGTTTGCAAGGCCACACAGACGGTCACCGTGGGTTTATGAATGCTACCCTCTGTGTGTGTGTGGCAAAAAAAAAAAAAAATGAGTGGAGAAAAAGAATGGTAGTGGACACGTTCTGCTTGTGTAACGTCCTGCCTATGCCAGATGCAGCAGTGTAGTACATTTCCAAAAAAAAAAAAAGTGTGTAAACGGAACCTTGAGGTTTTATTTTCTACTCCACAGAGGTGGAAACAACGCACGTATTCTTTACTCGGGTTGAAGTGCAAATACTTGTGTAAAAAAAAAAAAAATAAATAAATAAAAATACTCATTCAGGTTCTTTGTCGCAGAGTGAAAACGCACAGGTTCTGAAGTGAAAAGTGTAAAAGTAGGTGTTTTGAAAGACGTACAGAGGCTGTTTCTGTGCAAAAATGAGCCGAACCCCACGACGAGACCGTTATATCATTGTGACATCAAATAAAATAAGTTAAGGTAAAGATAAATGAAAAAAAAAAAAGTCAAAACGTTGTAGTGTCTAGCATGTCTTTAGGCTACATTTAAGTCTTCAGTTGAAAGATGCATTATATTATCACCATTCTGAGCTGTATTATGTGCTGTATGTATTGTGCTATTTGAACTTTCACCTGCTGTATGACTTCCTGGGTTTGACATGTGTGGTCATCTCTGTTTGCTAATTGCCTTCATGTGCAGTTAGAGGCCTCTGATTATAGAACATTTGGATATTGATTAGATAAGGGGCCTCCATGGATGAAGACCAGATGTCTTGACTCATATATATATATATATGTATATATAGTGAACAGTGACATTGATGTTCAGAGGATCTCATGTTGGCTTCGAGTTCTCTCCAGGCTGTCCGGGGAGCCTGATTGACGCCGTACTTATTTGTAATAAACCTTCTATATGCAAGTAGGACGGTGTCTGCAGAGGTTCCTTCTTCATCTTCACATCATCGATGCACAATTCAACAACAATCTCAATATAAATAAATACAAATAAATGAATAAAAATGAACGTTGGGCTTGGGCTTTCAGTTTCAGATATCCACATGCACAACACATAAAAGAAATCACAAGACAGAGTTTCAGGCAGGCCACGCTGGACACCGATAAAAGACGTAGCAAATATAACTCGGAGCGAGGCATCTCACGGTTTTGAAAAGGATTAAGATCAATTCTAACAGCAACAGGGAACGAAGTCAGGATCGTCCTCGAACGTCCTCAAATGTCTACAACCCCAAAATATTCAGTTTATTATCGTTACAATGCTGACATTTTGCGTTGTAATTGTGAGGCCAAGTTAAATATAACGCTTTTTAATGTTAGGTTAAATCGATGGCTTACCAAAACAGAAGAAATGAACGTGTGTTTCTGACTTTGTGCACTGATTTCAATCTGAAATAATATTGTCATTTATTAAAAACCAAATCCCCTTTTTTTAACTTGGAAAAAAAAAACCCTCATATGGACCCGTGAAGCACCAGTGATGCGGTCCACTTTGAATTTAAAACAGGGGCATCTGGTGATATGGACAAAGCATTACATTTTGATGAATAACCCTCTGTGGATTTCCATTTCACCCAAAATGTCACTTATGTCTCAATTTAATCTTTTCCTGTATAATAATGACATTGAACGAAGTGGTATCAGATCTTCATGATGAAAATGATTCCAAGTATCCAAAATGTCCATAGAAATCCGCAGTACATTTGTCACTGATTGTAGATATTTGAAATTGCACCTGTAATTACCTTTTTTATTAGTCACATTATTTGTCACATTAATATTTTGGCATATTTTAAATGACATGGATGTGCCGAATGGTTTTTCATTTTGGATAGTGTAACAGATGGAGTGTAGATATCTTAAATGAGAGTTTTTCTTGCTAATAATTCCATTGGAGATATCTAAAGTGACACTGTGAATATCTGAAATGAAGATCTTGATTAATGAGAACTGAATTACAGATATTTCTAATGCCATATATATCCAGTAGCTACTAAATGTTCAAATGCTTTTCCTACTTTCCTGAGGAGCCAACATGAGCTCATCACAGATAACATCGGTTCAGATCCAGGATTCATACCAAATACACAAGTGGCGACGCTGCTGCCTGAAGCGAATATGAAACGTAATAAATCACATTTGAGAAAAATAGTTTTTTCCCTCCGCTCACATGGGTTTGGTGTCGCTTTCTTCACAGCCTGCAGGTATGTGGTGCGGAAGATCCAGGCTGCAATTGGAGGCGAGGAGCAGCCGGAGAAAATAAACACCGCAGCATGTAAACAGGCAAAAGGTGAGCGCCAGGAACTGAGAATCAGTAAGTCATGCTGAGGAAAGACTAAAAAAAGAAACAGGCTATAATACACTTACTTTAGAAACAACGACAAAGAAGGCTGCTTTTCTGTAACTGCAGTCCAGCCTCTGGGAATTCATGATGAGTCTGAAACATTTAAAAAGATAAAATAATCGATAAATAGCCAATTTTAAAAACCACGTGAGTCCTTTTCTCACCAAATCCACCAATATTTTTCAGGCTGTAGCATGTAAAATGTGAGACTGTAGCGCTTTTCTTTGCTATTAATTTTTTTCCCAAGTTTAATTTATTCAAGTTTGACGATCAAATGGGTCAAACATAATAGCTATTAAACATCATAATCAAAAGAATAAATGTAAGTGCCTAATCTTGGCTATTTGTGAAACAATTTAAGAACACGGGGAGTTTTTAAATTTTACTCAAGGGCACTACAACACCTGCAGCGATGAAGTGTGTTTAAAATAGTCAGAAAATAGTTTAATAGTTTCTACTTTTCAAATGTGATTTGATACTTCTCTTTGTCATTTCCAGTAGTGAACTGATAATACTTTCCAGGCTGGTGTTTGAATTAAAAAAGCAATTTGAATAATATCACGTTAGATCCAAGGTCGAGAGATTACTGGAAAAAGCATACACCGCTTAGAAACGCTAGAAAAAGGAAGTCATTGCAGCCCTAAAAAGCTTACACTTGATTCCTTTCAGCTATGATGAACTGCTTTGTTCCAGACAGAAACTTTCAATTGAAGGGAGGCATGATGTCGACACAAGTACATGTAGAGAATTAAAATGATCGACAGTTCCTCTAAATAATCTCCTGCGGCAGATCTAACAAAGGTCATTGATCAGAGGGTTGGAAACCGCTTTACTGGTTCACATGAGACCCGGTAGACTTTGCTTCTTTGCACATTTCTTTATTCCCTCTCATCATCTTAATGCATCCTCTTATACTCCTGATAACAATTCAGACTCTATGTTTTTAATGAGGCATTCAGTTTAGCGTGTACTGCATTTCAGGAGACAGCAAGAAAGCTCTGCAAAGCTCAGGCTGACATTATGCAGACGAGTGTTCCCGGTCAGAGGTGTAGATTTCAGGTGGGGATGCAGGGGATGCACCCGCTTCAGTATTTACAATATGTGCATTTGTCCCGTTTTTGGGCTTGAGCATGTAAGCATCCTATCCTGATTTCAGAAACCCTTTTCCCAAATGTGAAAGGAAAGGAAAGGAAAGGAAAGGAAAGGAAAGGAAAGCCCAAAGACAGAAAGAAACCGCTTTAATCCAGAGAAA
>JAPQRN010000015.1:9741490-9758967 GCA_037367275.1 Coranthus polyacanthus
CACAACACAACACAACACAACACAACACAACACAACACAACACAACACAACACAACACAACACAACACACTTTACATTTTCCTGAGCAACAACAACAGTAATGTCAAAATCGCGAATTGTATAAACACACTAATTACAGCTACCTGAGCTACTTAACAGGCTAGCTGACAGACCATGTAATTCAATATAAATTAATGCTAACATAAGCTAATGCAGCTAAGTTACACCGGGTACTGTAATAAAGTACCACTAAACTTCACGATAGAATCCTCTGACGGCCTTGTTGGTGTAACTCCTTAAACACAACTATGGCAGAGCTGCCTGTCAGAGAGAAAACTACGTTTTATTCAATAAACAAGAGCTCTCAAGGTCTGACTTGGCCGAGCTATCGTCAGCTGTCAATCAAAGCTCACACAGATGCCAGTCACCTGTCAATCACAGCAGCCACTCCCTTATTTATGTGTAACTTTAGTGCTTAATGTAACCGAAAAGGGTGAGTTCTATAAAAATTCAACCCCCCCGTACAGTTGAGTAGTAGTACAGTAGAGACCAAAAGCGTTTTTTGTGCCAGGCTGTAAACATTTATTTCTGCTGTAAAATTGCCCATTTTAACATGCGTGCCTATGGGGACTGACTTGCTTTTGGAGCCGGCCCCCAGTGGCTCCAAAAGCAGTTACTGCAGTTTTTGACACTTCCGCATTGGAATCTTCTTGACCAGTAGTTATAGCTGAAAACTAGGCTTGGAAATAATTGAAACTAAGCAACCGATGGCAGAAAGAAAGCATCATTGGTACGACTCAACTACGACTCCCATGAAGCACGTCAGTGAGAAACACCCACTCGACTGAAAATTCAGTGACGTGTACCCATGAAATTAGATACTAAAAAGTAGTTATTTCAGAAACGTGATAACATACCCTATTCATCAGTTTAAATCAGCTTGTGCTGTGTCATTGTTTGTATTTTGCACTTATTCCTAAATGCTAAAATAAAGTGTTAAACTGAATTTTCATCATTTTATTATGTCTATGTCGAATGGGGGAAAAATGTACTCTCACACCGGAATTGGTTGTGCCTTCCTGGGAAAAGCATGGACTACAGACAACAGGCGGTGAGGATTGTAGGGAAGGAAACATTTAATGTGTGTCTCTCTTTGTCAAACCAGCACAAGCTCCATTGTCAGCAACAGGAATGGTGGCGAGGTCCTTGATAAAGAGTTGTCAGGGACTCCAGGTCTTGTATAATTTCAGAGATAATTGCTCTGATATTTTATCCACAAGACAACAGTCTCTCCGCAGCTGCTGATTTGCATGATTAGAATGTAAGTGTCCCAACAGTGTGCTATTAACTTAATTAATTTCAATTAAAATCAATTAATTTTGAATGAGGCTGTAACCCAAACGCAGTACCATATTAAGTCAAAACATTGTGATGGCATATTAAGTAACGTCAGGCAAGAAACTGTAAACTTGCAACTTCAACAAGGATGAATACTGAAATAGCCTAAAGCAGTTCTGAAGTTAGATCAGGTGTTTCAGCAGTTAGTTTTATTGTTTTGCTGTTGTTTTTTTTTCTCAAAATGTATTTATTGGACTAGAACAAATAGTCAATGTAAAAATATTGGTTAGCACAATAGGAAGACAGAAACCATACAAAACAAATACTAGATCATGACAAGACAACTCAACAAACACAAAACACAGAGACATATGAAAACAGCTTTTAGTTGCCTGTCACAATAAAATGTTAATGTTATTAAACGATCCGATCAATCACTCAGGTGCATCTGGGATGTCCAGCTTTCCTGCGTTTGCAAAGAAAGATCCTTTTCATTTATTACATTTTCCCAGGAAGTCATTTAACATTCGCTTCACTGTCTGAGGAAGGGTTAAAATGACAAACTTACATAGAAATGACAGTATTTCACTTTTTCTTTAGTCTTCAGAACATATCTTTGGTGAACAAAAAGGCCCATTTGGACACGAACGGGAAGTCAGTGTTATCAAAAGGAAACAGTGCACATCCACCCACACACACACACACACACACACACATGCATGCACACACACTTTTGTTATTTATTATTTTTAGTTTTCTTTGGTGAGGCACAGCTGACCAAAGCATTATTACTGGAGGGTTTTGCAATTATCTGCGGAAAAGCTTGTGCCCCATGTGCCAGCTCACAGTCAGCTGAACTTCTGCTATCTGTACGTTAAACAAACTACTGTATAATATTAGACCTTAGAAAAAGGGGAATTGAACAAAAAACAGATCTCTGTGCTTTCACAGAAACAACTTGGAGAGCAAATAGCAATACGTCCCCCTGGGGTTGCTGCCTTTACCCAAAACTATTCTATGTAAATTACTTTTTAAGGAGGTGGTTTTATATATTTAATGTTCAAGCAGAAACGTGTATGCACTGATACAATTATGGTGTGGCATAAGTTGCAAAGCGAGAGCACATACAAATAAATGGAAAAGTTGAGCTTTTAATCATCTGCTCTTTTCTCCGCCTAAGTCAGTTAATATCTAAATGTCTCACAACGTAGTCATGAACCACAAACTCCTCACAGCGCTTGCAGCTCTTAACCACATACACACAAGATTAAAAAAAAAAAGTGGCGTTGGCGCTTCAGCTCTGATCTGCAAAAGGGGCCAAATGGATTCGCAAACGATGGAGTCTGTGATAGCGCCGCCACCCACAGTTTTACACCACGACTGTCAACTTATTGCACTTATTCAGCAAAAAAAAGTTTCCGCAGATGCAGAGATCTAAACAACAGTGATCCGTTTCTTTCAAAACTGGCAAAAAACAAACTGTGTTAGGAATGTGTCAGTTTAATAGCTTGCATGTTCGTTTCATTGCACACTATTGTACCAAGAGGACTTGTATCAGATGACACTAAATATGGGAAACACCTCTCCGAATAATACAATATAAATTAGGTGTGGGTTTAAACTCTTTTTGAGATGCTTTTCAAGCATCAAAGGAGAAATCCAGAGCTAGAACATTCACAACGATGAATGATAAAATGTTTGTTCAACGTCAAATTGGACAGAGATTGCAGACCTCCGTCCCCTTAGATCACATCCACCACACTGAATAACTCCACTATGCTACAAATACACAAAAATAAACACATGTATGTTACAAATCAATTCTTTGACACATAAAACATACCCCCAGGATGTGGAGTCATGCTTCTATCATCAACTCTTTCGAAGTTACTGGAATGGATGTAATTTCAGTGTCAGTACTATCAGTTCTTTCGAGTACGACGGTTTTAGAAATGAAAATATGAAACTGATCATGTTACCTAGTCACGCAGCATGTGTGTGTGATTTTCAGTTTTGAGAAAATGACATCAATGTTCAAAAGTGCCCTATTTCCCAATGTTGAAGAATCCTTTCAAAATTCTAGAAACCAAACTATCTTTATTATTATTATTGTGAGATAAAACTATATTGTGAAAACTATCATTATCATTTTTTTCACCAAGGCCTACACGCAATTAACATTTTGCTCTCAAACACAAGCTCAGTATCACTTTCGGTACTTTCGGTCACACCGGTTGACTTCTTGATCAGGAACATGGTTCTTCATTTAAATCTTCATTTTGGATCATTTTATTATTTAGCTGCACTCCAGCACTGTTATAAAACCCCTTACAGAATCTCTCGATTGAATTAAACACTAAACATAATAAAGTTAATGAAAGGATTTCTGATCTGTTGCGTTAAACTGCATTAGATTTAGAATGAATGAGCCCGAGAATGGAGATTTTTTTTTGCCGATGTGGCATAATAACTTTATTATTTGTATACTGTAAACCTGCTTTGAAATGTTGTCGAGTTCCGAGTGTTTATTACTGCTTTGCGAGAGGGGTGATCATGTGACTGACAAGAAAGGAAACTGATGTTTTGGCATGTGAGACGTCACTCTGTGTGGTGGAAAAAAGCAGATGTTTGAGTGGAAAGCAGTTTGGAGAGGGGAACGAGAGAGACGGAGGGAGGGTTTTTTATAGTCACATGTCCTATTTATTTCTTTGCCTTAAGGTTTGTCAGTGATATTCAGTTAGTTTTGACGGAGTGGAGAACCTGTTGCCCTCAGTTCAGGAGCTTATTCGGCATAAATAGAGAAAGTGAAATTGCGTAGCTTGGATAAATGATGCGATAATACAGGCAAAGCTACAGAAACGGAGAGTAAATGTGACTGGGTAAAGACTTGATAATGATTTTCTTACTGGCGTTAGAGGCTGTGTGGTTGCGTTGACAGAGGAATCTTAGCTCAACTGGAGATGAGGGAGATGATGTTGGCTTATGCTGCGATTATCTTCTTGGTCTCTGAAGCATGGAGTCTGAACCAAGGTTTGAACATGTGTTTTGTTTTTTTTAACTACACTGTATAGATGTTTTGATGATCTTGTGAAGATAAAGCTTTAACCAAGAACAGGGCACGAACAATAAGATCTTACAACTACAGATTCATGGAGTAATCTCTATATTTGCATCAGTTTACACAGTCTTCACCTGTGGTATACTGTATGTAAACATGTAAAGGCCGATGTGTCGTAACTGAAATATGAGGCAGCTTTTATGTTTCGCATCTGCCTATTTAGTTTTTTTTATGTGTTAGTGAATCATAACCAGTACATTTAATTGCTTAGCCACTTGAGATTTCTGTTTTATTGCGGTGACACAGGTTGAATTTTGGAACAATGGAAAGAATAGAGGCGGGGTGAGACAGAAACTGACAAATAAGAAAAATGTTCCACAACACTTGCAACGTTGCCCCGTATTTTTTGAATGAATAAACTTTGCAATGGAAAGCATGCTTTTGCATCCAGCTTTTCTCCAGTGTGGGGTTTCTGAAAGGAACTGAACCTACATTTCTATGCGAGTGGTAATATGATGAAAGTGCGTAACAATCAAAAGGGGGATTTTTGTTAGTGTTGCTAGTTTTTGGTGTGTTCTACATGTAACCTTTACAGTCTGTGAACTTTAACTTTCCTCCTATTTTGTATTTTTTTTTAGTAAATTTGCACTTTGTACGACTCTGTGATTTACTGCAGTGTGTTATAATGGGGTTCCTTCACACCCTAATTAACCAACTAACTCCACTAAACAACTCTAAATGATTTTACTTTTTTCCCTGATAACTTCAGGATGAATCACTAACTGTTCCTTAGTAGCTGAAAAACACTGTTTTACTAACTGTTTCCTTACATCCACCTCCAGCTTTCTCAGGAACTAATCAAAGCACCCCTGTGAAACCCAACTCAACTTCTTCCTCTCCAGATTTCGGTAAAATCATTCCCCACATTTACTCCTCAGCAAATTTGCATTATGTTAAGTAAAAGAAAATACATCTTGAAAATGGGGAAGGTGCAGACGGACATGAGCTGAGTAAGAATGCACGACAGATGGCATTGAAGACCTGTTTGTCAGTAGAAACACTGTGATAGTAGATGATTATGGTTTAAAGCAAGTTAATAACAGTAATATCAATATGAAGTGTAAACCGGCTGTTGTTAAATATAGAGTCTTGTTAATCTAAGCACTCTGTTGATGTTTTTCTTGGTTTCTAAAGGCAGATTTCCTCATGGGATAAATCATCATAACATTATTTTAGATGAGAATCTTTAATTGTCAGTAAAAATAAGTAAAAGTCAGTAAAATAACGTATCTTCATCTTATAGTTAGAATTTATCTGTTTTCTTTAACTTGTTTCCAGGTTAATATCTGTTATTAAAAGTTCTAATCTAACTGTTGATTTTGTTTTTTTTGCTTCAGTCTATAGTGATTCAACAAAAACAAGTAATTTAATGAGCATGAACATTGCACCAGTTTTTGCAACAATAATACAATCATTCTTTCTGTCCTTTTCAGTTGTCAGATATTCATCTTTCAGACTTGGGAGCGACGCTAACCTGACGTGTGGAAACAGGACGTGGACGAAAATGATGTTCATTATTTGGAATTTACACTTGAAATCCAAACCCAGTCCTTGCCGTATTACTTTCAACAGTGATGGTCAAAATCAAAACTCCTGCAATGACGGCAAGTCTCTACGAAACACATCCGAGGCTCAGTCGTTCCTGTACGTCCCAAAGTTCTCATACGATGATGTGGGGGTCTACGAGTGTGAGTCGGTTTTCTCGGGAGGAGTCGAAGCCTATTCGATCAATGTGTCTATCACAGGTACGACCAAAGCTGCCGTCACCTCACCAAAGGTCAATTCACCAAAATGGTACACCTGAAATAAACAACTTGAATAATAAACAATAAACCCCTGCTTATTGTACCTGACTTAAAAATCTGTCGCCTTATTAAGATATTGGGTAATAAGTGAATGCTTTTTTGATGCTCAAAGCACATTGAAAATCCAGCAGGAAAACACACATATCACAAGTAAAACATAGTGAAAACCTGAGCAAGCAAAATGAAAACATCACCGTCTGTGTTGGTACAAATTTTCGAGCGAAACGAAATTCTAACATACAAGTCAAACTCGTCCGTACGTCTCATATTTCCTGTTTGTCTTTCTTTTCTCAGTTCCTCCCAGATTATCAGCGTGGCTGGAGTGGAAGGGCGACAAGGTGGTGGCAGTATGCAAAGCTGAACGAGGGATACCTGCAGCCAACATCAGCTGGAGTCTCACAGGAAACTCCTCATCTCTGGAAACCACTGACTCAGACGGATCTTTGACAGTTGAGAGCAGACTGGAACTCCCTATGGACGTGGATAGAGCAAACGTGAGCTGTGCCATCAGCCACCTGTTCTGGGAATATGAGCAGAGTTTGCCGCTAAAGCTTGAAAAAGGTTGGCAGAACGGTTGGCGCAAAAAAGAAAAATGAAGCTTTGGTTTTTATAATGCAACAACAACAAGAGCTTTGAATAAAACTGACTTTTACATTACAGCGGTGAATATAACTATGTATATAGCGATGAGGCTCAATATTGACATCCAGTATTTAATAATAACAAACCTCAATGTTCTTCCCTCTCGCTGCAGGTCCTGCTTTTACTTGGGTGCATCTTGCTATTCCCATTAGCATTGCATTTTTCTTGGGATTTTTATTTTTTGGACATAAGAAACTAATCAAGTTGAGGTAAGACGTTCCATTCAATAAAAAAAAAATGGACTGCACTGCGTAATCTTGATCTTTTTTGTGAAGTAATTCAACTGATGGATGTGTTTCTTCCTTTTGCCAGAAGGTGCCAGAAGTCCAGCCCCTCACCTCTGAAATCTCCACCGGTAGGTAGACATTTAACATAAACTGCCGTTTGTAGTTTTATTGCACATAGACGGGTTTTGTTCATGACACTTTTCTGATTTTCTCAGACAGAGGATGTGGAGGAAGTTGAGCCCTATGCGAGCTATGTTCAACGTGTGAACTCTATCTATAACTCATCCTTAGACGTGTTCACATAAAAATCTCGCACATGCGTCACATTCGCAGCGAAATGAAGGCTGGTGAAACTGAGAAATGCTGAAACCGTAGAGAGATGGAAGATGGAGATTTTTTTTTCAGTTTAACTTTGCGCTGATGAGTCTTGACTGATGCGACAGAGGATGTGCCTAATGAAACACACCCAAACTCATATTACAACAAAACATACAGTTATAATACACATCTGTATACACAATACATACTGTGTGTGCGGGTCTCATGGACAACATTAACTACCAACGCAATGACCTGAATCAGAACCTGAACTGTACTAAACTGCGGATCTGTGGACTAGACTACGATGACACATATTTGCAGAGACGCTCGGTTTTTAATGGACGACAAACTGCCCCACGATAAAATTATGTAAAGTTTTCATGTTACGTCATAATGGATAAGTATGTAATTATGTATGTTTAAAAACATTTAACCTTTTTGTAGAAAAAAAAAAAAAATACACTAAAAAAAAAATGGTGCAGAAAAACAGTAAGCAAATGAGATGTGAACTTGTCTCGTGTTCATGCAGTTGCAGTTTTGAATAAATTTGAATTTCCTAATAATGTGTCAGTAGTTTCATCATTGTGACTCAGATGTTAAAGATCTGTCAGACTGGTTCTTTGCAACACACACTGGGCCTCATGCAATAGCCACTCGTACTAAGGAATTTGTTCTTAAATGCCACATGCGGATTTTCTTTGCACAACTTTGCAAACACAGTTTACGCCTGAAACACAGGATTACACAGGATTGCAGGAATCCTGTCATTTACACGGTTTTCTGACGTTACGAGCGTTTGCTGAGACAATGTTTTGATAAAAATACAAAACTGTTTTTGCATGAGACCGATTGTTTTTCACTAGTAGTGTGAATGCTGCAAAGGTTTAAAAAAAAAAAAAAAAAAAAATGTTAAATGTTAATGTTAAAATAAAAAGACTTGTATCCATGCAGCCAATGGGCTATAAGAAGTGGAAAGTAGAAAAAGGGTCTGTCCTGCCATCTTCTGGTAGGGAAGCGGTACGTAAACATTTCATGTCGTGTAGTTCTAAGTAAATGTTAGTATCAGTAAGTCATATCATTCAATGTTTTTATACTAAAAAAAACTGAGAGGAGACAGTGCTGGTAAAGCATTACTTAAACAAGAATACAAATCTACATCTAGCTCTCCACTGTTAATATGTATTAGACACAAAGAAACTGACTTGAGGTGCTTGGAGAGATTATGACCAGAACTAAACACATCGGTAAGAAATTTACAGAAAAAAAAAAAAATACAAATCTGTTCACAATTACCTAATAATAATAATAATAATAATAATAATTAATCAACTCAGTAAAGATTTAATCAGTCAAAAAAAATAAATAAATAAGAACACAATGACACAAAGGTAACTTATAAAACCACACCACTATGTACATCTTATCAGACACAAAAACACATACAACACACACAAATAGTAATGTCAAGTTATGAAAGTTATGAAGACACTGTCAAAACTCCTTCAGATGCGTTTGAATTATGGGCTATGAATTATAATTTGTGAAATATATGCCACAAAAAAAAAAAAAAAAAAGAAGGTTCTACTCCTTTTCCTTCCCCGCATCATGTGCATATATTTACTTTCTAAACATTTACTGCTGTTTAACACTTTACTGAAAAGTCAATTTCCAGTGCGTTTAATCTTTGAAGTTTGGACATTATACTTGTCATATGCCCTGACCACATTATATCAAAACATAATTTATAGTGTCAAAAAATAGAACATCTCAGTCGAGTAGAAAGAAGGAAAATACATTTGTAGTCCATTTTTTTTGGGTGGTTTACACACTCTGCAAACTGGTCCTAATACAGGAATGTTAGAGACTCCTCTTAAGTCGGGTTTTGTCTGTAAAGAGGTCAAATATGAGTTTATGTTCTTCAGGATAATCTGTGACGCAGAGAGGAACCTCCTTGGGACTTGATGTTTCCACAACCAGCTACTGTTGGTTTGATGCGCGACGCTATTGTTTTTTTTTTTGTTGTTTTTTTTTTCCTTCCGTTTCCTTTTCGAAGATCAAGATTTGCCGCGCTGTTCGGTTTGAAACTTGACAGTTCAACTGCAAAGGTCTTGCACGCCACTACAGTACAGTGTGTGTGTTGTGGTCTGCGATAAGATCTACAAGTCTTTTCTTCTTGAAAAAAAAGCCCATCCTGTTGTTGCTAGTTCATGAGCACATAGTCGTCTGCATTTTCTTCTTTAGATGAGCTGTCAGACTCAGACTCTGGTCGAAGTGCTGCTGGGACATTGACTGTGGCGTAGTCACAGTCATCATCAGTGGTAACTCTGGGTGTTGATCCTTTGGCATTACTGTGGTCAATAGAGGCGTACGTTACATCCTCGCTAGGCTGTCATGAGATAATACATAGGCTGAGATGGTCCTTCTGTCCTCATCATAAGTTATACAAGCTTTAAATGTTCATACACTGCTACTGAAATCACCACATCTTGTTTTTTGTTTTATTTTTTATTTTTATGTGGTTAGTGCCTCTGACTTCCTGTTATAAACAGCCCTACACTTTCTTTTGCAACAAGGGCCTCATACAAATGTTCATCCAGTATGCAAATCTAATAACACAGCACATCTGACTGGGCTATGATAAAAAAATATATATAAACATGTCCCGTGAGGACTAAAAGCTGGTACTAATAACTAAGAAGAATTTAAAAAATAGACGTTGATGTTGACAGGTCTACCTTATTATCATCTGGTGCAGGTTCCCCTGAAAGAAAAAAGGACAATATATTATATCTAACAATACTTTATTTTGTTAATATATGATCTAAATATTATAAATACTGTACTGTAATTACCTGTCGTTTTCTTCTTTATTCTGACATTAAAAGAAATGGAAATAATGAGATCACAGCGAGGACATAATGATTGTAATCAACATAAATTCCAGGGAACAATACAGCATTAAAACTGTGAAACAATAAAAACTTAGAGTGGGTAAGACATACAACTTGACGCAACAGCTTTTCAGATGTGTAAGTCTGACTCCACAGCAGTGTTTCCTTGACAGTTTAACACATGACAACGCATGTAGCAACAGGAAGTGCTTTACATAAACCTACATTCCTCATCTGTCCATAACCAGCTGTCTATGACTGAAACGTCGCATGCCTCCAAAAATATACACAGTATTGCAATGCACCACAACTGAAATATTGTATATTTGATTGACCTTTAGAAAAGACAGTGTATTCTTAGCCAGGAACCACTATTTCCT
The DNA here is from genome assembly GCA_037367275.1 of Coranthus polyacanthus. Classification (NCBI taxonomy): domain Eukaryota; kingdom Metazoa; phylum Chordata; class Actinopteri; order Kurtiformes; family Apogonidae; genus Coranthus; species Coranthus polyacanthus. The sequence goes on from JAPQRN010000015.1 coordinate 9,752,213, forward strand.
TGCAGATGCTAAAAGCAGAAGCAGCTTTTCACAGAGTTAAAATGCACCATTCAACTGTTCTAATGTTATATTATCTTTAAAAAAAACTGCCTTCAGTCTCATTTTAAAGAGCTTTTCTGTGAATGTGACTCGTAAAGCTTAAAAATGTTATTGCCTCAAATGAGAGCGCACTCACATATTAACACACGTGTGTATTTATGGATGATCGCTTACCCTGAAGTGCAGTTTCCCATGATGTGTTGGTAGGATCCGGATGTCTACGATGGATGTTTTGAGACCAACACTGTTGTAGACACTGATCTCTCTGATGTTGCATGTAAAAGAGGTCACGTCAGAGAGAAAGAGAGAGAGAGAGAGCAAGCAAGAGAGAAGAGGGAGAGCTGGTAACAGCGTATTTGTTTGATATTTTGATTTCCTGTGCACTGTGGTTTCTAATGAACACACATGCACCTTCAGTTCACACATGGACACATACAAACGCACCAATATTGTTGGAGAAAAACCCTGAATATAGTGAAGAGTCAGTTCATCTGAATCACAAAATGAAAATCACAATTTTAAGAGATAAAACTAAAAATAGTTGAACCGAAACCATCTGCATGCTAGAAACTGTGGAGGGGGAGTAGATGTAGGTGAGTTGACTTTTAGTGTTTGCTGCTGCTGCTGCTGAATTGCCCCATTTGCATGATTGTGCAAATTCCTGATGAGGAATATGAGGAAGTTATTGTTATTTTTACACCTACAAACAGTGTCTTTGTTTCGGGTACGAACAAAGCTTTAATCGCCGTAATGATCACCCAGACATACAGTATCACTGTAATAGGAAATACGTTTTGGAAAGGTTTGCAGCTGATCTTCACAAAATGTGTTCACCGAATATTTGATGTTTGAGAATAGAAACATTTTAAAAACTCTGACATTGCACGGTTTGTTTAAGAACAAAAATGTACATGCAGTGTGCTAGACACTAGAGGGTGCTGTTGGAATAGTTTGGGACCGATTCTCTACCACATAAGATCATACTTGCTACGCAAACAGTATCAGTGTGCTATATTTCTATGGCCAATCCCCCAGTTTACTCCTGTGATAAGAAGTAATTGCCGTGTATTTTTTGTTCTTTAGAAGAAGGCCTGACCTGGACAGTGTTAATTCAGGCCTTACTCATTTCTTGCCATTCAGACTTTGGCTGGTTTTCCTTCATCTGCAGGAGCAACAGCCAGATTGGATAAGGGAAACAAGCAAGCCTCTTATTATTTCATAGAGAAAACATTCATGCGGCCTCAACTATACACAGCTGACCAGCAGAAGATATTCGCAACAAGGGATCTAGTCCGTATAAAGTAGAATAAGTAGGTTACATTTAGCACAAATGTTTGTTTAGCAGGAATTATATCGAAATATATATATATAGGAAATATATACCCTTTATGTGACTCACGCCGATTGCAATCGTGGCTTGCAGAGGAGAGCTGCTAAAAGAGATGATGAATTTGTACACATTACAAAGGTGATTGTATTGACTTTGTCAAGAGGTGACAGAATGACCGAACAAACTCCAACCGCTAACGTCTGGGTTTTATGACTGTGGACGAACCACACTGAACATTTCTGTTAGCAGGTATTAATATAGTTTGAAAGGTGATACACACTTTTCTATGTATGCACAGGGAAAAGTATGTATGTATGACACAGTGAACTACACATGTGCACGAGGGTCTAAGAATGTACATAAGTGGGAGGACAGGAAGCGGTGAGTTTGTCACAAGAGAATTGGGCCACATGCACGACGGTATTTGTTTTAAGGTTTCAGGTTATGAACGTGTCAAGCCTGATGGATACCTTGGCGCGCACCTTTCTGCTGATATTTTTGTCATGTACATTTGGAGAGGGTGAAGGTAAGCCTTAATATTCTGTGATTTGACATTAGGGTTGGGTTCTGATTCGAATCACTCTTCATTTGAATGATCTGATTGATTAATAAAACCCCAAGATTGTGTTTTTTTAATACATGTCTTTTCTGTGGATGAGTAAAGCTCAAACTTGAATCCATCTCTTCAATGAGGAAAACACTTATTGGCTCGTGTTGGTCTTAAATAGAATGTACGTTATTGTACCCGGTTTGGGGTAAATTCTTAATGTAAGCATTAACATTTTTAATCATGCACCAGGTTGGATGGTTCCCTGTACAATTTAAAAACATATATATTTCTCTGAGAATCTCATTCATATCCAAGCAGAATTAGTATTGCAATTGAAATATCCCCAACCGAGTCAATATTGAATCGAAACAAATGGAATCTGAAATGGAATCAAACTGGGACCTTGTGAACTGGGATTAAGTGGCGATACCCAGCTCTACGTAGCATTCACCCAAGAAAACTTTGAAATTATAAACTGAACAAAACAAACAAAGCAAAAATAATAATGATGCAGCTTATTATGGGTAATCCTATGATCCATATGTAGAAAAATCATAGATGTAGATGTGTTTCTTCAATATTTACTATAGTAATGAGAGGGACTTTTGTTTTGTTGTATCTGTTGATGAAACGAGGATATGACGGTTTAATGTAACATGAATGATAGTGTACATAAACGAAGATCATTTCATAATGAGTTTGAGTGAACGGAGATGGTTCGTGTTTTCATTTTAGGTTTGATTCCCTCATGTGAAGTTGAGGTGATGTTGCGGAGAGGCTTGACGTGTATAACCGCTCCACAACGACATCTGACAGTCAGTTGTCCTGCGAAACACTGTGGAGAACCTCTGAAAGTCACCTGGTGGAAATTACTGGACACGTACGGCTGGGAAGAGATTAACAGTACGGAGAGCGTCGAAATAACACAGCGTGAAAACGGTCAGAGGAATTCACTCTCACTTTTGACATTCAAGCGGATTTCAGTTTATGATGAAGGCCTGTACAGATGTGAATTCAAAGATGTGGTCGGACATGCCATCAATGTCTCAGTCTCAGGTGAGCATTTGTCCTCCTTCAAGACAAGAACGTACGTATAATATTTTCAGTCTCAGTTATATATATATATATGTTGTCTCTCACTGTACAGACTTCCACCAGGGAGTTGAAAATTGCGTCTATAATGCAGGTAGGACTTTATATTTGAAATATAGATTTTCATAAACTCTGCTGATGACTAATTAATGTGATGTTTTCTTTCATCACAGTTAAAAAACCCAAACCAAACGTTGTTGGCGATAAATCTGTGGACTTGGAGCCGTACTTCTTAATTTGTCTTGGCATACTTGGGTTGGTCTTTACATTGACAGCGATCATCTTCCTGAGGTCTTTTGGCTTGAAACGTAAGAGCATTACATTTTATTCAAAGCTTGGATCACTGTAACATACTTTTATTTTAAATTTAACCTTTTTTGTGTTCTTTCTTTACAGGAATACTGAGCTACAACCTGAAAAAGGGACAGGTAATGTAACACAGTGTCGGTAACATAACCCAGATGTTCAACAGCAGGGTTTTTTTTTTTCTCATTTGATCTCGTTCTGGTGTCCTAATGTCATAGGAAATGTCCACCCACGCGATACCCGATCTCCCCAAGGGGAACGCTTCTGTCCTACACGACCACTTTTCCACTGTGAATGACATCTACTCTCAAAGTACTCCAGAAACGCTATCATCACCACCCTCCCCGATGACCACCGGGAATCAGCCTGGAGCAAACACAGCAAGTACAAGTCAAGTGTCAGATCATGCAGCGTATGCTGTCATCAATCACACAACGTCTGGGATACCGGCCACAGCCCAGCATACGTCCACTCCACACGAAAGTAACCCACAATACGCCGCCATCAATGTTTCAAACCTTTCTGACTCATCATAGACACGCACAAGTGACAGCAATGGATGGAAAGAGTTACGCAAGCGTGTGTAGGTGTCATGTGTGTCAAGACAAAGGCTAAGCAGCCAACGACGCCTCAGTAACGGTGAACAGAGGTGGCTTGTGGTGATGCACTGGATGTTGTGTCAACTTCAGTTAAACTGGCCAGAGCAAAAGCAGAGTTTGTATCCACTCGCGTTGCACCACAGTACAGGAAATGCTTCTCGTCTGTCTTGTTAACCGTCCTTTTTCCTTCTTTACGTGACGTGGAGGGCTCTAATGTTTTTAAACTCTGTTCGCCAAAGCTTTGACATATTTTTACTATAACCAGTGACTTGGCATATGAACTCACTAAATATTTATTGAGCATTTCTGTGTCTGAATTGGTGCCATGAAGACTTATTTTTACATGTTGTATTCAGATGTTCTGGATTCCAACACAATCCAAAAATATTTTTGAACATTTTGTGTTTGACTGCGACTGAATTTTGTGCTTAGATTTTGAAATAAATGGCTGTGAGGACACCTTTACAGTGAGAGACATAATAAGCAAACATCAACATATGACTGGTTTGTTCTGCGAAAAATGAAAGTGGGGGGATACGTAGTCAATAAAATACAAAATACAAAGAACATTTACTAAAATAAAAAAGAATAAAGGTAATTTAAATAAATATTGAGCTGAATTCAATTTGAATTTTAAACCATTTCAGTGGATTTAAGATCGAGTGGACTTTAATAATGAAAGAGTAAAAAAAATGTATCTTTACTCATTTTAAAGTTACTGATTTCATTACCTGATTGCATTGCCTTTTTAAAAAAAATAATATTTGAGATGTAAATAAAGTTTTGATGATTAAAAAGTTCTTATTGGTTTGGGACAGAAAAGTATAGCACATGGTGCCTATGCATTGCATTCATTTATTTATTTATTGTTGAATAGATTGAAATGTCTTGATGATTTAAATGTATTCAAATTATTCAAATAAATCTAACTACATTTTACCTAGAGCTTTGGTACTGTAGATCTAAAATGTACAGTAGATCTACTGCAGACCTCGTATAATCTACAATCATTTTTTCGGCCACACTGAGCTTTCAGCAGATTGTGATTCAAGTGGTCTCAGAGGAAACAAGGCTTCTCGCCCCTTCTCTGGACTCGTGACGGGAGGTTCTGGTCGCTCATAGGTGTCTTTAAACAGGTAGTTGGGTTAAATACCGATTCGGTCCGCTGTTAAGATCCGGTCAGCCATGGCTCTACTGCTCTACTCCATGACTCGTGGAAAAGCGGCTTCTCTTTTCCACAGAAGCGGCGTCAGGTTCATCTATATTTATATTTAGTTCCTCTGATTTGGACCGAGAGGAGAAAGCTGCAGAAGGAAGGCGTGTTTTTTTTTCAAATTCCCCTGATTTCAAGTACCTGCCGCTTTAATTTGGCTAAATTAAATGTTTAGGTCACATTAAGTACATTTGATTAAATACATTTTCATTAGTATTTTAGAACTTTAAATCTACTGACGTGTCACTTTGTTGCCGTCATTTGTTGGCCATATTTTTTACAGTGAATTTTCACACAGTTTCTGTCAGTCACACATAGACTCTTGCTGTTTTCCACTGCCACCAGAGGAAATGCAGACCCTGACAGACCACACCAGCGTGGGTTAGTTTGAACAAACAGGAAGTTAAAGAACAAATCGGAGTCTTTCTGCCGTTGACATTATATGTGGCAGCGGATGCCTCATCTTTATTCAACCACATATGGTTTAGATACTGTAGTTCTGACAGATGACCTACCATTATGATGACTCTATTGTGGAAGGACATTATCATAATGATAAACCAGTCATGTGTCAGTATTTAAAAAGAAAAAAAAAGATTGTAAAGTTAAAAAGTAACGACATATTCTTTTAGAAATAGTTCAGTAGAAAAGTACAAAAAAAGGAGAGGAATAAAGAATAACACATTATAAAGAATTTCTGTTCTTTATGTTTTATCTTTTACCACAGTCTCCACCTGAGAATCTTCACTGCAACATGTGGTTTTATGAATCTGGCTGGAACATTTCATAAGGTGAAAGTGTGAAGGAATCAGGAAAAAAAAGCAAGCAGTCGGAGAACAGTTTGTCCAGGACCACAGAGGTGAAACACGGCTGTTCATTTCCATGACAGAAGCGTGAACCCGCTCGTGAAGCATGTCTTTTTCTAACACACACACACCGTTGGGGTGGACAAAGCCTCGGTTCAGACGGTAAAAGGAACTGAGGCTTGTGCAAAGGCACTTTAGACAGATGCGATTATATGGAGCCTCATGTCACTCGTGTGCAGCGACTAACAAGATTCATATTTTTTAACTTGAGAGGTATGTTTCATTTTAATGTAATTTTCTTCAACAAAGAAAGTGAGGCACTAATAAAATGTTGTAATCGGTTTAGTTTAACTTTTTTTCAGGGGTTGAAGTAACATTCACGCGTAAAACCTCTAACGTACCTTGATTTAAAAATGTCAGAACAGCCTTGCCTGTTCACTCATGAACTCACCTGATTTGCGTTTTAGAAAATAAGCGAGACACGCATTCATTTCATGGGAACCAAACATGCTTAAAGGTTGCATCAATATGTCCACCTTTCTATGAAACTTAATAAACATAGACACAGACATGGAGACACACACACTAACAAATATATAGAGATGTTTAAGACGGGAACAATGCCATCAAACTTGGACCTGAAGTTTGAAAAACTTTTAGTTTACAGCCGTTCTGAATGGGGTTTTTTTAATGACCATGAACATGCAACTAATTTCAACTATGTGACAATAGTATAATTAGGCTTTAAATGAAGACAGCTGTGCTATTTACATGTAAGAAAAAAAGAGAGGCTTTACATTTTTAGGAATGGTTTGAATAA
>JAPQRN010000015.1:9763679-9793324 GCA_037367275.1 Coranthus polyacanthus
TTTGGAAAAAGTGTGAAGATATATGACAATTTTTCCAAATGGCATGAAATGTCAAGGATTAGAATGATCCCTGTTATAAAACACTAATTTTTCATGCTGTTAAATTATTTCATACTGTCCATAAACAGTGATGCAGAGTGGGAGTGAAGAAGGGGGCGTCATTCAAAGTGGGACGGGGGTGGAAGACTGATGTCATTAAAGTAAGAGAAAGACTTTAATGCAAATTGTGCTTCATTACCAGAAACACCTACTGTACTGTACAGTTCAATTTCAAACAAAAGCACATCTGTTTGTTGAGGAAAAAGTGCAAAAGCAAATGAGCAAAAAGACAGCGAGACAAAGCACAGAGGGAATCACTGTGTGCAGCAAACACTGACACAGTCATGCATCAGGACCTCGCTCCCTGCCTCCATCATTCTTTCAAACGGGCCATTCTTCACATGAACACACTGTTCTGTGTTGGTGTGCGAACAAATCAGCCGACAGTTTAGCCTCGCTGCCATATCATGAAAACATCAGCCGCAGAAATCAGCAAGAAAAGATCAACATTCCTGTCTAAATCCCCGGAAAAGGTACCTGTCTTCCCTACTGACAGAAAGCCCTGCTGAGGTCACTTCCAGTAAAGACTTTTTCCCCCACGAGGGCTGTTTTTCCTATCTCCTACTGACAGCCCACTGAAAGATAAAACCGCTTCCAAACATCTCATTTTTCACTTCGCAAAAGGATGAACACAAAGGTGACGCTGTGATAAAATAGGGCTGCTAACCAAAAAAAATAAAAAAATCTAACAGTGGATACATTTACATTACGTGCAGTATTTGCCATCAACCCTTTGGTCCAGAGAGAACGATGTCAGTTTTATGAATTACCTTGAAATCTGATACTGACATTCATGGTCTCCAAACTAAGACCCACAGTGACCTTCAAATCCCCTGAGATCTCATCTAGTACCAAAAAAAAGTCAATGTTTCCGCTCTCCCAACGCAGAAACAACTAAATTCCCATTTGTCTCCGCATTATTTCACACTGAACCAAATCCAGTAGAATATCTCGTCTTCTAAAGTCTTTTTAATGTAAGATTTCCTGAGAGAGGGTTTCTGCGGGTTTCAACAAGTTACATTTAAGCACAAATCCAGTGATTTTTTTTTAAAACCAGCTAAAATCGATATCTTAAGGTCTAAAATTCAGATTACAGAATGTGTATAGGAAAAAAAAAATGACCAAAAGTTCTCAGGGTATAAAGACCAAACCTATTCTTATGGGGTTTTTTTTGTTTTTTTTTATCATTACATTGCATTGAGATGCTGCGCAGAGCTACCGTATAAATAATATGTAACTGGAGGTCTCTGTATTATCACTGGTAAAAAGATGTTTACCATAAGTGGAGAGGCAGACAGTGGAGCTCTTTGGCCCGTCAGGATGTGTGTGGTACAGACAGGTGTAGCAGCCCTCGTCCTTGATGGCGACAGGCTGGATGGTGAGCTGGCTGTCGGACAGGGAGGTGCTGAGCCACACCCTTCCCTGGTACGGTGGCTCTATCATGGGGTCGCTCCGCTTTGCAAATGAGGCCACCTCACTGGAGAGTCCTTGTGCCGAAGTATGCTTCCAAACAATCTGCTGCACCTTTTCAGGCAAACCGTAGGAGCATGAGAGGGAGGCTTTTTTGCCGCTCACTGCCGTCTTATTGCGCTCAACAGTAACTTGTGCTAAGAGTAGGAAAGGCCACCACCCAGCAAAAGAAGAATGGACGATGGAAAAAAAAAAAAGAAGATAAAGAAAAGAACATGGAGACAGACGGTGAAAAAAAAACAAGAGTTAATATTGAGAAATATGAGAGTACCAAACAGAAACCAGTCACTGGAATCTGTAACATCTGTTTCTGGTTAAAGGCAATGAGACTTTCTTCTCCTGCTGCTCCACAGCTTTTTATTAACGTGACTGGCTGAGTCTCTACAGTCTCATCAACTTGTGTTCAGAGGTTGGATCGGGGCTAAGAAGGCTGTGCACACACATAACTCACCAGAAAATCCCCACAGTAGGTCGATACGCAGGTTTGTTGGGAGGACTTTTTTTTTTGTCCCCGGAGTCTATTTGAGAAATGGTTTTGTTTACATTTAAAGGGTGGGTGCAAGGGGCGACCATCCAAAATCATTTAAGTTGTGAAAAACCAACAGCGGCAGAAACAGTGGAGACTGAACCGAACGAACCAGAAACAAAATAAAATCATGTGGCAGTTACGAGACTCCTGTGAGCCTTTTGTAGTGACGCCTCCTTTGCAGAGTATTGATAAATTGCAGTTACTCTATTACATTTTATTTAAATTCAGGTATCCCGATCCGATGCCTGATTCTAGATATCTGAGCTCCTCAGCTTGTCTCTAAGGGTGGCATCTGCCTCTGCTCAGTGTGTCACTTTGGAGATTTATTCATGAGGCAGAATCACTTCCTTTTATTGTTATGCATTAAAAAACATATGTCCAACATTCATCCCATCATCATCATCATCATCATTACTGTGTGCATGTGGAAAACATGTTTCATTTTCTATAATCACTTCATTAACTTTTCTAATAGAAGGAAAAAGACTCTAGATAAGAGCAAATCAATATTTAGTGTGTACTTACTTGAGGTTTTAATAAACTAAATGCAATAACAGCTCTTCAAATTTGTAGACAGTATACTCTAATAATAACAATAATAAATGTGTATCTTTAAGGTGCTAAGACTAAAACATTTAGCAGATTTTAAAGGTACAATGTGTAATATTAAGTGATATCAACACTGGATGCTGTCCGCTATAAAATGGAAAAAGAGAAAAGTCCATTCTGAGCTACTGTAGAAACATGGCAGAACCATAGACCTGCTCCTTCTATAGACATAAATGACTCACTGTAAGGTAATGAAAGCATATCATTTCTTGTTTTCTGGTGATTATACAATAATGAAAACATAATTCTGAATATTATATTCCATTTCTGTAATTTGATGCCCCTAAAACCACCCAAATCTTACACTCTAAACAATTAACAGTCTACTGTGTTTTTAAAAGAAAGTAAAACGTATGTAAAACTAGTTCACTAGTGCTAATTTGTGCAGATGTAGAGAAGCATTTGAGTGGAAAGAAACTTCTCATTTTTCAAAGTCTCAGTTTGTAGAAACTGTTTCCTTATTTATAGTCATTCATAAAATCAGAGAAATTGTCAAGGAAAGCCTTACTCACAGGTAACAGTGAGGCACGTCTGTCCTTGCTGTGACCCAGAAGGATGCATGTCAAATATGCAGGTGTAGCAGCCTTCGTCCCGGAAGCTCACCCTGCGTATGACGACAGCAGAGGTGTCCCTCGGGGAGGGGCCGAGCTCCACATGCTGCTGTCCACTCACACTGTCCCTGTTGCCAGGCTGGTAGCTCAGCAGGGTCTGGTTCTGGACATCCAGCCAACGCACCTGCCTCAGAGACTCGCCCCGTTCCCTTGAAACAATGCAGGTCAGAGTAAAGGGCTTGTCCACGGGAGCTTCCAGACGCTCGGGTGCCGTGACCTTGCCTGAAACATTTACCAATATGTTGGTGACATGCTGTACATTCTGGAGATCCAGTCTGGTCAGATTTGTCTGAGATGGCACACTCACCCTCTAATCTTCCCACCATCAGTAGGAGTAAACACACTTGCAGACCTTTCCTACAGCAGGCCTGGATCATCATCTTTGTCACTGCTCATTTAACAGGGAGCAGAAGGAGTGGCACTGAGACGTGGAGAGATTTCAGTCATCGTAACTCAAATCACAGCTCAAATTCCTCCTCACTGAAGTAACTAGGGATGCAACAGTGACTCAAAAGGAATATAGGAGATCATTTTAGTCCTTATTAGGAGAGACAATTTCTGTCCTGAGGTGCGGTCAAATGCCTTAAACTGCATTGAAACATGTAGAAAAAAACTGCTCAGTCGTTTTCAGTGCAATGCAACATCATTTTCTTTTAATATACAGTTCTAAGTTGTTGTATAAATATCTGCAGATAAGAAGCTGCCAGATATAAATGTTATCATAGCTCTTTAAAGACAATAATTTCTCTGCCACATCACAGACTCTGTAGTGAATTGAAATCTAAAACGACTTGCAATAAACAGAAAACAGCATACAAAGTAAATGTAGTCTAATCCATTAAACAACAGAAGGCTAATTATGCGCAGATCTAAAAATCCGACAAAATAGGAATCAAATCAGAAGTAAACTTGCATACATTTCGAGCACAAATCCGAGTGAGATACTCACCTCTTGTTGTTGTGTCCTAGTTCAACAGGTAAAAGTCAGTAAATGTCAGTATTCTATCCCAACAACATCTCATCCCATCCTCATGATCCAGCAGCGTCTCGACACATCACTCCACTGCCAGCGAGAAACTATTTTTACCCATCCGACTGTTTTCTATTCTCTGCACCACCAGCACAATGAACACCAGCAGGCTGCGGCTCCAAACTTCAGTCAGCTGGAGTCGAACAGAGCCTGGTCGCAGACACAGCTCCGGGCTGCGTCCACGGCGCCCTCTAGCGTCACTCCGCGCCATTGCTGTGAGGGACAGGTGCAGGTGCAAGTCTGCGGCAGCGGGTTTTCAGACGGTTTGACTGGAGGGTAAGTGAAGTCAGACTCCGAAATTTGTAGCATTCGGTGGTAGAAACAGTAGAGAAATGTTAAATCGAACATGTATTAAAGGTGATTGGTCAAATTTGACTGCGAGTTTCTTTCTTTCATTTATTGTTTTATTATTATTATTAGAAAATGATTCTTTGGCCAAAATGCATTTTGTAAAAACATCACATAATCAGGGTGAAACAAATAGAGTAATGGTTACATATGCCTCTAATGTTGAAAAGCTTGCATGGGTTAATAGTTTTTGTGAGTTTTTTAATTGTAATTTACAAAGTAATATTTTACATGAATCTAGCATTCAATGATTTAACTTCATTAAAGCGACCGCAAACATTTGTACTATTATAAGTAATACTGCTACAATTTCCACAGTCGTTGGCGGCAGATGAATTGATATTTTGCTCTTTTGTCGCCTCCTGCAGGTAAATGTGGTAACTGCATTGAATCCGCAAAAATGACTGCGTTCATTAATTATTATAGTTCGTGTTTTACTGTAATGCAAAAATGTATAGGCTACTTTTAAAATTTAATTTTATCGTGAATTCCGCATTAAATCCATTCAGTATTGATTATATTTTTTTTTTTTCTTCACGAGACGTCACTTTTTTACGACGGAAGTGTTTTTGTCGGACGCATCTTAATGACGTACCCGCACGGACTAACGTACAAGTCTGACAGCTGAACAACAAACGCCTTTAAAATGAGCTTATTAGCAACATAATAGACATTTCGCGTGAGTCTGAGTGATTTTTTTTTATGGCAGAATGAACTGAAACTTCCTGATACTCTTCTGCGCCCGTTCTCTGAGTTTGTGACGGACTAAAGAGCTGCTAAACAGAAACATGTCGTTTGTGGTGGACTCAGTCATCATGTTCACCTCACAGGTTGGTACACGTTAGCGTCTATTTTTTGGACAAGAATAGCAAATGCATGTTGCAAGTTAACGGCATACTGTTTATTTAATGTTGTTGTTTTTTTTAGCCTGCTGGGAAACTATCATTGCGTAATGGTCCAGCCTTGCAGAAGTTGTATCATCTAATTTTAGCTAAACTCTAAGCTACAAGCAGGACAAATTAAAAAGAAAATCGTCTTTTTAACAGGTGGCTTCATGTATTTTATAATAGCAAGTTCACTATTTCAAAATTTCTCTCCGCCGTGTGCACAAAACTGTGGGCAACATTTACTGTTTATTGTTTTGAATCTTCTACCTCTAGATTTCTGAAATGTTCTGACCATAAAAAGTTGACGTCTAGTTTCTTCAAAAACTGTAATACTGAGTAATTGCACCCATTGAAGTTTCTGTGGTTTGTAATGATGGACAAACTATTTATATTTACAATTTTACAACGATAGACAAATGTACTCATGCTGAGACGAGAATGTCTTTTGCAAAGACTGAAAACGATGTAGGTCTCATAATAACTGCTGTTTAGTAAATAAGGTGAGAATGTGATATTATATTTCTCAAATAATTTCTCCTTAATCTTATAAAGGTGCTGTTCTTTGGATTTGGCTGGTTGTTCTTCATGAGGCAGCTGTTCAAAGACTATGAGGTACGGCGTAGTCTCAGAGTTTCTGCTTAAGTCATTAGATAACCAGCTAAAGCATTAATATGTTTCCAGGAAGAACAAACACCACCCAGTGGAGCTGTCGGTCTGCATTAATCACTCGGTGCCCTTGGTTGTGTTTTTTTTTTTTTGTGTGCGTTGACAGGTGCGGCAGTACGTTGTTCAGGTGGTTTTCTCTGTCACGTTTGCATTTTCATGTACCATGTTTGAGCTCATCATCTTTGAGATTCTGGGTGCCTTAAGCAGTAGGTAAGTACACATTTCTTATAGAATATGAGTGTTTTATTGCTGCTAATTCCTGATTGAAGACTGAGGCCCTTCACATCTCTGCCACAGTTCCAGGTATTTTCACTGGAAGCTGAACCTCTATGTGATACTGCTGGTTCTTATCTTCGTGGTGCCTTTCTACATTGGTTACTTTGTCGTCAGCAACATACGCCTGCGTAAGTTCACTGGAAAAAACACTCAAAAAATAAATTGCACTTTTTCACAGATGCTGATTTACATGTTTCGTCACCAAAACCTGTTTGCTCTGTGTCTGTGTAGTGCAGAGACAGAGGCTTCTCTTTGCCTGTATGGTCTGGTTCACCTTCATGTATTTCTTCTGGAAGTTGGGGGACCCCTTTCCGATCCTCAGTCCAAAACATGGTGAGCATGCATCCTTTTGTTCATTTGGCACAAAGGTTTTTCTGTGTTGTACTTTAAAAAACGCAGTGCATTTTGTAGTTTATGGATGTCTACATTAGAAAGTTTTTATCTACAGACTATGTCAAAATGGTGTTGCTATTTAGGGCTGTTACAGTATTTGTTGTCTTACTTAAATATACAAAGTCTATTACCGAAATCTACGAAGATATTACTGATAATGAAGTAAAGCGCCTTGAGATGAAGAGGGTGCAATGGGATGACGTCATTAAAAGACTGCAAGTCCAACATCAAATGAATGGAGATAATCGTCTCCAATTGCAAAATAATTGCCGTTACCTCAAATAATTGTGTTAAGAAATTCTATAACAGTTGTGACTGGCCTATCACTGTTCTCAATTCGTTGATGTCTTTTCTTCAGGAATCCTGTCCATTGAGCAGCTAATCAGCCGGGTTGGTGTGATAGGAGTGACACTCATGGCGTTGCTGTCAGGGTTTGGTGCGGTCAACTGTCCCTACACGTACATGTCATATTTTCTCAGGTGTGCTCAAATATATATCAGTAATTATTATGCTTGGTTGTATCTTTGTATGGCAATACTCAACATAAGCTGCTGATACGTTCATAGAAATGTAACAGACAGTGACATACTTGCTCTGGAGAGGCGGCTGCTCCAAACTATGGACATGATTGTCAGCAAGAAAAAACGGTGAGTTATTTTTTCTTTAAAGGTCCCATATCTTAACACAAGTTCTATCTATACCATGTATATGTGTATATTAAAGACTTCTGTAACGGCAACGACAGAATTCAATCAGTTATTTATGTGATGTACACATCAAAAAGACTGAAGATAAGTCAAAATAAGTCTCCAAAAGTAAAATCCATCCACTGCTTTATAACAATTCTCTCCTTTGGAGGATCTGCAGTAGTTTTGATTCACTGAGGCAGGAATAGTAAACTTTTCATAGCTAGTTTTACCAACACGGTCACTGCTCTGTTGATAGTGACTGATGGGGGTGGGGCTAACACATTTAAAAAATACCTTGAATATGATTGGTTATGGATATGGTTCTTACTACATCACAGGCAAAGGATTTTCTAATTGGCTTGTTTTGTCAAGAGGCCAGCTTGTGGTGGAGGCGCTCGAGGACTGGCAGTACTTATAGTTCATATTTTCATAGCTTTTATTTTACACCACAGAATTTATATAAACCTAAAAACCCAATAAAATGTGCATTTTCACAGTACAGGACCTTTAATAAAACCACTTTTAAAACTTGCTATTCTGTCACAGCCTTGGTTAATGTATCTTCACTGAATGTAGAATTGCCATGACACGGAGGCAGATGTACCAACGTGGGGAAGACCAGAACAAGCAGACAGGATTCTGGGGCATGATCAAGAGTGTAACCTCCACACAAACAGGCAGCGAAAGTATCCTTGTACACTTGTACCGAATGTTTAAATGCAGATGTTCTACTAATACTTGTCATAGTAAAGATGAGCCTTAACCTCTTCTCTTCAGACCTGTCTCTGATCCAGCAGGAAGTCGACGCTCTAGAGGAGCTGAGTCGACAACTCTTTCTGGAGACTGTGGACCTGCAAGCTACCAAGGTAACGCAAGCGCACTAACATACAGTGTGCATCACTTATAAACAGCATTAAAGCTACTTCCCCATTACAGTATCCTTAAACAAATATGCCTATGATATATATTTTGTTGACTTTTGTCTTGTGTTATATGAAATGTTTCGACATGATAGCCAGTAGCTCACTACAATATGCGAGCTTATACAAACCACCAAGCTAGTGTATGGTAGCATAATGTGGTAAGTTAGCTATTAACATTATGTTAGCTAACTTTACTTGTGACTCTTTCATCAGAAAGAAATGACATAACGTGAACATACGTCGCTGAGTGTAATGTGAATAAAACTAAAATACATTACCTCGTCTGTAAACATGATTTCTGCCTGAGTCGCATCAGATAGATTTTCATAGACAATAATGGAGAAAACACAACTTCCATGATCCCACAGTACATCATGACGTCGTCAAACTACATCTTTTGTTATTCCTGGATTGAGATACACCTAGCAGCAAAAATGACGTGTTTAGAACTGTCATCGCTTATTTGAATCTGGAAAACGTGACTTCTTGCACCTTTCAGAAAATCTCTATGTAACTTAAATCCACTACTGATGCCACTGCTGCTCCATAAATAGGGCTCCAAGGTTTTACCGGAGGTCCTCTGGCCTGAACTCAAACTGCAGACATTGCAGTCATGTGGCACTGTTATGTGCACTCCCTGTCTTATCTGTGCAATAAATGATATGGTAGTTGTTGACCTCCACCTTTCCTTATCTATAGGAGCGAATTGAGTATTCAAAGACATTCCAGGGGAAATACTTCAACTTTCTGGGATACTTCTTTTCCATCTATTGTGTTTGGAAAATATTCATGGTGAGAGTATTCACATTTCTATCCTGCCATTTTCATCACACTCATGTGTACATCCTGTATGTGCAATAGCCATTATCCGATTACACAATCACACTTTTTTATTGTCCAAGATCTACTAAGTGTATTTTACAAATCCCATACTCTGCCGCTTTTAGGCCACTATAAACATTGTGTTTGACCGAGTTGGAAAGACTGATCCAGTGACAAGGGGCATTGAAATTACGGTGAACTACTTAGGCATCCAGTTTGACGTAAGCGCTCTTCCTCTTCCTCACCCACTCCCACACACACCTGCAGAAATAGTCACATGTCATACAGCATGACCATAAATCATTATCTCTGTCCCGGCTTGATCTGCAGTGAACCTGGTCACCTGTTTAGTGTTTTATCCATGTAGACAGTTACTGCCCTGAATTACACATACATTTTAATGAACAGATAATACTTCAGCTCCAATTCCTTTTCCCATGTCTTTACTTTTCATATTCATTTGCTGTGTTACTCCATGTCTCAGGTAAAGTTTTGGTCGCAGCACATCTCTTTCATCTTGGTGGGAATAATAATAGTTACGTCCATACGCGGCCTGCTCATCACCCTCACTAAGGTAAAATTATCACGTTGTCACATTGAAGTTAATAAATCTGTTGCTTGTAATGAATGCCATGTTATTGATGCCAAAAATGTTTTATATTTGTTAATTTTAGTTCTTCTATGCAATATCAAGCAGCAAGTCTTCCAATGTGATTGTGCTTGTCCTTGCACAGATCATGGTGAGTGTGTCCTTTTTTTAAAATACAGCACAACTACATACAACAGACATGACTGAATTCCCTTCTCTCTGTCTTACTCTTTCAGGGGATGTATTTTGTATCATCTGTATTGCTGATGCGTATGAGCATGCCACTGGAATATCGCTCTATAGTGACAGAGGTGCTGGGAGAGCTGCAGTTCAACTTCTATCACCGCTGGTTTGACGTCATCTTCCTGGTCAGCGCCCTGTCCAGCATCCTCTTCCTCTATCTCGCTCACAAACAGGCACCAGAGAAGCACATGGCCCTCTGACCAGCGTTTCACCTGGATGTGACTCCTGACCCACCGGGGTGACTTTTAATTTTGAACTTCGACATCTGATGCTTTTTTCTTTTTTTAGCACATAATTTAACAGACTCACTGTGGAAGGCCTAAACTTTCCAAATCAGGAATGATGTTGGATATAAGTGACAGAAAACTATTGGTGCACATGAGGGAACAACTTTGAAGGTGGACTCTCTTTCAAAGCGAGTCCACCTTCAAAGAAACGTTATTATTATTATTATTAAGAATTAAATTTTACCTTCAAACTCTTTGTTCTCTTTGCTCTTGAATCTTCAAAGCTTTGGCCAAATGGCCTTTTTCTTTAGTTTGTTTGAACACACTGGAGCTGTACTGTTCACAGCACATCCCTGCTTCACTATATGGACTGTACGAACATGTCACTCATCATCATCATCTGTCTTTGTCAACAAAGTATGTCATTTAATTGGAAGAACAATCAAAAACTCATAAAGAAAATATATTTCAGACAGTTTATGTTCATTTCTTTCCATTCATATAACATGTTATTCTGTTTATTTCTAGAAGCAGGAAAAAGTCTTTGCACTGAGTAAAAATACACAATGTTCACCGGTAACTTTACCAGTGTTACCTTCAGCTGTGTAGCATGTAGCTCTTAATTTTGGCAACATTTGGTTATCTCGCTTATGGGAAAGACATTGCACAAGAATGTGTGTTGTTCATCAAAGGAAGGTAAAAAAATATTTAGGAACATGCTTTTGTTTGGTCCATTCACACAGTTAATCTGCTATAATTTAAAACTAAACATTTCTTTAATGTCCTCTTATTGCTTTATCCTTCATCTCATCATTCATATTAAAGATGTATGGATGTGTGAGGCTGAGAGAGATGATTTAAAAAAAACAAAAAAAAAAAACATGGATCAACATTAGATTGATGGTGGCCAAATCCGAAAACAGGTCCTTAAAGTGTCTTCTCAGAGTCTCTCATCAATACTGTCCTGAGATGAAGATGATGACACAGATGGGGTCTAAAAGAAGGAGAAAATGATATTTCCCAAATATTTCAGTCATTCAGTATTTTTATGAATGCTTCGCTGGAATGGATAAATGGGGAATTACATTGCCACCTGTTTAAAAATTCACTCACCCTCTCTCTTTGCGGTTCAACGGGGGTTTCATGTCTGGCCTTCTCCTCCGGAATGTCAGCAGCATGGACCTGAACGTAGGACGTTTCCCCGAGCAGATGGCGCGTGATGGTCACACCTTTAGCTCGGAGCTTGTCGTAGACGCTTTTCGTAGCCACCAGCATCTCTAGAGAGCTGCCACCGCCGCGAATCAGTTCCACCACCTCTTCGTGGTTGCTGTTCTCCACATTCACACCATTCACTTCCACCACGATATCGTCGTCCTCCATCCCTGCCCGGTCAGCTACACCGCCCTTCACCACCTGAGATGGAGCGTATCCAAGATGTAACTAATCTGACTGCAGACGGTAAAGACAAAGTAGCAGATGATATTGTCTGTCTTACCTCTTTGATGTACTGTCCACATACTCCCTGGATGCCATTGAGGTGGAAGCCAAATCCAGCTAAGGACTTCTCCATCTTACACAGCTTGGGCTTGAGCTCCTCTTCCCTTTCCTGAACGGGTGTTGCTGGGCGAACAGGAGCAGGTGCATTGACGGCTTCTGTGTAACTGGGTGGTAAGAGGGAATCCTTTGTCTCCTCCCAGAAAATCATAGGAGACACTTTCCCCTATGTGGGAGACACAACATGATGTGATTGTGGTGGAAGACGGTTTCTGAACCATAAGTAAGTACCAGTACAGCAATGTAAAAATATTCCATTACAAGGAAAAGTCTTCATGAAAAATCATATTTACTTTACATATTAGCAGAAAATGTTCAAGCATTGAAGTAAACTACCGGTTTGTGTGACTGAGAGATTGTTCCATTTATATATGACATCGTTAGATTTTTAATAGTGAAAAGCATCGGTGTTGTTACAGCGTGTTACTGTTGTAGGAGGAGCGAGGTTGAAGTACTTCTATCCAGTTTTAGAAACAGAAACGCCAGATAAAGCTGAGGGTTCGTCACATGGTTAACGGGTGGAAAGAAGAAAAACAAAAGTCTGATACGTAAGTCTGCTTTCAGTCTGCTTTTAATCTATTATTTTTGGTGCGATATTGGATGATTTGGGCATTTATTGAAATGAAACCATGTGAAGAAGTAAAGGGGGGAAAATTGGTGGAGCTCATCTGAAATGAGAGCCTGACTACACACTGCATTTTCTAAGGTGATAGAAGACAAAAAGGTAACCCTAACCCTAACCTTCATCTGAAAAGCGACTAGTATCTAAACCTGTAAAATGAACGTAACAGAAGCACATTTACCTCTGAGAAATAGCCTAATGGAGTAGAAGTATAAGGTTGCAGGAAATGTAATTACTCAAGTAAAATACAAGTACCTCACATTTGTACTTAAGTACAGTACTTGAGTCAAAGTAGCTGGTGGTAGCTAAAGCTTGGAACTGGTGGTCGGGCTCACCTGCTTGAACAATTGGTCTGTGTCTCTGTCCACCACGAGGAGGACGCTTTTGGTGTACCCCTCTCTGATCCTGTCCACCACCTGGTCGTGGCTGTAGCCATCCACGTTGTGGCCGTCCACAGCCACCAGTCTGTCCTTGGTCTTCAGACCTGCTCTTTCTGCCGGACTGCCTCTGTCAATGTCTTTGATGAAGTGTCCTGCAATGGAGTCAATGAGTACAGATCACTACACATTATTCTACATGACCATATTCTGCAGCTACTACCCCCCCCCCCCCCAATAACCTCTTATTTACTGCTTGTTGACTGTAAATAAGGAGGTTGTCTTACATGAATTATCATCTTAATGTTCTTTGCTCAGTATAGGCCCTATAAATGGGTGAATGTGTTTACCTTAATATGAAATGTCACCAAAATCAGAACAAATAGTAACGTCAAATATTAAGATACCGATTGTTGGCAGACCTGTTTGTATGGAATCCTCTCTGAGCAGAAAGCCGTATCCTTCAGGTCCTTTGTTCATTTCAATGACTCTCGGCTTGTGAGGGAGGTACCTGGCTGTGGCTAACCACGCCCCCAGTTTGATACGCTTGTTCTGGTAGTACTTGTCTGTTTCCTCATCGACTAGGAGGAACACGATGCTGCCGCCCGCCGACTTGATCTTGTCCACGGCCTGATCGTGTGTGGAGCCCTCCAAGTTCTCCCCATTGATCTCCAGGAGACGGTCGTTGGATTTGACACCTGCTCTGTCGGCCACACCTCCTGGGATCACCTGCGTCATGAACAAACCCTGCTCGCCTGCAGAGGATGTCACAGAAGACACATTGAATATATACATATATATATATGTGTAAGACGAGAGGTATAACTGTAGGCTGATACAGAAAGCAAATTAAGCTCAGGAACCAATGAGATCTGAGGCGGGGCAGTAAAGGTCACTGTGGGCTCTGTGTGGTTACCTTCTTTCTGATGTGTTGTAACATTTATATTATTTCATTCATAGTCTTAACAAACCCTAATCATAAGCCATTTTTAAATCCTTTATCAAGTGAAGTGGTCTCTGTCACCGTAGAGACAGTTTTGTTTAAATCATCATCCAGTTCCACCTGATAACCGTAGACAGTAAATATATGTGTAAGACGTACTTTGTGTTGTTAAAGCTTTTCTTATTTGTCTTACATGACTACCCTACCTGCGTGCTCAGCTCACCTTTAACTGTGCAAAGGGAGAACCCGTATTCTGCGCTGGACTTGACCAGGTAGCAGAGTTTGGGTCTTGGGGCCTGCTTGGATGCGCCAGGAGCGGCCGGCGTGCTGGACGGATCAGACAGGCTCACTCCCTGGACTTTTGCCTGCTTGTAAGAAGTTTCATCCAGGACGTGGAAGGTAACGGACGCGCCGCTGTTTCTTATCAGCTCCACCACCTGTCCCGGGGGCACACACAGCGGGGTGGTGTCAAGAAAGATGCTTGTCGCGGGTTAACGCCATTAGTCCAGGAGTTACTATCGATTTAATGCATGCACTGCAGTATTTCCACGGTCGTCTTACCGCTGAGTGGGACAGCGCATCGACGAACGTTCCGTTGACCCGAAGGATGCGCTCTCCATCTTTCATGCCGGCCAGTTCTGCCGGACCTCCCATCTCCAAGCAGCGGATCAGGTGACCCTCTTCACCGTGCTCCACCCTCAAGTAGAAGCCAAACGTCTGGCCCGACCTCTTGGTCAGAGAAATCACCCTCGGCCTGTATCCAGCCATGTCCTGAGACGGACGGAAGGGTTAACAGTTGTATGTAGTTGTGTGTCACAGCCTAGTGTTTTACATTTTTATATTATTTTTGATCCTTTATTTGATCTGTTTATTGACTTTGTTGAATTTGTATTTGATCTGTTTTCAGCATGTTTTATTTTATTTTTATTTCCATTATTGTCTATTTAGTTTTTTTTTCTCCAGCTGCACCAGGATTTTTTCCTTTTACATTTTTATTTGTCATTTCATTTACTCGTTCTTTTATTTATTCTCAACTTTAACTGCTTTCACTCCACTTTTCTTGACGCTGCTGCCGTTGCTCTACGCTTCAATGCATCCATTTTATTTATTTTTTTGTATTTTATAGATGGTGTTTATTCATGGCTTTTAACTTTCCTGTGTTTTAAGTTATTCCTTTTTCGTTCTCTGCGCTTGCCTGATAAAATACTGCATATTCTATCGTTGTTAAGGTGTTCAGTTGAGTTAATAACTCACACAGCCATTCATTTTTAGATTTTCTTGGTTATTTTTATTATAGTTGGGGCATTCCTTTAGTAACAGATTGCCCTTAACCTTAGGAAGGTGTTAATGTGCTGGTTGCTCAGATAAAAAGTTAATTTTCCGTCAGTGCTTGAGTGCAGTTAATGGTTAATAGCAGGCCCAGCTGAATGAGGTGGCGCCTCCTTTAAGGACAGTCTGGACTTTGAAAGCACATTGAAAAACGCCACCATAATCTGCTTAATAGACCATTATTTCCATATAAGGAAGGCCATAAACAAAGTGTTGTGATGTGTAGACGGGTGCGATGTACAAGAGCCACTACAAATTAGTAGACTGATCAAAATATTCTGCCGAACATTTGATCCAAACAAGAGTTTTGTAATTTGAAAACAGTGTGCGGTCAGTTTGACTGTTTTTCATTTCACCTGTACAGAGCTACAGTTTATTCCGTGTTATCAGACCTTGTGCACATTGTGTTTAATGATGAGTACGTTTAACCATTTAAATCTCATGAAATATTAGCAATGTAGTTCAACCTGACATGTTTCGTATCTTTGGAAACCTTTGCACCTCCTCTAGCGTTTAAAATGAAGTCCCGTGGTTTGAGCTCGACTGAACAAAGACAGACCCACCAGTAAGTACATAAGACTTTAAGTGTGAATATGCTGTATATTAAGATGATGCAAACACATCTGATGAAAAAAAAAAACCAGTGGAGTGGAAATGTTCATATTATTTTCCGACTGTTACGTTGTTTAACTTTATTGTCAGCAGAGCTCACTCATTTCTGCTGCTGTATTTAAACAGGTGAGGATCATTTAATGATATACTAAGTCTGATATTACGATAGGTTGTGTAATCATGCGATATATGTTCAGGTAAGACTATATCTCATAAAATGTTTTGAAATTGAACTCACCAGCTCGTCTCTGCTCAGCGTCCCAGGTCAAAGGAGGTGCTCACCTGTCACCCTTCCACTGTTATCTTCTGTATCTCCAAACCGCCCGCCTCCTCCTCCTCCTCCTCCTCCTCCTCCTCCTCCTCCTCCTCCTCCTCCTCCTGTCTCCCTCACCCCTCCCTCCATCCCTCTCTGCGCAGGGACTTTGACAGGCCAAAGGTGAGCCTAAACGTTGAGTTATTTAACAGTTTCTTGTGTCAGAAGTGTCTTGGAACACCACAGCCCTGAGAACCATGCAAGCATGAACCAGTCATCTGTTCGGTGGTCAAAGGTACATAACGCTGACGACAGTCAGCAACAGCAGGTGTCATTACAACGCGTACAGCACAGGCACATCTGCAAGGAAAAACGCCTACTGTGCATACTCATTTAACTGGTTTCTGAGCTTATTACGTGTCTGTTTTGTTTTTTTAATTCACACACCTTTCTGTCAGATATATGTATGTGTGATAGGTATATGTGCAAAAGTTAAAAAAGTATTAACAGTGATCATTTTACCTTACATTTCTTTTTGGATACACTTCTCATGTCAAAGCATACAATATTAAAAAACTACTAGAATAAACTCCTACACTAGTGGATTGTTTTTCAGAAAGATATCGACAGGGTTCACGTGTTTAATGGTAAGCTGAGGCCTAGTTCTCTTTAAGTTTATTGCTGCTGTGGTCTCTGCGGGAGAGTCCTTTGGTTATAAAAGGATTATAATGAATTTGCTGCCCTCAGAATGGGGCAAAGGTGAGAAAAACTCAGGCAAAGCCAAACAAAACAAAGCTCCAAAGCGTAAAGGTTTATTCATTACTATGCTGTTGCTAAGTGATGCTGTATTTGTATAGTTTGTCTGTTTGATAATTCTCAACAAAATTCTATTGTTTTCTTATTGTTTTGCCATGATTCTGATATGAAAATCTCCATCCAACGGCCTCAAGCTGGGAGTTCAATGTAAAGCATAGAGTTATGGTATGTCGGCATTTTTGCGTCAGTTCTCCTCATTTCCTTTTTTGAACCAAAATGAAATTTTACTTAGTGAGGATGTGCTGATGAAAATGTGACTGTAAACTGCAAGACATGAGTGTGAAGGCTTTTTTCGTGTTTCCAGCAGTGCATTTTGGACTGGAAAAGTGCAAGTTATTTACTTAACAGGTCCTTATTTTTTCTTTTACCTTTGTTTTTCAGATTCAGACTCAGATGAGCTTTACCTTTTAAGTAAAAGTCTGAAGGGTGGTAATACTCCTCCCACCACCACCACCACCACTGTGTGCGTTCGCAAAAAATGACTTTAAATTATATATGGCATTGATCACTAATACATCAATAACTAAAACATTTCCCTCATAAAACACTTGCAAAGTCTTAAGTTGTATGTTTTGAAATGTGCATTGGCTGCATCACTGAGATCGTTATCATCATCATCATCTTTTTTTTTTTTTTGGCACAGTTAATTTTTACAGCGCATTACTGTCGACTAATGGCAATACATGTCAATAGATGCATAAGCGACGATGGAAAACCTGACCGCTGCAGTCTGCAGAGCTCAAGTTGAATGACTAGACCTGTTATGAGGACCCTCTCATTAAAACACCACTACTGTACAGAAAAACCTCCACAGGATGCCTTATGTGTGCTTGACTAAATCCATTACTCTCCACCTCTGGTATAGTGCGTACGTATACACAGCGCTTACGTAAAAGACAGAAGGTGCGGGAGTGTTTGCCAGTAATTGAAAACAACAGCAGGAAATGACATCTGTGCTGGGTTTGGGCGTAAGTCTTGCTCTCTGTACGCACGGATACAGGTGTACTTCCAGACCAGGCATTAATGGCTGCTGATGGTTTGCTGTTCTAAGCTCCCCTATTATAACACACACACACACTTACTGGCCTGGGAGTCATGTTTGAACAGTCGATTCATGGGGATCCAGAAGCCACGGCCAAAGGAGATGATGAAGTGAGTGGAACGAGACAGAAATCCTCTTCAGCACTGATGCATTCACAATCCATTACCCTCAGTCAGCATGTCATGTTTGCCAAAAAACCCAGTTAAATGCATTTCTGTGAAGACGACTGAGTAGGATGATGAGGTCTACCAATTTCCAGCTGCTTACTTGATCTGGATCATAATCTCAGCGGTATTTACAGTTCCAGCTTTTTCCTCATGTTGAAGAAGACACAGGCATGAGAGCCTCCCCAGCAGTGATTAACTATGACCTGCGTTCATCAGCTGTGGAGCATCAGTAATCAACATATCACTCCAGTTTGTGATTACTGTACTCAATGGGGAGCACTGGTCTCTCTCTCGTTAACGTGATTACAATCCTCGCACGCCTTGTTTATCTGGGGTAAGTGGCTCTGTACATGACCTGCCAACACCTAATTAGCCCTCAAGAAAGATTAGACGAGCGATGGCCCCTTTTTAGGACGACGCACTGGAGTATCTGTACAGTATCTGTAAATGTACAGGTGTCACAGAAAAGATAAACATGAAACCATCCATACATCAGTGCAAATAAAATGAACTGCTAGTGCTGGTCATACTTAGAGCTTACTCTTATTGGTTATTCGTGCATTCATTCATTCAACTTTTACTTTGACTCGGGTAATACATTTACAATACTGCAAAAATGATCAAGATATGACATATTTTGCCGCATATAACCATCTCAGACTGTACATTTACAACCAGACCGATTCCATTCTCTTGCAGGGCACCAACGCATGAATCACATCAGTTTTTTTTTTTTTTCCAGACCAGGAACCTTCCTAAACACTGCATAATCTTCATTAACATGGGCATCCTCCAGCCACAAGACACAAAGTGCACCCATACACCACATGAGGGCGGCGGTGCGTTTGTATCATCACTCCGTGCGCGCTGCAGCCTACAGTGCCTTCGTCAAGAGGCACGAAGTCATTAAAGCTCAAGTTGGATAGTGAAATGCCTGTACCGAGGTTAATTCGCAACCAAAATTGCCAAAAGTATATGACCTACATCATCTACTCCTCAAATTTCTTGGGATAATTAAATGGTGAGAATACTTGTCCCACGGGTTCACTAAAAGTCAGTGGCTTTTTAAAGACTCTCCTTTTGCAGTTAATTAACGTATAAAGTAACGTAGGGCTTATTATTATACAACTGAAGCACAGTTTACAGGAGGAATACACATCGTTTGTCTTTTCATACGTGTCTTAAAGTTAAAGTTAACGGCTTCGTGGACGTACAGCTATTAAAAGTTTCAAATGTGTCCGAAATGATGCTTTCGACAATACGCGAAGAATGAATGCGCACAAGCTGTGACCAATGACTGAGAGTTTTTATGTAGCCGGTCGTCCCTCACACGCACACCCACACGCCACCCATCTTAAATGACATGTGTCTCCCCCTCCGTCCTGCGCTCAGTCGCTCTCTGCGCCTGGTTCATTTGGCAAAAGGCGCAGCAGTTCGGCGCGCTCCTCCTCTCTCTCTCTCTCTCTCTCTCTCTCTCGGCGCTCACCGAGATGGACGCAGTGTGAGACACGGCTGCAGGAAACAAAAAGCAAAAAAAAAAAAAAAAGAGAGAAAGAAAAGAACTTGACTAAACTTTTTTTTTTTATTTTCGTTTCTAAAGTTGCGGCGATAACTTGCTTCGTTCCAAAGTAGCCCGCGATGGATGCGGAGTCCAGTCATTTCACCCCTCTAGAGGATCAGACGAAAATGCGCACACGGTCTGATATAAACTGTTCGGAACGATAGAGACAACGTAAAAAAAAAAAAAATCGAACAATATGGAGCATAATGTGACATTTACTTCCCCCGAATGCGCCGGAGCGCAGACCGGCGCGCTTCAGAACGGAACCGGTAACGGGACCTTGGAGACGTCAAACATTACCTGCAGCAACGCGTCCACACTCTTCATACCTCCGCGTGTGAGACAGAGAGGTGAGCGGACGCAGAAATGCCTCGACACTTTGTGAGCCTGACGTTCATTAAAAGCTGCAAAATGGGCTCCAGTTGGCGATGGAAGCTGAACTCTGTCGCCACAAAATGAGCTGTAGATTATTTAAAACCCTTGCTTTATCTATTAACACATGCGGTTTTCATCCATCTCCATCCCTTTTCAGTGTTGCAGTTTGTTGAGGTGTGTGTTAATGGGCTGCATGTGCGTAACAGAAAGTATATTGTATTTTTAAAAGGAATCAATCCTGTTTCTCTTAGTTTTCACTTGACGCTTTTCTTCGCCGGCCAGTGATGAGATTTACCATTATAGTGACCCAAACAGATAGACTGCAAATTGCATACAGTGTACATGCACCGAGGGCACATCTGACAAGTACAGATCAAGGCCACTGTTTATGATACATGTATGTAAATTGCAGCAAGGTAATTTAAGTTGTCAGCCAAATCCATTTTTAGGCTTTAAGATTTTGTTGAAACACATGTTGTGCTGCTTGAGGATTCACACGTCTTTCCAGTCAGCCGTTTCACTGCTATACTTAGCATTCATGTTTTGTCTTATAATAGGACAACCCGTCCACCAGTAAAAAAGGAAAAAATGACCATCTTTGACCCTCCTGTCACAATCATTATTTAGTCCTTCACTTCATAAAATGATTCCCATCCCATCTGTTCTTTCTGTCCATCACTCTGCCGCTCTGTGTTTATGGATCAGATTGACTTGTCACTGTGATATTCTCTCTTTGCAATCATTTCATCTCCAGACCAGAAATGTCAATTGATATGCTATGGACTTCTCATACTCGAGGTAATGAAACCAGATGGGGTGAGGAAGGGTCATGTACTGAATATGCTAAATGCTCGACGAAATCCCACAGTTCTGTCTTTATCCCGCGAGGTTCATATTCTTGTTTAATACTAAAAAATGCACTCCATGCGGTAGTGATATTTTACCGAAATGTTTCTCTGTTCAAATATGTCACTCCCGTGTGAGATTTTTCACTCTGAATCCTGATATTTACACCTCACACAGCCAGCAAACAGGAGCGAACGCATCTCAAAAGCAATATATAGCATGTCGTCATTAAAGGACGCCCTGTCACTGATTTCACGTTGTATCCACACAGTTTGTTGTCTTCGGTTTGGACCGAGGGCCGTCACACGTAGAGACAGATGAATCAGTATATTTACAGGGTCAGTGTGATGTTAATATGTCATCTAGAATAGCAGCAGTTGCAGTGTATAACAGCAGGAGGTCACTAATTTAGAGCTGATGATTACAAAAACAAAAGAGGGTTATCAGTCACTGCCAGGAACCAACCACAACTAATCCCTTTTCACCGAGCTCTCTGTTCATGACAAAAGGAATTTAGACAAAAAAAAAAAAAGAAACCTGCCTGTGCTTCTCATTTCCCCTTCAACTCTCTGTGGCCAACCTCTCCTGTTTGTTTTTTTCACTACCTCCATCGGTAACTCCCTCTCATTTCACTCTCCCTTTTGAGAGCTGAGGTGTTTAATCCATTCCTGCACTTTGTGCCAAGCGACCATCACGTTACTTTGTATTCTGATTGCTGCGACCAGGGCCTCTGCGGACGATGTCTTGTATTCTGTCAGTCATCAGGAAGCGGCTTCATTCGGTGCCTCCGTCAACTGTTCTGGGGTGCAGTGTAGGCTTAGTGACAGAGCTCAGATGACATTTACCATGCCGGATTAGAGAGTAGCTTTGACATTTACCAATACCTCAGTCTTAGAGGAGTAGAGCTGGGTTTTCTCTGATAGGTATAGCAACAGGGATAGAAAGTGACACACAAAGCATATGTAATAGAAAGAGAGAAAATACAGAAATGCATAGTTATTTTATTGTCTGATTTACAGAATGAGAAAGCAAATTACAGCAACAAGACACGAGAATTCTACTCACTTCTGTGGACTCGATTTGGGGCTGTAGAAAATCTACTCCATAATGCAGACCTTGACTAATCACAGGTGTTTTCAGACAAGTAGGGGGATTAAATACGTGACTGACAGCTGTAAATATCGATGGCTGACTCTACTGCTTTACTCTGTGGCTTGACACAGAAG
This sequence comes from Coranthus polyacanthus, assembly GCA_037367275.1. Classification (NCBI taxonomy): domain Eukaryota; kingdom Metazoa; phylum Chordata; class Actinopteri; order Kurtiformes; family Apogonidae; genus Coranthus; species Coranthus polyacanthus. The sequence goes on from JAPQRN010000015.1 coordinate 9,785,814, forward strand.
CTTGTTAAAGTGGCTTCTCTTTTCCACAGTGCCGTGAAATGGCTTCAGGTCATCTGTGTTTATATTCAGTCTTTTTATTTGGGCCGAGAAGAGAGCGCTGCAGAGGGAAGGTGCGCATTTTCAAAATTCTGGCTTTTTTTCCCCTGATCTTGTTCTCCCGCAGCTTCATTTCAAGTTAATATTAATGCAGTCAGGGGATCTGCCGACCAGCTTTTCACACATCTGACACTTAAACCAGCCTGTCCTCAACACATATACGGATGTGAAGGGGAGTAAAACGACCCATGTTAATGGTGACCTCTTGCAGTTAAAGAATAAAGAAAAAGTGATGGTGGCCAGGTGACGTCACTGAATAGGGGCATTCCTTAGAAGGACCCGGCTGAGGACAGATTATGGCCGAATAACGAGCTTTGTGGACTTGTGTTCTGTTTCAACCTGACGGGAAATGCTGTGTTTTCTCCCCGACCATTTTTCTAACCCTAACCAAGTTGCGTCCGTCCCTAAACTGAACCAAACCTGTCACAGCCCAAACGCCACAGTTATTTTGTATTTTTGAATGCTATCTGAATATCATGCATACAGTAGATATCGTTTTTGGAAAAAAAATCAATTTTGCTCTGTAGGCGTGAGGATGTGCTGCTTAGACTGATGATGCAACGATAGCAATGATGAGAATTGATGAATTTAATTACATTTCAACCACGCTCTATAAAATGGTGAAATCGCATGGACTCAGGGAAGTCTAATATAGCAGACATCCTGTTATGTGACACAAACAAATACAAATACAATAGCTTATATTATGAAGAAAATATGCACAGTTAATGTACTCTAATGAGATGCACTCCAATAAAATGTATATAGTAAATGGCTTGCAAATTAAAACAGCACTGTCTACCTTTTCCAATAATTTCAGATAATTACAAGCAGAAAATCTTCACAACAAATTTGTTTTATCCTATACTGACCTGCTCACGGTGCCTGTAGTCAGTAAACAGCAGACTGTGTGCCAGAGCTAATGGTCAGACATGGCTGATGGACACTGCACTCACACACAAACCTCTAATGTTGCAGGCTTCCCTTCTGTCATTTGGCTCTTCAAACTGAAAACAGTACTCTAAATAATTGCTGAGCTGAGCGCAAACAAAACATTGCCATATCACCAGTGTTGGTTTTTCCGCAAAGATTACATTTTTAAAGTAGTAGATTCAGTGTAAATTTTTATTTGTCATCACAGTGCATCATTAAGTATTTCAGTAAACAACATAATATTGCTTTTTACACTTCCCTGTGTAAAAAGCGGTCCCTGGTTTCACTGCTGTGTGCATGCAAACGTCATATCCCAATTTCAGAAACCCGGATAAGGTCTTTTTCAGGTTCTGAGAAGTCCAATTATGCTAGCGGGACCCGCACTCCGAAAGAATCTTATCCCAGTTTCTGACACTCGACAGAACCTCAAACAATGGCGGCAACAAAGGTGTCTCACTTCTGGAACAATGAAGGAATGAGATAATTAAATATACTTGGCGGTTTAGATGGGGAAAAAGCTAGCCTGGGACTCAGACACACCTGCCACCACCTGCCGCAGATCAGTCTGGCACTGCTCCCATTCAAACTGATTTCCACTGAGCCTGGATTGGGTAGAGCCAATCACAACCATTTATGTGATATGGGGCGGCTCAGATGTGCTTTGATCCAATGACGGGCTGACACCTGTGATTGCTGCCTGTCCAGTGGCCGTTGCTCTGATTGGCTGTAGGTCTGTCCAGTTGCATTCAGAGACATTTTGGTCTGAGCCTGTTGATAATGCCCCTTTGAAATCAAAAATGAACTGAGAGCACCCAGACTAATTCTCATTTGAAGAATTTAAAAATGATTTGAATTGATAACTCGTGTCAACACTCTAGCCGAAGACGCAACAGACTGAAATCAAGACATTCGCATCCGATACAGACATGAATATTCAACGAACACAGATACGGTCTCGATGTTACAACCCGCTGCTGTTGTACGTCCACTTTTAAGGACATGGGCTTGTGTAGACTGAGCTTTCTTAAATGCTCACCGCTGAAATTAGCTTGACTCTTTAAGAAACATCAACAAGAACTCCTAGAAGATAAACGGCATCGAGTTGTGTAACACTATAAAATTCTGAGAAACCGCAGGCCTGTCTTGTGTCTCTTACTAACAGTGCAGCCTTTCAACATTCAATTTTCAAACATTCTGGCCAACTCTTGGCCATATCCCAACAATATTAATGTCAGTCTCTTTGAACACTATATCATGCATCAGTGAATCATTCCAGTGCGGCCGTGTAAGAGAAAATGCAGCAATTTATTTCTGTGTTTAGCAGAAATAGAACTCTGTTCCACACATTGGCCAACACAATTCAGGTGTAGCATTCCCAAGGAAGGTGATTCATATGAATGCTTCTGCACTAGCATTGTATGCAGGAGCATCTCTTAGAAATACTGGCCTAAAGGAAATGGTAAACGTACTCAAGGAGTTATCAGTGTTTCCGCGCAGCCAGCGAGCACACAGAAAAGCTAATTGGCTTCGATTAGGCACAAGCCGGTGTAACATATTTCATTAGGTGCAGGATAGATGGTAATAAAACAGAATGTGTTTGTTCCTCTCTCCAACCAATCACCTGTCTGCACAGTTTCATAATGCCCACAAGCACAAAATTAAACATTTTTTAGTTGCTCTTTCCAAGCAGAACCAAGAAGAAACCCTGATGTTCTGTCATCTGTGTGTGCTGCCATATTAGAGGTTACTGCTTTTTATTTGCATAGGAGTGTGAGACAGATGGTGAAGCCACATGTCATTGGATGGAACGACTGTGTGTGTTTGTGTGGAAGACAGATGAGCAAGACGAGCCCAAATCCATTCCTACTACTACTACTACTACTAATAATAATAATAATAATAATAATAATGAATGATCACAGCAAAAAAACAAAAGCAAATAAAAAGAGATAAAAGGAGATAAAAAGATAGAATTTAGAGAAAGAAGAATTTATTAATTGGAAAATATTCATAATTAGGTTTTCGTTAGTGTAAATATGAATTGTTGCATTTTCCTTTACATTATATTGGAAGCTTCTATAAAATATGCCAAAGTGACAGTGTGGAGGCAAGAGTGTTAATTCAGTGCCATGTCACCATCCATCTTTAATATATGAATCACATAATGTGCCAAACTGGATGTGGAGAGGCCAAATCCTGTCTTTAATGTTTTCTCTTTTTGCCAGCCTTTGTGTAGCAGGATCCAGGCATTTGTAGTTTTGTAGCTAAAGGTGGTAAACAATAAACAAAGGGTATTTACATCCCGGGTGGATTTCTGAAAACAACAAGAATTAGGTTCAGGATTTTGACAAATGGGGAGGGTAACCATATTACCGAGGGTAATATGGGTATTATATTTAGTTTTTCTCATTCCATTTTCAAGTAAAAAACGTGTTGCCATCGTAATGCCGCCATTATAATAGAGCTTTCTGTCCAAAAACCGGACGATTGGCAGTTTGGTCCCTGGCTCCTGTCCACGTCAAGTTTGTCCTTTGGCAAGACACTGAACCCTATGTAGCTCATACATACATACATAATGGTTCTTATTTTAGTGTGATTATACACTGATGAAAACATTATTAATAATATATTCCATTTCTGCAAATAGGTCCTCCTAAATCCCCTGATATTTTACACACTGGTCCTTTAATACCAGACACTAAAAGATTCAAATGTGTATGTGTTTCCATTGTGAGCGACATAAAACATATTCAAAGTGTATCTGAAGGTAATAACCGACACAGGGCTAAGTTTTAAAAATGTCACCCTTTAAGGACATTGTAACATAACCCCTGTACTTGACAGAAATCTTGACGGTCTGCAGCACTGTTCATGTCAGTCACGTTTCTGTGGCTGAATTCGGACGCTGGAAATTGACGTGGAAATGAAGGGGCAAAAGGGAAATATTAGGGCAAATCACAGACGACACCTGAGATGGAAGAGGGTAAAGATCAGTGTGGGACACCTGAAAGTTGTGTGGAAATAGCCTGACTGGAGAGTGATCGCAGCAAATGGAAAGAGAATGCAGGATACATAATTACGGGTGTATTTGGCATTTTTGAGTCAATGCATTTTGTGTTTGGTTTCACTATTACACTTCGACATCCGCAAAAATTAGGTTTGGTTTAATGCATGTGCCCTGAAAATGCAGTGCACAGTGGTACACCTCTAATCCCCAGGATACAGACACAGTAGGCGCCCTGGTGGAAAGCATTGTGCCTGAGCAGGGGCTGAGTTTGATAACAGCAAAAGCAGATAACATGGACTTTACAGGATATGATCCAGTGGAGCTGCTAATGACGGAGCGCAAAAAAAGAATCGGATCGCCAGCTTGTACTTTTTTGAAGAAGCTAGCTTGAGGGTGACAAATATTAATGTTGCCGGTAAAGCAATGGAACAGCAACTGACACTGGTTACTATTGATATCATGCAGTTTTTTTAGATCAGTTCTGTCACGTTGTCAGTACTATAATCACAAACCTTAGCCACAGATAAAGAGTAAAAAAGGCTTTTGCGCTTCTCGCTCCTCAGAGGCAAGGCTTTGTCTTGAAATGAATGAACAGTGTGTGTGCCACTTGGACAGTTATACGGTACCATTCTTGTCTCTTCGGTTGATAAGATGAGTCTATATAACACTAGATCTTTTTCACAGCAGACGTTTTGGCTTGTAAAAGCAGGCAGAGCACAGGTGTTTCTAATAGCGTTAATTATGTCTGTGTTCTATTTATTGCCCCGGGGGGTCGTTCCAGTGAACCAGCGTGCACCTGAACTTGACAGACCTAAATGGGACGGAGCCCATTAACAATTAAAAAACAATTACACCTTTGTGTTTTCTCCCTTAACAAGTCAAAATGTCTGCGCTGAAAAAGGTCTGTTGACAATAGTGACGGAACTCCTTCCTTTTTTTTGGTACAAAAATGTTAACACTGTGGCCATACCTGTGGCTTCTGTCTCTGCCAGATGAGGACCACACACTGCGGATCCTGCTCTACTCACTTATCTTCTTCTTGAGCGTGTTTGGAAACCTGCTGATCATCGTTGTGCTGACGGTGAACAAGCGCATGCGTACCGTGACCAACACCTTCCTGCTGTCGCTCGCCATCAGTGACCTGATGATGACCATCTTCTGCATGCCCTTCAACCTCATCCCCAGCATCTTGAAGGACTTCATCTTTGGAGCTGCCATGTGCAAGATAGTGGCCTACCTCATGGGTGAGAACAATGGAGGCTGGTGAGGGAGGAGTAGGGCTTAGAGGAAATAAAGATAACATGGAGATGCAAAACGTTGCCTCGAAGACTTAATTCTACTTTAAAATGGACTCTTTTAGAACAACAACTCTCCATAAGACATGCAGAACAGTACATTAGAAGAAAGCCCTTATGGTCACATAGACAGTATAGGGAAGGTTCCCTTTGAATTGTAATAGGCCAGTAATAATAATAATAATAAAATCTTGACACCGTTGGACAAATAAGCTGTCTGAAGAGAACAGATACTGTCATTAAAAATACAACAATATTGATATGTTAGGATTGATGGTTGTCGTATGTGACAATGGTTGTGAGCGCTGCTATAGACATACTTTTCCTTTTACCGTGAGGGATTATCTTTTTCCTGTAACCTTTGCTTCATTACAATATCTTTTGCTGCAAAATGACATTTATCTTTGCTCTAACTGAACGTAATCTCAGTGAGATGTGAAGACAGGAGGTCAGTCGCCATCTGCAAATGGGAATGTTATTAAGGCTTTGAAAAGACATGTTTTAGGAGGATTGAACTCAAATATCTGCTTAAATGCAGTGAACACAAAAGTGGACCCATATATTGATATTACACTCTAGTCATAGAAAACAGGCATTTTGAAGCTTGGACATTTTTAACAGTGTTGTAGTGTTTGTGTAGATTGCAGAGGTGATCAATTGAAAAACCACATCAATAGTTACAACCCTGTTATTAGCAGGGAGCAAACTCCATTAGTTTCAAGAGTTCATAGTTTTGTTTCATTTTTGTCTTTACAGAAACTCGATTAAGAGACGAATCTGCAATAATCACATTGTCCTGAAAAATCCCGAGAAATGATTATCTGCACCTGAAACAAAACCGTTCCACAGTGTTTTTGGCAAATCGCGTACTTTCTGTAAGGGTTTGGGCTTGGTTCCAGTATTGATATGAATGCAACCAACAACCCCAAACAAGATATAAACATGTGGTTAATACAGTGTGATTTATATTTATTTGATATATTGAGTAGGTTCAGCAACATCTTATGAAATCAAGACCAAATATTTTGGCTTTCAAAGGTTACATTTGCTTTACGTTAATGCTGATGCTTCTCCATATAATTCATAAACCAGGCTATAATTCATAATCAGTTTCTCCAGTAAAACTCTGAATATGCACCTGTTTCCTCATCAGCCTGCTCTGCTCCTCCAACCTGCTGCTGTGATCTGCATACAAAACGCTTCATTAATGGTGACATTTTCATGAGCTTGATAGACTGAAATTCATCTCACAATTTGATATATCCACCCATAAATGTTTACTCCTGCTGACAACCTGACTGTTAGTCCACAGACGATGGCCAGGCTCCTCTAACTAGTTATCAAGCACTTCTGGTTAACTAACATCAGTCAACATTATTTGTGGTAAGGCTGTGGCAGTCGTCATGTGTGGTAGTCAGCGGTAAGGCCGGTGACATCAAGCAGCAGGTCTTCATTTGAAAACTGTGGTATCTGACTATCAATTACTTACAATCTGGGTAGAGAAGACTCCTGACAAAGAACGAAACGTGTTCCAATATGTGTGCTGAGCAGGGCACGCAGTAGAGAAAAATACAAGTTACTGGATGTAACTCCAGTTCTATGAATATGAACTCTAATGGGATCTGCTACCTGAAAGATAAGATAATGGAAAATAATCCACACAAATATTGGTTGCATTAATATGCAAATGTATATCTTTGACTTCTTCTTCTTCTCTCTCTTTTTTTTTTTTTTTTTGATTGTTATCTCACACTGAAAGCCAGTCTTTCTTTACATGTAAACTGACCAGGATGTCGGTTTGTAAATCTTCGAATCTACACCTCCATTTTTTTTTTATTTTTTTTTTCTGCGATTCAAATGTGAAGAGTCTGATTATAAGAGTTATTCCCCAGAGCCTGTAGAGTTAGATTGAGATGCATCAAATAGAAGATCAAAATGGGGCCACACTAAAACCAGTGGGACTTTGCAGCTATTATTCAGAAACAGCGCCAATATTGACTTATTATAAAAGTGAACCATAGGTACAACATCCAGCACTCAGGAAGATCTCGTCCACCAGGTTTCAAAAAACATAGATTACCATTAAGATGCAATCACTTCACATGTTGACTCTCCGATTGTTGGAGGTTTATTGGCAAGGAGCTCAAGCGGGATGTGTTTGTGCCTTTAATATTCATGTT
>JAPQRN010000015.1:9800579-9812619 GCA_037367275.1 Coranthus polyacanthus
GGGGTCAACATTTGTAATCTCTTCTTCTATTTTAAATCGGAAAATGAATTCACATATCACCCATTTTGGCTCCCGACCGTAAGATTGGGAAAGGCAAGTTTAGTCTTTATACTCTCTACAATCACCCACCAACTGGCGTCTAACGTTAGCACTGACATAATTTATGTGAATGATGTGACATTTTACTATATTGACAACAATTTCATTAGCACTACAATTACTATATTGTGTGCAGGTTCAGCGAAACATAGCCTTTTGTGGGCATTTTAGTGTGTCTGGGATGATAGCAGCGTGGAGTGTGTTTCCTGGTGCTCCATTAGAGGATGGAATTGGATGGCAGCTGCAGACCTGGATATCACCATCTGTTTGGTCAAAGAGGCAAAGAGAAGGGTGGGAGGGGATTAGAAACAAATGATTAAGAGTTTACTCTTATTTTTAAATTGACCTCGGAGAAAATTTGTTGTTTAATAATTCAAGGGAGGCCAGAAAATCTCATATATTCACACTGCAGCATAATTTCCTCTTTGAATTTGCTTGCCTTAGGGTTCTCATTACTATATTTGTTGGAATTGCTTAAAGTTTATCAATATTTTGCACCTAAGGCTCCTAATGGATGAAACTTGTGCGTCTTTCAAGTCCCTCTTGTTTCCATTAACGTGAGCAAATATTCCTACAAGCTACAATTCAGTAGCTCTTGTAAAGAAACTGTTGTGCTTTGACTTGACTTGATTTGTTAGTTTCAGATCTTTATTCTGAGAAATCAAATTAGATTAAATAAATAAATAGCTCTGTGGTAGTTCATTTAGGGACAGAGCTCATTCAACATTTACAAACTCTAAACTAATACAATTAGACATCCACATCCTATTTGTAATATTAGGTAGTCAATGTAAAATATTTACATACACAAACATAGAACTCTTTCTGCAAGGTGACTCCTTCCATTGTATGTTTTATGTGACTTAACTCAAAAAAACGCCAATTTCTTCTGCTATAATTTAGTTGTACAATTATGGTTTGATGTGGTTTGGCTTTGAGCGTGCCACTGCAGAGAACCCATCCATCACCTCAGAACAGAGGGGTTGAATGCAAAAGAAAAATCCATCTTATTGTTTTGAGAAAAAGGTGTTTTCACCTTTTTATTTAAAAACAGCAGGGAATGAGGGTAGAGAGATGGGGAAGGCAACAACAGTCCCCAAACCAGGAGTCAAACCAGAGATACTGTGTTCCAAGGACTAAAACCACGTTGAGTCACATCTTGTTAAAATGTTTTTATCCATGTTAACCTTCTTTATGCAGATTCCTCTGCCAAGTAAAATTATATAAAGAAAACTTTGTTTGTTCAAATTGTTCAAATTCTGGCAGCATCATATCGTTAGCTAATGTTACTTGTGTCTTAGAATGAAATAACATGTTAACATACATAATATGCATAATATAATAGAACAAATACATCTGCAAATATGAGTCATGTTTGGTAGATCTACTGATCTTTTATTATTGTTTAGATTGAGAGACACATAGCGGCAGCAGTTGCATACTGTGCATGTTAAGTGAAAGAGTTAAGAGAAAATATATTCTGCTTTCCCGTACAGATGTGAAGAATGGCCTCACCTCCACTGTGTCCAACGGCAGTGACGATGGAGATGGTTGCTATGTAAATGTAGCCCACCGGCCTCACTCGATGGAAATGTCCACCATGGCTGCTTCAAGCAGGGCGCTCAAGACCGAACGGCCACGCAGCAACACGTCTGAGGCCAAGCTGGAGGCAAAGAAGAAAGTTATCCGCATGCTGGTGGTCATTGTCGTCTTTTTCTTCCTTTGCTGGATGCCACTCTACTGTGTCAACACCTGGCGGGCTTTCGATGAAAACTCTGCCATACATGCCCTCTCAGGGGCACCCATCGCTTTTATCCACTTGTTGTGTTACACCTCTGCCTGCATCAATCCGATTATTTACTGCTTCATGAACACACGTTTTCGTAAGGCTCTTCTTGCCACTTTCTCATGCTGTGCTTCACCCTGCCGCCATCATCATCGTCGCTCGCTCCGGGACAACGAGGAGGATGTTATGGCAATGGGAGCGTCCATGTCAAAGTTCAGTTACACTACAGTTAGCACCATGGGACCCTGCTGAAGCAGATAGACGCAGACGCAACACAGAAGAGACAGTTACTAGGGAAACGCTGCTCACCTTTTGTTTTCAGTCCAACTCTTTGCTCATAGGGACAGTAAAGTAGAGTGAAAAACAGGTCATATATTGTAGCGGTATAGATAATTCACTTAGGAAAAATTAGCCTTGATTTAGATATATATAAAACATCTAGTCTTACACTGTAAATACTTCCATATCTGTACTGAAAACATAGATTATCTCACTATTATGTCTTGTCCAAGGCAAAAGGCTCGCTTAAATGTTTACTGTGAGGTAAGTGTGTGTGTCTACAGCAGAGGATGTGAGTGGTAGTAGGCCTCAATAATTTAGCAGTTATTACGTAGCTATGATAGACTGCTCGTGATGTAATTTTTATATTTTACTGCCGTTTGTTAATATTGATCTATTTTAACGACAATAACGCAGTTGCCTCGTGGATGAAGTGCCTGCTTTCTAAATATAGTGTTTGTCTCATTGTCTATATATGATATTTATCTACTGTTGCCTCATTTATCATAGGCATCATTATCATAAGTTGTAAGTTGAAAGATCTGACGGGGACTGAATGCTTTTAAGTGTTTTTATGTGGTTACGTGGCTCCAAAATTCACAGAAATCATTCCAGTGGTAAAAACAGCCTGAGGCGACGGTGGCGTTACCTTGTGTCGCGGTCATAAACTGTGCAGCTACTCAGATTTGTGTATTTGAGGAATTTGTGTGGGAGTTTCAGTGTATGTTTGTATTCAGAAGCAAACATGAGAGCGTTGACTTGTACACTTTGGATTGTGTTTATTTCTGATGTTGCGGACACTAGTTGGATGGCAGTAAACCAATGCAGTTGGATGTGAAGTATGCAGCACTTTGTGGAGAACATCTGGGCAGAAAGCCTGAAGGATGGGTTATTTGGTACCTAAATAAACTCACTTAACTACATAACACATCACTTAAATAACCTCTGGACAGAAGTGCTTGCATAGATATTATAGATATAATGTAATATAATATAATTTAAATTATGTTATGGTCACTCTTTGTATAATTTTAGTACTGTGCTTTTAATTTAACAGATATTACCATATGCTGCTCTTAAAATGACTAATTAAAAAAAAAAAATGCTGGTTAAATATGTGATTGACAGCTTTAATTACCAATCACTGTTAAGATTAAGAATCTACTGCTCTACTCCATCACTGGAGCAACATGGCAGCTCCCATAACAGTGATATTTTGGCTTAAGTTTAACACAGCAGCTTAAAACGGCGTCAGTTCTGGCCATCTAACTTTATATTTAGTGTTTTGATTTGGAAAGAGAACAGCGAGCTGCAGAAGGACAGCATGTCCTTGCAGCTTTAAGTAATGGCAAAACCCAAATAAATCATTGTCCCCACTGTAAAATATGGATGCACTGAAGTATAAAAAACTTACGTTACTGTGTAAGTACCTGAGCACAGTATTGAGGATCAATTTTTAAGAAGTTCACTCCAGCCTTATTTTTTAACGAAGGGATCAAGTGCAGTATATATGAACAGGTTCAGTGACTTGCAGTGCCTGTTGAGCTCAGCTGCAGGCTAAAAAATGGCAGCCGGGTTTAAGACGTCTTTGTTTGTCAGGCCCTGTCTGGTGTGTCTGATTCTGGCTCCCCTACTCACCTTGCACTAATTATGTTACGACCTCTACCCTGCCAGGCGGAACAGATGAGCATATTTCACTGAGTGCACCAAAGCACAATGCTGTCAGTCTCACAACTAAAAGATGTATGGCCTGCTTTTGTGGGCAATCTTTCTACATTTTTTCATCAGCCTGCAGATTTTGGCAATTATCGCGTGCAGTATTTCCAAATTGCCTTATCGTATTTGTTTGAGATGTAAATCATTTTGACGTCTTATTGCAGGATAACGACGGTAAGGCTAGAATTTTATTTGCTGAAACCACAGATATGTTGTGTCCAGGCTTAATCACAATGTGGGAGAGAACCCTACAGGTCAACAAAATCAGTCAAAATCTCTCAGTATCTGCTGTCCCTGCTGCATTTTCTCTGATACACCGAGAAAACTTTACCATCACTCACATCCAGGCACCATGACAGCCAGAGACTTTCCTCTGATATCAATGCGGAAACACACAAGACATACACATTCATAGCTTCTGACATTTTATTCGAAACTGATGCGTCTGCACTTATTACAAGAGGGGCACCAGGTCTATATATATATATATATATATATATATGTGTGATCTGAAGTAGGCACGTACGGTTAAACCACACTGGCAAAGCAAGTTCTGAAAACCAAGATAGCCTGTGTAATCTGAGTTTAGAATTTGTTGGCAGAAAAACTGAAAAAAGCTGATGTTTTTCAATATAAATCGAGTTTTCTACGGCACTAAACAGTTTTTATGTGTCAGTTATAGAAGCGTTTCCCATACAGAGAAATACTGCACGGTTGTTGTTGATGAGCGACACTTGAAAAGTGTTTTTTTTTTTCCTGGAGAGCTGTAAGAGGCTGATTTCCCTGCTGTCTCACAGACACTGATGCCATTATGACTTGCTCCCCAACCCATTTCATCTCATTCGGCTGCCACAAACACACATAACACGGACACAGTCTACACACGAACACAGCACTAGTTTCAACTAGCTATTATTACACTTGCTGACAACTAATTACAGACAGATGCCACTAATTACTTCATTTCCCTATTCACATAAATAATATTGGTCATATGCACAAAAGTGTAAGTATGGTTACAACAGCACAGTGGGTAGTGGTTACATCTCTAATTAGCATATTCCACTCATGAACTAAAGGTTACTATAAATCCTCTATTTTAAACAAAGGCAATTCTGTAATTTCGATTAAATTAACTTCATCCCAGTGGTAAGGCGCATGCTTTTATCACAAATTGTGGTGTCAAAAAGCGACAATGTGCACAGATACGTTCTCACATCAGTTAAAGTGACATGATGAAAACATAATCACATGGAATGCCTTTGTGTGTTTCCCAGTGAGTATACTCTAATCAATATTACCATATTAAAATGGATAGAAGTCACATATAGTTAGAAACCTACAGAGAGTGAAGACACAATTTCCCCTCATATTGCCACATATTTTGAATTACTCTATCTGCTTTCTGTCCCACAACTTTGCTTTCATAAGCATGCCATGTGTTAAGGCGTGGTTGGCATAGTGAAGCATCAAGTAGCTACACACCCAGATGTTTTTCGTAAGAAATTCTGAAGACAAATCAGAACTACAGGAGAGGGAAACTTGAACGTACTTTTTTTTTAAGGTGGCAGGAAACAGCAAATAAATACTAATAAATACTGTTGCCTTTAAATAAGGCAGTGTTACACATTCACCAAGAGCTTGTAATAATATGTCAGGTGACGTATCCCCAGCTTGTTCCACTGCACACAGTAAAAAGTTAATGTCAAAAATATCAAGTAATGGGCTTTACCATTATGGTTGAGCTGTGTAACTCCCTTTAGAGAATGATTGCACTGTATCTGAGGAGTATTCCAATCTCCCAAAACATTTAGCAACATAACTGAGTTACACTGAAGAAGTGGCAGCAAAACACGCTAATTTAAATGTATGTTGTTATACCGTCGCTGTGGCATGCAAAACTAAAAAAAAAAAAAAGTAGATTACAGATTGTGTGTGCTGTTGGCTGATCACTATCATGGATTGCTCTCACATTCACAAAAGTAATCAATCATGCTCAGTCAATGCAAAGAGGTGACCTTTATAAAGTGACAAGCCCTCACTCATTCTTGTTATTATTGTGCCCCTGTGGCTGGTTTAACTGTCAACTCTTCCCCACAAAGACTCCACAAAGCTGGTCCTGGTCATGTTGATTGATTCGTCACTCAACCATCAAAGCCTCCTTGTGCTTTTGATTCTTATTGCTATGCTTTACGATGGCGTCTCGTACCCTCTGCATTATGTGGGCCCATATCTTATCTGCTGGCCTTTAGGATATTATCAGATCCTCTACTCAAACTCGCACGGCTGCTAAGTCTGCAGAGCACCCATCATTCCAATAAAAGTGTAACCATTACTTACAATAAATGGCCATATATATTTTGATGCAACTGTCACTGACAGATAAATGTGTCAGTGGCGGCGGCTGTGCTCACGGAGAGTGCTGGTGGTGAATGATAAGGACTCCACAGGTGTTCCAGAGGAAGTCTCTGGGACGTTGGTTGAGTTAGTAGTAATTAAGCCAAGGCCGACTGTGGCGTTACCTTGTGTTGTGGTTATAAACTGTAAGTAATAATTATGAGCAAAGTTGATATATGAGGAGAACAGGGAAGAACAGCCAGGTGTATTAATGACAATGCTGCTTAGCTGTTGTAAAAAAGTATACAAATAATCCTCCCTGAATGTCCTATCATAGAAATCAAACTTGTTCCAACTTAATTGCAATTCTTAGCGTTGTGAATGTTAGTGTTAATTAACTCTTAGTTACTCATCAATTAAATACCTATAACCGATCAGAGAAATAACATATGTAAGGAAACTTACAGGCAACTGTCCTCTCATTTACACTAGAGTGTGCATAGGTCTGGTCGATCTGGCCAAAAGATCATGTAACAACCTTCTGAGGTAGAATCACAATCCATGATCCAAATCACAATTTTTGCACCTCTTATAAAATGTAGGCAAGTTACAACCAAACTATAACAATGTTTCCTTCAGTTTTCCCTGGTTTCTGGAGGCTTAGGCTGTGTGTGATGGCTTTTTGTTGTTGTTATCTGACTAGAAATGCTGCATTATTGCAATATTTTGTCCACATTTTCCTCACTGTACATACATCTGTGACAGCTGCAGTGTTTCCATTGAGTACCCAGACTGTGGCGGAACTAATTTGTCCTGCAGGAGGTTTTAGAATGAATCAAAAATGTTTTTACACTCTAACGTAACTCCAAAGCATCTTTTTAAATCCAGAGAGAGTCCAGAGGCCAGAACAACAGCTCACAGACTTAGAGTAATTTTTCACTGTCATTTTGTCAGTCAATTTCCTCAGTAGCAGCAAGAAAACAACACGTTACTCAAACTCTGCGAGTTAGAGCGCACTAAAACCAAACACGTAGTCAGTGCTGAAGTGTTGCTATAAACGGACTGAAACAAACACTCTAGCATTGCAGTAGTAAAATGTAAAATAGCTTATAGCGTGTAAATGTAGATCTTATGCCAAATTAAGATCAATCACAATCTAAGCCCGAGGTGCACATACATCACAATAACACATTCAAGTTCAGTGCAAAGACGTCACCTAATATTCTGGAATAGATGCTTAAATTTTCTTTAATTGCACCTATTTCATTACTCGTTAGACTGAGCTCCAAAACCAGAGTACAACATTGTCTGATAAATGCAGGAATGTGTGATATTGTACTATATTTTGCAATTCAAATGTGAACCAGCGAGGTTCATGGGGGCTCATGGGTTCTGGGGCCCCAGGGCTTTTGCTAACTTTCTTCAAGACTTGCCCTTTTAATTACTTGTGCACCTAAACTACAGAGCTCATTTCTGGTTAAAGAAAGATTTCATTATCCCTTTCAAAAAAAAAAATGAAGCCTTCTTCAAAGCTGTCACTGGAATCTTTGTTGTTGAGTCATTAACATAAACAGAAGTGACAGCTCTAGTGCACATGTGCAGCAAGTTTCAATGTGAGTTATGGTTTAATATAGTCTTCGCTGTTGTAATATAATGAAGGTGTATCCGTCACTTCAGCCACCGTATTAATATGATCCATGTGGATTGTAGACATAATTTTGTAGAGGATAATGATGAAGATTAAAGACCATGTCGTCAGAGAGTTAAGCATCTGGGTATTGTTTCATTAGTGTTGATGTTTTTTGTCTCTGGGGTGGATTTTGGATTAGTACAGCCATCTTGCTGTGACTGTCAGTGAAAATATATAGAGACACACAACAGTTCTCCAGCAACATGAACATACAGTATAAAACGGATTCTTCCCCATTCATGTGGCTAAACACAGTTATTTGTACTTGTGTCACGTCCTTCTTAATGTCTAAAATATACTGAAATCAACTGTTAAAAGTTAAAAAAGAAAGAAAAGGAAGTATAGTGTTGTATATTTGCTTTGTGATGTTCTGTAAATAAAACCGTTAGATCTTGTGTTTCTGTGATATAGTGTGTACCATGTTTTATCTGCTTGTTCAGTCTGCGGGCTCATATGGGGTGAGTAGGGACGAAGGGTTAGGAAAACAAATGAGGGCACATTTAGATGTACTCGAATTGTCACAGTTGCCAGGCCACCGTTGCCTTAAGTGTATTGTGAGTGTACAGTATCTGTAAGTCTGTGTGTACATTTGTGTTGTGTGTGTGTGTGTGTGTGTGTGTGTGTGTGTGCCATGCTTTTACCCACGCGCTCTCACGACTGAACGACAACATAGGTCGATTTCAACCCACCCACGACATATATGCATGATATTTGCGAACACAAAATACTGCGGGTAGCATTAAAAAATACCATATAAGTCACATTTTCCACTGTGACGCTATCATGGCTAAAGTTTCTTTAGGTTTAGGCACAAAAACAACTTGGTTGGGCTTAACAAAAGGGTCAGGAAAGGAGCAAAATAAAAAAAAGCTATAACAATCATCGGCGTGATTAAAGTAACAGGCACACAGGTATGGTTAGGTTTAGGCACAAAACAATATGGTTAGAGTTAGGAGAAAGGGTAGAGGAAAGGAGTAAAATAAGAAAGAGAATGTAACAAATGGTTTGAACCAGTTTGAACTGGGACACGCACTGGTCTCCTAGTCCACAAACTTCACTGTTCCACCATGTTCACACCCAACCACCTCCTTCTAAGGATTACCCATATTTAACGACATCACCTAGCTTTCATCTCTTTCTCTTTTTTCATGCACTTATTCGTACGACCACACGAGGTCACCGAACATGGGTCGTATTAAGCTCCTGCACAGATCTATAATGTCGTTTTCGTGGTGAGAACGGACTGGCTTTTACTGGACATGCCATGAATGAAAGTTGTCTGACACAAAATCAGAGCTGGATATAATGGCATTTAACAGCGTTATTTCTCCAGTAACGGAAAGGAATATCAGCGACGCTGACACATTCAGGGTTGACTTGACATTGTCAAGTGTCAACAATAAATGTAAGAAAAAACAGAGCTTACTGTGACTGCTGTCCTGTCTGAAACAATGAGAACTTTAAGAATAATCTGTGAAAAATGTTTCATGTGGAGTTCTTGATCGCTGTGTATGATGTTATCTTGACAAGTATTTTGTGGTGTGAGACTCTAACTTTAAGAGCTTCAACACATACTTATGACATGATGTGGATTTATTGCAATTATGAATGCAGTTACAGCTACTATTATTTTTGACTGAGCAGACAGAAAAGATGTGCTATCTCTCAGAATAAGTACCGTCTGGATATTATTTGCATAGTCTATTCTTGGAAACTGTGCAGATGTAGCAGGAGCAGATGTACTTAGGAGTGAGAATGGGCTCATTTAAACAGTGGGGACAAATACAGGTCATAAGATAAATTATTAAATTTCAGGCTTGTTTTTAGGGTTGGGGATAGGGTAAGAGTTCATTTTAGGCATATTGTTGTTATGATTTAGGTTAAAGTAAGTCTCCAGGAAATGAATGTAAAGTCCCCTAAACACTTGTGTGCATATGTGAAGGAATATTACTTGTTACGGAGATAAAAATCTGTTCACACAGTCACATATGGATACTCAATTTCTCAACTGTGTGTGTTTGTGGGTCTCAGACAAAGACTCAGAAACATGGAGGCAGATTTTGTGCCATTTGCTATTTGTGATTTGATGCTCTAATGGAGTCTTTGTTATTTTGTCTGTATGTCTCTGTATTTCTCAGGCCTGGTCAACACGTACAGAATTATTTTCTAAACCTAGCTTTTGCTATGCACTAGAGCCTTTCATCCACACATGGCAGTGTTGCCGTATGGACAGGGAAAACTGAGTTTTTCTGGCATGTAACATTGTACATTATCTGCTTTCTTTGTCATCATTGAGTGTTAGATGCAAAGATGGCTATAGGATTAGAGTAATATCGCTGTCAGTTGCTTTGGCATGCTCTTGACAGTCTATCAATTCTGTTTTAAATAGACAGACAAACAGTGCTTGTGTGGATTGGATTTTATTAATTTTTTTTGACAAATGAAAAAGGAAAATGTCTGTTTTAGAAAAAAATACCAGCGTACGTGACGACTAGGCCTCAGTCTCTCTCTCTCACACAAACACACACACACAGCAGTTTTAAATGTGTATGTGCAAAACTGTATCTATCCAGATGGTAATACTTCGCTCTTGCTTTTTCCATGTAATGCTATTTAAGTCCAATAAAGTCTCTCTGTGTCAAATGATACCAAATGTCCTCATGTAGTCTCTAGACAGTTTTGAGATCCTTTCAAGTGATTTTCTATCTTGCACTTTTTTTTGTCTTGAGTCTAAAATGGAATGGAAGAGGAAACAAAAACAATTTCATGCAGTCAGGCCTCATTAGAGTCAATCTCCTCTCAGCACTTTTAGCAAAGTACAATACAAGCCTGAAACTTGAGTACGTAAAGTGCACCGGCATTGTAAATGACTCGTTCTCGTGCTTACTTAGTATTTCTGCAAAGAGTGGTCTTAATGGAAACAAGAGTTAACTTAATGTTTGCTTATATGTATGATCTCTGTATAACCACTTAAATTTAAATCTATATAAATCTATACAGTGTACTTGACCTTAATGGACAGTAAAACATACAAAAACTGCAACAAGCCCATTCCATTAGACACAGTGATGAATGACCCTGCAGATATCTGCTGACTTAGCACGGCCTTCGAAAACATTACCTTTACAGCGACGCATCGACATCTTTATTGTAATGGATAAGAGTGTGAGGTAACAATCATATGATTTAGATGCTAAGGTTCTGTTCTGTGTAATGGATCAATTCATCATCCATTACAGAGAACCTCAGCATCTAAATCATATGATTGAGAGAATACAAGTTTTCAATGCGATGTAATGTGGCTCAGACTGGCATTAGCACCAATGAAGTGACTAATGAAGAAGGAACAAATGTAGAGCTCAGAAATCAATGTGAAGTTGAAGGAAATTTCATCTGTCCGATTTTTCAACCCTAACTCAAAGCATCTGTCTGCGCTACTGTCACTCAAACACAGTTTGTCTTGGTTAACACCTCAAGACTTAAATAGCAACGGTCTCATTTACTGAGTAACAGCTACTCTCCCTTCAGTTCCGTTTCAATTGAATTTGGTTTTATTTATGTGTGATGATCTCAAGGCACTTTACAAATTCAGGTCAATGCCTTAAAAACACTATACGGTCGGAAGAAAATCCTCCGACAGAAGCGGCCATGTGCCTTGACCGGTTGGGGTCACCGGTGGCATCATACTCATTCAAGCTGTTGGATTTGAATGGTATTATTTCTTATTGTATGTACTTCTAATCATTTTAGATCATGTGTCAAACCTATTCGTGTAATTACGTCATACCTCAAAAAGCCACGCACCATTTTCCTTGTGCTATCGGTTCCTTCGGAGTTGTAATCAGTTCTAAACACATTTGCGAGAAGCAGACGTAGTTTACTTTGCACAGGTTATAGTTCAGTTTGACGCGTCCAGGTGAAGATATAGAAGAAAATGTCCTCATTCTTTACCCCTTGTGTCGTCTTTACTGTTGAGATCCTCTGGTTTACCTTGGGTCAGAAATAGGTCACATCTCTTTCATCTCTTTGATCTCTTTGATGTGCAGGTGTGAGGCATTAAAATGTTTGATGTTTACAATGTTATGAATAACATTGTAAACAAGGGCTTTGAAGGTGGTCACATGACAGAGGGT
>JAPQRN010000015.1:9819784-9835295 GCA_037367275.1 Coranthus polyacanthus
GGGTCAATTTGACCCGAACATCATACAGCTGTTGATAAAATGATAGAGAGCCCCAGCCGTGTCCTCAGTCATATTCATATTCAGTCATATTTGAGCTACGTAAACTCATTTAGTGATGTTTTGTAATAATCCCACCACAAAAAAACAACAACCAATAAATTTAAAAAAAAATGTTTTCAAACTGATGGAAGGTCATCTTGTGATTTAAAGCATTAAATTCCCAGAAGCAATTATTAACAACAGCAAGTACTTCCTGCTTCGCATACTCCAATCAGCAGCGCAGTGGAAGGTCAGGGAGGTCACAGCGGTGGCGGAGGACATGCATCACCTCGTCTCACTCCTCAGTCTATACATCCTCAACTCCTTTGCTTGCCTCCTCTCCCCACATCTTAGTCCCTCCCACCCAAAATGAGGGGGGAGGAGGGGACACGAGGAGAAAGGAGTCGAGGGACTGAAAGGATGTCGTACAATTTAATTAATTTTTCAAGAAGTGATCCTTCAAGATGGCATGCTGAGATACATTTCTGGATCACAGGCAGGATAGAGAATAAGAAGTAGCATAAAATAGTGAAATGAGAATGAAAATGCATGAATCCACTGATCTGGTCAAACAAAACGTGTGTTTGATCATAAATAGAGACTATGTAATGTTTCTAATAATACATTCATGGTTTTTATTTGTAGTTGCCGCATTCTGCTGCATGTGAGAAAACATGTCTCTCTTGCGTCATCACACGCTTTGAGGTGTCACCACTGCAGGCACCGGGAACACTTTCAGTCCATTGTGCATGCTTGGAAAAGAACAGCATTCATCATTGCTGCATTACTTTGTCACTTCACCAGATATCAGAAGTTTTGTGCCTCAAGTGTTAACAGTACACTCAAATGAAATGTCAAAACAAAGAAATGATCTCTCCTTGTGTGGCTCAGATGTCTTTTCACACCAACGTGAGATGTGTTTCATGCATAAATAAGCTCCCTTGGGTTTAACCTTTTACAACTGTGGAAAAAAAAAAAAAAATGTTATGGACAGATGGAGGTCTGTTCTTACACTGTTCTTTAGGTGAGGGCGCATCCAGATCCAGCTGGAGCGACATACGGTTTTAGCACATTTGGACATATAGCATGTTTTACAAGAACATAAACTGAACTCCTTTGCCTCTCAAAATAAATGGAGCTGATTGCAAAGAATGGACCTAAATTAAGTGGACACCCTTATATGAAACCCACTGTCTAAAATACTTTCATCTAAGTTTGTTTTTTTTATTTTCCCAACATTAGCCTGTTTTAATACTCCTTTTAGAGAGACTTCGTCTTTAGTTATTTAATTAGAAAATTAAAAAAAAAACTTGTCTGTCCATTATTTTGTGTGAGAGGGGCTGGTGAGTTAAATGTGTACCTTTGTGACCCTCTGTTCCTTATTTGGAAAGGAGTAATGACCCAAATCTGACCTCCCTTCGCATCTAAACATATTGCATACCGTCGGGGGACACAGCCTCTGCTTCTGTGGAAGGAAGGAAGGCAAAGAGTCATTAATTTTAACAGACTACAGTGGCGTGATGAAGAAAAAATGAGACACTGCAGAGACACCTCGGAAAGCCGTTTGTGAACCCAGTGCAAGCAAGATGTATTGAGGGAGCCTGCAAAATGATAACAGTAAGGATAAAAATTATAAACATGAGAAAAAATTATAAACACGGGACACGCGGCACTGTAAACTTGCAATCTGTCTCGCAGGTATCACGCAAAAGTAATACTGAACCTCCACTAGTAAATATCTTTTACAGCTTGATCATGGATATACTGCTTACTGTTGCCTTTCCCAAACTTAAGGTTGGGGCCCAAAATGGGTAGATGAAGTGTGTTCTCTGGAAGAGTTTAGAAACAAGAACGAGACGAAACTGATGCAAAAGACATAACAACACAAAAACAGAATTAAAGACACGACAAGATAAAAATGATGTAGAAGACGAAACAAGATGAAAACAAAATAAAAGACAAAGATGAAAACAATAACAGAAGCACTTGTTGACTTCATCTTTCTGTTCATGACCGATGTTCCGACATTCCATAGTTTTGACGGTGGGAGAGTCAGTAAAAATGTGGACGTCATGACAACTCACTTTTATAAATTTGAGTCCCAAGGAGACACAAAATTGATTTTTGGGTCGTGAGCTGAAAAACTTCGGGAACCACGGGCCTACTGCATAATAACTCCACAGCTTATTGTTCAGACGCTGAAAGGTGTGAAAGAACGTTATGGAGTGAGGTTACGAGTGAGTGGTCTAAGCAAATGTCAGAACTCCTGCACACAGAATCAAAGGCAATAATACAAGTCAGCAGTGGGAAATAAGGCTACAGCCAGCCTTATTTTTTTTAAAATGGCATTTTAGCTCAATAACCACTTTGAAGTCCTCTGCTGACTTTTAATGCATCTATTTAAAAAAAAAACAAAAAAACTTTATAGCTTTTCTGAGAATTAATATAAGAATGTTAAAAAGTACACTGTCATACACAAGGAATCAGGTTTTAGTTTGACCAGTTAGCGATAATGACATTGACCTGCAGGGGTTTGGTTAAAACCTTCCGTCCTTACATCCAGAAAATCGATCACAGAGTCAATAAACATATTTACCAAAGAGAAAGCAGGTAGTCGCGCTAATGGACAAAGTGAGGTACGCTGACAGGCAGGCGAGTAGAGAGACAGGCGTACAAAGCAACATAATGCCACATCACTTAAGCACAACAGCCTGCAGTTTACAAAGGTAAGGACATCGAGGGCCCTCACAACACAAATGAAAGAAAAGGAAACAGAGCATTTTAGGGAGTCTTTCTTTCACTTGACTCGTTTCTGAATGGAACATTTCATTTGTCAATTTCAGTAACTTAGCAACTAACTCAGATACAAAAAGGGAGAAATTACGTCTTTTGTTTGTGTCGCTGTGGTAAAACGCAAGCTTCTTCGCAGATGTGGATAAAAGATTTGTGCAGCCTCTTCATTTGTTGACTGGACACATAATAGCATATTTCATAGTGTTTCAGCTCTTAAAGTACTGCAATGAAATTAGCAATTTACAGTCCTCTTCCATACACCTGATGCCTATTTTGTTTTTTGTTTTGTTACTGTTTTTACCTTGTTTTTTTCGGCATTTTGCTGTTCTTCAGGGTTAAACTGAGGCTTTAGTTTCAAGCCCAAATGATTGCTGCAACCAGCTGCAGTTTCTCACAGAAACTCAATGTGCGAAGATTTGTTTGCTCTTTTTAAACGTGTGATTATAAGCTGCACAAAATTGCTAGAGCTACCAATACACAGCCAATACACAGTACCACTGGATTTTTTGCTGGGTGTTAAAATGTCAATAGATATGAGCTTTGGCATCAAACAGGATGTGAAGAGGAAGAGCAATTCGATAGGCTGTAAAAGATGATTTTGAAAATCCAAAATCTGATCAATTTTGTGAGGATTTGTCTGATCTGTGCCAAATTTGGTGAAGATCTGAAAACTTTCTAAGGTAGATGATTAAATCAATATGATGATTGGTGGTCATGTTGCAACCTTGGGAGCTTTCCGGTCATTTCAGTGCCCTCTAGTGGTTAAATTATGCATTTTTGTGGCCCCTCACTTTTGAAAATTGAATTTACAGTTCAAAAGTTCTATGCATAAATGCACCTCCAAGTTTGACCCATTGACGGCGCTAGAGTGCTCATGAGACATGAATCAGAGTCTGTCTCCAATGAGTGTGCCAAAAGTGAAGAACAATAGAAGAAGAAGAAGAAGTAGAAGAAGAAGAAGAAGAAGAAGAAGAAGAAAAGCCTTGCTGCTTGGCCCCCAACTAGACATGTGATTTTTTTGTTCTGTCTGTTATGTCCATGCTACTCAGAAATGGTTACAGATAAGGAGACAGAAAGGAGCTGTGTAAAATCGATGATAAAGCGACATCAGAGCTGTAAGGAAAAAGGCCCACGTTGGGTGAATGGTCAGTGTCTCTTCCATCTCCTCTTACCAAATTGGCACTTTAAAAGACAGAATGGAAAAATGTACCAGGTGCTCCAGAGAGCCATGGAAAACAAGAGTGTGTTTTAATGCAGAGTACAGCAATTCCACAGACCTGATGGAGCTATATGTAGACATGGTTCAAAGCCCACCTCAGAGAACACAGAGCTATCTTATTTTCCAAACTTAATAGTTTAAAATCCATTACCAAGCCCTTTCCTGTCCGGAGTCCAAAAATTATTTTTCATTTGAAAAAAATTTAAACTTTTCTTCCACACTTAGTGTTGAAACAATACAAAACTGAAGTTTTTATACAGTGCCCATCAAATTTTTTTTATTTTCGAGAATACTTAAAGTTCTTTCACATGGAGAAGAGCCTGCGAGCTAGTTCAGGCAGACGACTCAAGCTGCACTGAGCGTACACCACTGACTACGCCACTGAGATGCTCTCTCCACACTAAACACACCCTCCAATTGGACGGTTTATTTAAATTGCAAGAATTTCCCAGCTCTCCCTCTGACACACCATGCTACATTGCATCGCTGCTGCCAGCACTTCAGATTCAGTCAGTGATTTTCAGCTGATGTTTGTGGTCAGACTACGCAATGACGTTTTACTGCCAGGGACATTTCAGGTTCCTTCAAGTTGGTGTGTTTTAAGCTAATCAGCTGTACCCCTTAATCTGTTGATAATATTCTCAGCTGCATATCAGGTGGATCGCTGGGGTATAATAGTCTTCCATCTCGCTGCGTTAGAACATTAATTTGAGCAGTTTTCTAGATAGTATATGCTCCTGGTGGCCGCCGAGCCCTTGGAGGATGGCCTAACGGTGGCTGGTACGAAGGCCCACACATAGTAGCTTCACTAGGTAGTATATTCTGTATAGTATATTATCACCTTGAAAGTCCCCTTCGCTACTTGAGAGAACAACCTCCAAGCTGCAACTACACCCTGAAAATGGCAGGTTTTCACAAAGACACGTCTTTTTATGTGCCATTTTCTTTTGTAGAGATTAAGTCATTTCACCACGGCGCGCTTCCTCATGCGCATGTTCCACCAAAGTTCTCCAAACACAATTTTGCAAATGCGCTGTTGCAGCATTCTGCACTCAGCACCACACAAGAACTAGCCAGACAACCCAGATAACTTTTACCCCTATTTCAGAACAATAGGGGAGGCTGCCAGACCTGCCAGCTATGCCAGGCCACAAGAGATACAGATACATGATTAATACGTCTGGGTAAATCTATGCTAACTGCAAACCTGTGTTGCTGATATTTGATTTAAATGTAATATTTACATTTCTTAAACATGCGTCTCTGTCTTTCCTGAGTTTTTACCTTTTAATAGGGTTCTCTGTTCTGTTTAGTCTTTGAGCACATGGTTAGTCCTTCAAATGTCACTACTTAATTGATTATCCTTATGTCAAGTGTACTAAACCATCACCTTTCTGTCAATAAATCCTAAATATAGTTTCCCCATTGGAGGTTAAGTGTTTGAGCGCAACACAAACCCTTTTTCAGCTATTTTGTAGAAAGCCTATGAATATGTGGAGCCTATGGATCAATTTCAAAGAATCTATATAATGATTAGAGCTGCTGCCGTTTGCAAAGGAGCTAAACATAAACACTGCCACCTTAAAGTCTACAGTGAATGTGAAAAATGTGACGCTCACTCTGAAACATGTGCTATTGAGGTATCTGAACTCAACACTATCATAACACTGGAGCAGACCGGTGGCATTTAGGCTGTTTCATCATACTAATAGGATATTTCCACAGGGAGAAGGGTAATGGCATTAGACTCATGGCTGCTATGATCAAGGTGATGGAAAGGCTGATTATGGAGAAGATCAATAATCCCACTGTCATTCAAGGTCAACATAGGCTGAAGAATGGTGACACTGGAGCATCAGTATGGCATCATTTCCATAGATTGATGTTATTGTATTGAATAAACTGCCAACTAGCAAGCTGGGTTCATTTTGGTTCCAAATTAAATGTTTTAGGTTGGATAAATATTACTTTAAATGTAATCATTCAGCATTTTGCATTACGTTGTGTTGTAACTTTGTGTTTACATGTGCTTTTTTTTTTTTTTTGCATACAGAGATCTGTACTGAACTTTCAGCCAAGCCTGTCCAAGGCCTTGATCTGCCTGAGTCTGACACACAGTTAATAGAAGTAGCCTAGGTGTACTCACTGAGCCATGTCTAACCTCTTTTCATTCATGTGGAAGGACGGGTAGTGAACTGTAAAAACAACAGTAAACGGTAAACGTGACCATGTTTGAAGTTCTTCGTAAAGCAACGATTACGATCTTTACCCACTAGGGAACATTTCTGTTTATGTAAACTTTCACACCATGAATAAAGCCACCAACCAACCAGTCAAGTTATGTGAAACGAATGTCACATCACAACAACAATGGTGGACTTAATGGCGGCATTAATTTGGCGATGGTGGTGGTAGTGGCGGGTGCTTTATGGTACACCACTGCTGCCTGCTGCTGATGGTTGGAGTTCGTTTTTTAATCAAATTAGACAAAGCAAACATGGACACGAAGGAGGGACAGCACGTGTTTTTGCAGCCGCTGTAGGGGAGAGAGAGGAGATATTCAAATGTTTGCAATCTGCAACTTCCCTGCTCGATGTCACTAAATATCACACACCGAACAAAGACTCAGCAAATAAAATGATAAACTACAACATATACAAACAAAATACAAAATGAATAATTTAAAACAGTAAAAATAAACAAAAAAATACACATCGCAACTGTGAAATCAATGGAGCTAAATAATATTACATTTCACTTTTTTCAAGTTTAAAAGAGGGACTTTCAAAATGGAATAGTTTAGAGAGTTGTGCTCTTCACCTGCTTGTAAGAGTTTGTTCCCAATTTTATAGCTGCCGTTTTGACGTTTGAGAGCGAAGCCAAGACACTGCTGCGGGGTTGTGATGATCTTAGGAGGAAGATATAGATATGTGTGTCATCTGCATAAAAAATATCATGGATGTGTTTGCTAATAATGCGACCTAGTGGACGTTTAACAATAGAAAACAGCACAAAAACAAAAGTAGAATAGAAGCTCAGTCTGAAGTTACAGTAGTTAGGACTTCATATGAAATAAGACACATTAAGACACATTTCAGTGCTAACACAACAATAAGCTGAAGATGCAAATGGCTGAAAATAAACTGAAGGCTGAAGATGAATTTGCTATTTTATTTCCTCTGTCATTGTTTGAGCTGTTAAAACAGGTTGCTCATTAAATGAGTCAATGTTTAAGTTAAAGATGGCAGATGACAAATGAACGTTTGTCTCTTCTTCTAGAACATTAACTGAACGCTGCGTTAGCCAAATCGGACTAACGTTGATTCAGTCCGTAGACGCACAGACAGGCACACGTACACACATAAAATTATTACATGCACATGCACACATTAAAATAATAATTTATTATAAGTAATTCATCTAATCAAAGCAGTAAATGGTAATTACTGATCACCTCCAGCTCATTCCTTAATGAAGGAGGATGCAGTCTGAAGGAGAGAGGGAAAGGAAGAGGGAAGACTGGGCAAGTGCAACATGTCTGCGTTTGCTCAACATCCTTTCTGTCTTCATGAGCTGAAGGTAAATGGAAAAGAAAGAGCTGAATTCTAACTTGTTAATCAGACATTTCCCTTTTTACCGAGGGGAAATCAGTACTTCATTTAGGCATGAGAAAATGTGCCCAGGCACCATAAACACAGGCAATATATAAGCAGGCACACTAGAATACGCATAATCATCCAGAACATCTGCTAGCACATTTTGATTTAACTCTATCACCTAAACAACTGCGCAGGTATAAATATGAAACTTTGTGTATAACTCTACATTACAAAGTGATTATGATGTTATTGCAAAGCTATCCATGAATGTCACCACCATTAAGATTGAACCTGCTGAAGGCGTCCTGAGTTATTAAACATTAATACGTGTTCTCAGTCTCAGGCATGAAATATCTCATCAACCTTCAATTAACCTTGTGGCTTCTCGAGCTTCAAGGTGTGGGTGACCAGCGAGTGCTTTAACAGTCATACGGTGGGGGTTGACTGCTGAGGTAACCTATCAGCAGTAATTACCAGCTTCCTCTCAATGCCCCTCACTATGAGGGAAGAGTCAGCGTTGAAAAAAACACTAAAAGCAACTAAGACTGACACATCTGCTTACAAAACACAAAGGAAGAAGTGGTGTGTTTCACCGTTCTGCCTCCCCTTTTTACCACCGGAGTCAATATTTTCTACGTCTGACTCATTTGGCTTCACTTCCTGTTTAGTCCAGTGCTCCTTTGCTCTCTTTAGTTCCTTACCTTCCTTTTATCTCTACTCAGACTAGATTGAAAAAAAAGAATTTGCTTGAGAAATCACTGAAATTAGTGATGGTGGTAGTCCAATAATAAGACAAGAAAAACACGAAGAAAAAAGCTTTGCATGAATCTATGGATAGCTCGGTGTTGTAATGAAAGCAGGTAACCTCTGATGCACACTCCTGCTTTAAACAAGACATTTGAACAAAAAGAATGATTATGAAGGAGGAAGAACGAGAAACGTATCTCGTTTTGTTAATTTTTATTTTACTTTAAAGTTAGCAACATCTAGAAGTGAAGTCACAGAACTCTCCCTCTTTCCTCTTTAGAGTCTGTGTTCGATTTGTCCTTCCTGGGCTTTTTAGTTAAGGTGATATTAATTCTGGTCCACACTCAAACATATTGATGTACCTTAATGCTGGTTGCCAGCTGCTATGAAGTGGAAAAAAGAAGAAGAGTTACTGTCGGAGCTACTGTAGTGTGTAGTGTGACTCCATGAAGGTGATTTGCTCCCTCTTTAGATATAAACAGCTCATTTTAAAGTGAAAAAACACAGATGCGCCTAAACACTGGACCTTTAAAGAAAATTCGGCTCAACTCATACACAGACAAGTGTCTTGCTGTTCATGTTCGTAAATACACATTCTGTCATTTTTGTGAGGACTGACTTCAATGCCAAAGGATTGTGCCCTTAAAAAAATAGAAAAATGTATGGTTTTGATGCGGATTAGTACGTATTACTATATACGGTGGATAAACATGGAGTTAGTTCCACAGGTTTTAGAGAGTGTAAACAGAGAACGTGGAGGTGTCCGAGGTGATGTAGAACTCCTACCATGGAGAATTAGCCTTTAACTTCTGACACAACAATAGTGTGACCTTGGGACATCTCATCTCTCCTACTGATGGAAAACACTGCAGATAACGCTGCAGACTGATAAAGACTGGATAGGTTTCCACATCTGGGTGAAAAAGAGCATGACACAGATAGCGCCTGGCCTTGACAGTGTCCACCCACTGCAGCTTAACAGACTGGAATCCCCTGTTGATGCACTGAGCTGGCAGGCTTAACTTTTGGTGAAAGAAACAGGAACATGTCTCAGAGGCTTTGCATTACACCCACCACATCACACACATCACTTAGTGCATGCACTCATAACCAAAGGCAACCGCACTTAAAAAGTTGTTTAAATGAGCAGAGCGAAATAATTGACAGAACAATAGAGTGCCTCTTTTTGTCTTACACAAAAGAGTAACTAAAAGACAGAGAAAGAGAGAGATTTTTGTTTTATCACTAAAATAAAAATCAATTCTTAGAAGCTGCAGCAATACAAATACACTGATCAACCATAACATTATGACCATTGACAGGTGAAGTGGTAATAATGTTGATTAAAGCATTACAATGGCACCTGTCAGTGGGTGGGATATATTAGGCAGCAAGTGAACATTTAGTCCTTGAACTTGATGTGTTAGAAACAGCAAAATAGGCAGCGTAAGCGTCTGAGTAACTTTGACAAGGACCTACTTGTGATGGTGACGACTGTGTCGAAGTATCTCCCAAACTGCAAGTCTTGTTGGGTTGCATCTGCAGTGGTTAGTACCTTCCAAAATTGGTCTAAGGAAGGACAACTGGATCGTAATCAAATCGAGCATCTGTGGGATGTGCTGGACAAACAAGTCCTATGCATGGAGGCCCCACCTCGCGACTTACACGACTTAAAGGATTTGCTGCTTCCAACTACCAACGTCTTGCTACCAGATACCACAGCACACCTTAAGAGGTCTTGTGGAGTCCAGGCATTGGGTCAGACCTGTTTTGCCAGTAAAAGGGCAAAAGGGGAAATAATGTCAGGTTCCCACGGATGCTCGACTGGATCGAGATCCCGTTGGCGCACAGATAAATGTCAAATATCATCTTGGAAGCTCGTAATTAGTAATGAAAGAGATTCAACAAAACCCTTACGTCTAATGTTTGCTTATGGAAATGATGGTCTGAATGTCTGTAAAAAAAGGAAGCAAGGCAGGAGCCAAACTGTTACGTGTTATCAGGGCTGATATTTAGACGGTCTGTGACAGAGAGCACTGCACTCTGAGCACAGTAGGGGGTCAAAGCAAATACTTGTCTCTATTTTTACTCACCAAGCTGCTTAGAAGTATTTCATAACATCAGTTTGTATTTTTAGACTACCAAGCATCTGTTTTAATTCCATCATTTCCCTCTCAAATTCAACCGTCATCGAATATGCAAACTACTTTTCAGGCATATTTGGTTCAGAAAAAGGTGCAGATGTAAAATAATGGATTTGGCAATTTTTCAGGTTTTTACAAAGACTGCAGTGGTGTGTGTGTGTGTGACCCCAGGTAATTTGAGATTTGAAAAAATAAGGATTAAAGAAAGGCTTGAAGAAAACAGATTTGACAAATTGCAGCTTTCACCAAATCCACTAAAACAAATGTGTCTCAGATTCAACACCAGATGTCAATGACATTGCATGTTGGTTTATATCCCTCTTGTGTATACCGACCTTTGTTTCTGGCATCAAGCTTGAGTATAAACACCAGACTGAGAACCTATAGATGGCTAAAGACAAGACAGAAAACTTCCGCCGTCTGAGTCTACACTGAGAGGCCTTCTGTACCACTGTGCTGATGAAAACACCAAATTAATCCCTACTCTGCCATTCTGGTCTCTCAGCCTGAAAGCCTCCAAAATCCTCTTTTACAATCACATCAGTCGAACCATCAGAGCAGGCGGCAGGTTAAACAATTGGAGGTTTGTAAATGTCGAGCTAAATATTCACTTTATACAAAACGTTTGTCCCGGGCCAACGCGTCCTCATAGTTAAAGACTCAACTGAACGATTGCCAGTGACTCCCAAAATCACAGTCCAAGGTGCGTTTAATCTGACGATTACCGAAATATACAAGAACTTCTAACCTGGCAGAAAAAAACAACTCTTTAGCTACTAAATGCTCCACTCTGTTCACCAGGAAGTCACTTTCTTTACCTTTCCTGATTAAATTATAAATATTATTAATGGCACAGCAAACATGGCGCGACAACTGTTGGAACCTATGCATACACACTGTCTGTGCGCTTGTGTCCACAGCATTGAAACAGCTCATTTGTCACATGGAGAGACGTGTGATCGGCCTGATCGTTGGTATCTTACGTCACGTTCACATGCTCACACACAAGATGCAGCACGTAGCCCAGTCTGAGTCAGATAAAACCACCTGTGGATGCTTTAAAGTCTGCTTAAAATACATTCTGAGAACATCTTTAACTGTGAAAAGACGTCTTGCGAGCGGATGTGTGAGTTCACTTCAGTGTGTCATGTTTAATACATTGGCAGTTTGTAAAATTTCACAAACATGATTATCTTAGGACATTTTGTTTGGCTTTTCTCATTTTCAATCACCCAAAACTAAATACAGTGAACATTTTTCAGGGCTTTGGTAATTGTCTCTTCATACATCAAACCAATCACAAGAATCCCCTTGTGTGTGGGTTAGTGATTAGTTGGGCACATACACGCACTTAAGAGTCTGCTCTGATCTACAGTTAATGCACTCTGCGAACACTGCGTATTAGCTTTCAGTGGCGTGCTTTGAACAGGAATTCATAAATCCCCCTTCACACATTACGGATTCATGCTTTGATGTGACTTTGGTGTTGGCTCACGTGTGCAGCGGGTTTAAGGTAAGATGCAGCAGAAGAGCCGGACGCAAAAGATGGGAAACCTATGAATAATTGATTTCTCAATTCCAGGCTAGTCTGGACACTGATAACGTGATTATCACATGTAAAGAAAACCTAGTGAAATCAGATGTTTCTCCTGATTAGAGGGATAGTTTCCATTAAGTAATGGCAGTAACATGACAATACCAAAACAACATGAAACAGGAAACATTACCTACAGTCGCTGCTGCCAAGATAATGTATGGGGAGAAAGAAAGGGGCGCACTCAACCTGATTACGGAACTTTGGGATTGTTTAATCCTCCTTAATTCTGGACATCCTCCGCTTTCTTTATATTAGATTTTCTTTGCAGTAAGAAAAACTGAATCCATCACTACAATTACACTTGACCACAGCGAAAAAAAAAAGAGGAGCAGTGTAACCAAGCTGATCTGTCTCATACATTGTGAAGTCGTTGTATTTTTTCTTTTACTCTGTTAAATTTTAACTGTTTAATCTCAACTGACAGTGTTATCGTTCTGTCAAATTCGTGTAGGCAGCATGAAAATGTAACACATATCAAAATCCCATACCGTGTGTCTTCACACTTCTCTTTGGATTCTAGTTGGAGAAATAGTGATGATACGTCTCAGATGTTGCTGTATAATGTCCATAGGTATTACTGTGGACTTATGGAAACCTTGAAATAAGTATGTATGCTATTTGTGCCACTAGGGATCTCTGAATCAAAACAGTAACAAAACATGTAGTTTGATGATATACATGAGGTAGAGTGGGATCATGGGAGTTGTTGTTTTCTCCACCGCTGCATATGTAATCGACTCAGAAGAAATCAGAAATCATTTTTACATAATGTTTAGTGAAATACTGTATATACATGACTTGTTTCATTGTAATGAAATAGCCAGGTAACTTTAGTTATTGTAATGTTAATGCTGTGTTTACCTAGTTTTGTGAAGGGGACATGGCACTACTGACTCATAACCAAATAATTTTTTTTCTATACCTCACTTCAAATTCAAGCTCTGAATTTGACCCATTTCCTGGCAGCGCCCGGAGACCAACTCCAGATCTAAGCCGGTACCTTGGTCAAGGGCTCTGACAGGAAATAAACTGTCTGCCTTTCACAGGATGTGGAGGCTCATAAAGGCAGTGTGCTCTAGTCAAGTTTGATGGGCAATATTGAAAATTGACTTACGTGGCTTATTTCAAAATGAATAAGAAAAAGGTGGGTGTTTCTTCATTTCATTTAATCTGTTTTTAAGATGTGATTTGATACAATTGGCTCTTGTGA
Organism: Coranthus polyacanthus; assembly: GCA_037367275.1. Classification (NCBI taxonomy): domain Eukaryota; kingdom Metazoa; phylum Chordata; class Actinopteri; order Kurtiformes; family Apogonidae; genus Coranthus; species Coranthus polyacanthus. The sequence continues at coordinate 9,833,133 of JAPQRN010000015.1, forward strand.
TGCAAAGCATTGTGCCTTGACATTGTCAGCATGACTTCAGCAGTGTGAAGCCACAGAGTGCAGATGAGCACCTAAATGACTTGCATAGCAGTTCGCATATGGTTAATTGCTGTTAACTCTGCATAAAGCAGCTCTGCCATCTAATCTACAATAACTCATTATCACATGTAACACTTACAGTACTGGCAAGCACCAACATTTGATATATTGATGGATAAGTGTGATAGATGACATGTGGAGACAAGGCACCATAAATGGAAACGGTGTCATAGAAGGATGTTGCTCAATTCATTTTCTCTGCACATTGTGTTATATTTTATGTCACGCTCCTGTTTTCCTGAATCCTTCCCAACTGAGTTTGAGGTGGAAGTTCAACCTTCGCTAACGGGTTAATCAGGATTTGTCATGCTGCCACTATATGATCAGGTTAATATCCTTACATATTAACTGAACTACAATAAAACGTGCATGCATTTCTTTATGTGTGTATGTGAACAGGTTAGGCTCAGCTTTAAGTCAAATGACGTCCTTGTCATAAATGTTCGTGACAGAACAACAATTAGATTGTTTATATGATGAAATTATGGTTTGTTGTACTCCTGGTCTAGAATGTTATTTACAGTATATGAATCAGTTCCATTGAGAGCACAGATGCTGATTACTTCTGAAGCAGTGGTCCCTTAGGTGCGTTTCTGAGCAGATGCAGAATAAACCCTACGTATGACAGTGTGGCTATTTTAATGAATATCAGAAATCCAATCAAGCTTCCTTGTATTAGTGCATTACATTGAGTCAGTATCCTACAGTATGTGTACATGAATTGGACTAGTAAGATGTTAAAGATCATCATATGAGGTTGTACAGTTCATGAAGCTCTAAGAAGAGCAAACATTTCATCGTGTCACTGTCTAATGTCACTAAAAACATATCTATACATTGCTGAAAGCAAGCTGTAAGTACTGTAACTCACGCGGTGAAGTCACAATGTTGACAGAGAAGGCTTTTTATTACATTCAGTGCAAACCCTCTACGTTGTAAATTTCAAAATTAATCTAAAAGTTTCAACATGTCCATCTAGGGAGGAGTGATGATTAACTGGCCCAGTGGTGCAATCGCTCAGATTTTATTTTTGTTTTAATCTCGGGGGGCTGATGTGGATGGTTATGGTGATATAGAGAGGAATGAGCTCTGTATGAACTGCAGGAAAAGAGACCAGGTTTTATGGAACGGACCGAGACTGTCCTTTAAGGTGAGCTTTTCAAAGTTTGCGTGGTCTGTTAACAGAACGAGCCACTGAGTTATTGGTCATTTTGTCTTTTGAGCTGATTAATATGGTTTTCTTGGCTACGGTTAATGCTATTAAGATGAAGGGTCGGAGTTGTTTTGGGATGGCAAGTGAAGAAAGATAACCTAAAAGAGCTATGGAGGCAGATAGAGGGATACTGAGGTTGAGGGCGAGGTTGAGCTCTCTCGTGACCTTCCAGAACCTTCCAATTGGTGCACAGAGCCAGAATGCACTAAAGTGATTGTCTGTTGTGATGTGACAATGTGTACAGGTGTTGCTGTCTGTGAAGCCCAGGTTGTGATGCGTGTGCAGTCAGAGGAGGAAGGTGATAAGACCTCTTATCCATATGGTACGGCATTGCTTCGAGACGACATTTCCATTTTGGCCTTGTACAATCACACCCTACATGCTGAGGTAATACGCAATACTTAAAAGAGTTGTAGGAACCAAAGGAAAACGGTGGCAATGTCAAAATTTCTCACATGACTCTCTGGCACCTTTTGAATCCCTTTACTTCAACAATAGCTCATCTCCATATTCTCTCTATGCTAACCTGCCTTCAAAACATGATTTTATGCCAAATTTGATTGAAAAAAATGTGATTCACAATAATAACTGAGTAAAGTTTTACACAAGAGGAAACTGAAGACACACATGCAATGGAATGCGACTCTTTCTAGATTTTAATATGGTTCAATTTAAATTTAAAATGACATGCACTTTACTTTACTTTAAACTGGTGAAGCCATTAAATACATATTTTCCTTGAGTATATTAATACATTTAATTTTTTTTTTTCCTTTATTACTATTTTGGTACAGTGTTACTTTGAAGCAACGCACCCGAAAGAAGTGTACCCCTCAAAATAACCATTTTCA
>JAPQRN010000015.1:9848109-9862224 GCA_037367275.1 Coranthus polyacanthus
ATGAATGCTTGATTGGAAAGAACATAGCATACAGTTTGAAATATGGTAGTGGGTGGGTGTGGTTGTATGTGGTGGTTACAGGTGGAGGACGTAACAAAAGAGGCTGTCGTTAGCTTGCAGAAAGCCTCCACATGCAGTTAATGAAAATAGATTACACATTTTGATTCAACAAAAACACAAAGTGGCCGTTTTAAACAAATAATCTGTGTTACCGATATGCAGAATGCCAATTTAAATGCATTGTACAGCCAGGGAGTGGGACATTAATGTAATGTTCCTATTTGTGGGTCAGGGTTTTTCCTTGTGTTGTGATCCTAGTTTTCATCATAGCCGCATACAGTTGACCAATAATGAGGAGTCTCTAAAGGTACAATCCAGTCATCATATTTCCTGTGAATGAAGAGGCCTGAGGTTAAAATTACACTGCTGATACAGTCATCAGTTTTGTTTTTGGATGAGCAAACAAAACTATTCATAATAAACCACAGAAAACAGGGGAAACTTTCTTTTTTTTTTTTTCCCCGAACATTATTTTGACTGGATAGTACCTTTAATATCTTAAAATAGTAATCATAATGACTGTCAAAAAGTGGTTTTCTGGAACAACAGTGACAAATATGGATCCACTTGTAAAATCCTGATGTCAGTTAGCTTTGCCAAGGCAAATGGATGAAAAGTGACCAGGTTCAAATGGGGTTAAAATGCCTGAAATAATATTTCTGATGAAGACAAGCTTTAAAAAGTCTCTCGTTTTGTTCTGTATGATAAAATGATCCATCTGTGATCTTTTGACGTCGAGTGGCTAACAGTTCAAAAAGGTGTGAGATTACCACAAGGTTCATTGTGTTACTACCCTGCATTTAACACTTGTTTGTCCCAGGTGTCGTGTTTTATCACGTTACCTGGAATTATGACAAAATGTTGTGTGGAGTCAGAAATTCTTGAATTAAAAGCTAAAACAAAATGTGTGTGTTTTGTTTTTGGCACTAGAAAGCTCTTTCTTCATCTTTTGATGAACATCATTTTAAAAAAGCAGCATGTCAGAAAGGTACTTAAAACAATCTAGTTTAAACCTGTTTGTAAATGATCAATATGTGATTATCGAGGTAGATATGTCAGACAACTTGATGACCCAGACTTTTATCCTTTTAGTGGGCTACTTTTTATTATGATTTGACTTGTTTTTCTTACACTTGATTTTAGAAATGTAGTAAAATCCTGTGTGCATGTTAATATGAGTCGCATGACCTACAGTGCATTGTTAGTATTTTCATCCCTTACCCTCAAACTTCTTCCTGTTATCACAGTTTAGCTACGTAAAAACGAAACGAATTAGGTAATTTCTTTTAAAATGGATTACTAGGCCAATAAATGACTTTAGAAAACAGAATGACAGTAAACCATGAACCTGTGTTTAACCTTATTACAGGCATCAGTCCTCAACCACAGCCAGAAGCCCATTAACGTTCTAAGGGCCCGTGGCCAACAGACCAGCATGGCAGAGCTTAGTGACATCTAGGCAGGCCTCCACAAAAGCGACATCGCTACAACCTGTTCGGTAGACTTTGAGGGTACATGTCTGCAAGACACACTCGCACTCTCACCCGCGCAGGTTTAAAGACATACATACGAGCACACACACGCCCGCACACGCTCGCACACGCTCAAATTAAATGTAAAACCATCACACTCACTCACACACACACAAACTTGCAGCTATTAATTTGTACATACTATCTGTCTTATGCAGAGAACAAATGATCTTCCTGTAAGAGAGACCCAGAAACAAACACAAAGGATGAACATTAAAAAGAGAATATGATTGTGTTATTCCATAGTCAGCCAGTGCAACAGAAACCAATAATTGGAACACAGTGTAAAAAAGCGTAGTGAGAGAAATTCAGCCATGAGGAAGCCGACCTTCCCACTCAACAAAGGCTGTGGCATTGTCCCCTTGTCTACCTAAGGGACCGGTTGAATTCCTTAGTGAGTCTGTTTGTTTACTTATTTATTTGTTTTGATTGATTTGTGTGTCTTTCGTCTCAAAGCTTCCCACATTTTCTATTTGCCAGAAAGTGTTGAAGAATGTCCACAGGCACACAGCTCCAGCCGTTCGCACAACTGTGGCTGTATTTTTCCACATCCGTTGCCATGGTGAGGGAATCCCCCACCCCAACAACCTCACCTCCTCCTGGCAGCTCTATCACTCCTCGTTGGCAGGGCTCTCCTCCAGAGGCGTGATGGCGGGGAGGCCCAGTCCTGTTGTATTGTGGGATGCAGTGAGGCTGGCAACAGTGTGTAGGAGGACGAGGACCAGCAGGCAGAGTTTGAGCCGGCTGTTACACAGTCTGCAGGCTGCCGAGGAGCTGAGGGAGGTACGGTGCTGGCATGGCGGGTGAGTTCTTTTCAGGGTCCCCCAGGAGCGGTTGTCCACTTTCAAGTCCCACCGCACGTCACAGCACTCTGCACGTGGGTCCACACCTGATGAATAGTCCTCCAGCAGCCCTGGGGGTTGTATGGTGGAGGAGGGGGTGGTAGAGACAGAAACAGTTTAAGATGCATGCTCACTTTAAGCTCACATATCCTTTTAAAGATGCTGCATGTAGCCTCTTGTCTAAACCGCTGCTTTTTGTTACAAAAAGGGTATTGTTTCTCATCAAACCAGCACAGCTTTTTTTAAGAATCAAAAGACACAGAATACAATAACAACAAATTCTTTCGAGCAGAAAAGTAATTCATCAGAAGCAATTTTTGATCATTTTGGAAAGTGCAGTGACAAAGACAGCTCAACTGCAACATCAGAAAAGATGAAAAGAAGAAATTAAAGAAAACATCTTCACCACTTTACACTGTATGCAAGTCATACAAAATAAAAAAAATACATGCTGTCTTTTGTGTTGTCCTTTCACTTTATTCATTCATGACATTTCATAGACCGAAGGGTTAGCTTATTAATCTATATAATGGAAATAACTGCAACTCAGTGTGAATATGTTGTCTTTTGTTATTGCATGTGCTTTTTCTGCATAGACATGACCTCTCTCAGCCACTGTATGTGGAGTAGAGGAATAAGTGTATTAATGTTACCAGCTGTCAGTCTGTCTCTTTTCTAATCCACTCGTCAAAGTACTATAAATCATCCTTGCTTTTATAACTAGGCACAAAAGAGCCTTCGGAACATGAGGAACACGTGGAAAAATGATTTTAAAAAATGAATTAGCAGAGACACGGATTTGAAGTTAATCAGAGAGATGCATTTAATATAGAAAGAAAAGCATTACCGTGGGAACACTTTGAGCAGGACATTTTTCATAAGCAGCAATGCCGACATTTCATCATAATGCGGGACATTTGTCGCAGCTCGCGTGCATGCTACTGTGAAGAGTGAACTCTGAGGACGTCTGTTCTCACTCAGCACAGTCTGACTGTTAAAAGTTTAACTGTGACAAGAGCAACCACGTTATGCAAGAATGCATTAACAGCAACTGTGTATGCAGAGCTATTGACAGCGTGCTTACAAACCGTTGCTAGTACAGATTCAGCTAGAAGAGCTGCAATAGCCGCGGCCATTTCTGATAGTTACTGTATTTATTCACCCATATATTTGATCATTTTTGCTCAGTATATCAGCTTGTGTTTATTGCGCAAACTGTACTGTTGCCACGTAGTAATGAAGAATTTCTACGGCATGAAAAGTGTTTGAAACTCAATGTCATCTTCATCTTGGTTCATTATAGTTTAATCCGAAATGTACAGAAATAGGCAACCCAAACACTGTGCTTTAAATTTCTTGTGCTATACATGAAATACATGAACCTAGTAAGTGCACAACATGACCACCAGAGGGTAGTATCTACACGTGATATGACATGACGTGTGTTTGAATTCAACACGTTCTGCGGCCAAAAATCTGCTCACACGCTCACACTGATGGGAACTCGTGTGAGGACGGAAATCTGGTCTTTATAAGGTTAACGGTTTTACAGAAGACTGTCTGTGCGCGGTTCCTGGTCCAGTACTAAAGAGTGCATCCATTTACAAAGGGCCATAGACAGATGATCCAAACTTATTCTGACAGTGTTTTCAGTAAGTGGCTATAAATTGCTGCTATGGTGTATTTCCCTGGTCGTCACTAAGTCAGTAAATTATAGTTGTAGATTATGATGTATAGTACATGAGGCTGTGGAAGTGTTAGGGGTTAGAAAAACTTGTTACTTGTACCTTTGATGGGGAAATAATGCTTCTTTTATCCTTCAAATACTCCAGCTGCTCAGTGCCAGGTCAAGTACCAGGCAACCACATCTACAATAGTGAAGCTAATCTCTAGAGTAGAGTGTAATTGATAATCAGATCTGCATTTTTATGATTGGTGTTATTATTTAATCCAGTATCTGATCAAATAAATTAATTCAAAAATGCGCTACTTTGGCTCCGATGCAGCTGCCACTCACTGAACAACTCTGCACCACAGTCTGGTTCTGATGAACTGGCACCACTCAAATGTTTTACTGGTTTTATTTATTTTAGGAGCTGTTTTATGAATTAATTTATTTACATTTTAAGTTGGCTCGAGCATAAGAAATGCTGCTGGGAGATCCCTGCACTTTTTGTTTGAAGATTATGTTGAGAAGTTCTCTTTAAGTTAAAGGTTCAGTGCAAGATTTAGAGAGATTTAACTGCAGAAATGTAATATAATATTAGTAACGTCACTCAGAAATAAGAATTGTTGTGTTTTTCGCTACCTTGCAAACGTGCTGCCGTGTTTCTGAACTGGCTCAGAATACGTTTGAGTGTGGGCAAGAGTTAATAACCCAAAAGCCTAGAATGGACAAAACAAACACTGGCTGTAGAGAAAGCCTTCTTGTTTTTAGTGGGCACCAAAGGCAAGCGGTATTCAGTGGACTGCAATCAGCAACTTCACCCCTAAATGCTGCTAAATATTACACGCACTTCAACTGGAGCTTGTGTTATTCTAAATTTTGATGCCAGGGTTTTCATTTTTACAGCAAATATAGGAATGAGCCCTAGTTAACAGAAATGTTTGAAGAAATTTGGAATGAAAACAAACAAGACAATACAAAATGTGATATACCTGTGCATATAAAACTGGGGCTGCCTCCATGAATTAAATCATCATTGTCAGGCAGGATGAAGGGGCACCGCTTCTGCACCTCCAGGCAGTACTGACCACAGGGGATTCGCTTACTGCAGTGGATCTGGGTGGTCTGGAAGTACTGAGAACACAGCCAGGGCTTATAAACCATCTAGGAGGGAGACAGAGAGGTGAGGGCGGGAGGGGGTAGAGAGGGTGCAGAAGGAAGATATCGATGAGTTAGGAAGGGTCACGCTGGTTAATGCAAATACACACACATACACACACCACGCACACACTCACATGTACATGCATCATCCGTGACCTCTACAGCTATCGATTCACTACGTCTGAGCAGATATCCCAGTGACCCTGATACGCAGTGTTTAATTAACGTGTTGCTGGGCAGTCATCACCGTGTCAATAAATATATCACCAGTCCTCCTCTTTAATAATAACTATTATATCTTACTGTGACTGCAAAGAATAACTCAGTTTGTCATGCGTGATGTGATACTCAGCAGGCCGCTCACTTACACGACACGCAATACGGCGCGATACTGATATTTTCCTTTGCTGTTCATGACATCAATCTATGTTTATAAACCATAAAAAAGACAAAGCGAACCTCATCTCGGAAAAAGTGTGTAATATAGTAGTTTGTATTATATAAACTTATTTAAACTGCATACAAAACTGACACACATTAGTAATGTCAGGGGCAAAGAAGTCAAAGTGAATTATCATCAGTTGACACAGTTTAGTGAATTTCAGTCTCGCGTACTCAGCCAGGCTCTATATTTTGTCTATACGCTGCTGTTTGTGTTGTAATTTGTTAATTTTGTCGCCCATTTGCTCATGCACAAGTGAGGACATATGACTACTTAGCACCTTTTTTTTTTTTTTTTTTTCCCTTTCTCATTTGATGGGGTGGCCGCTACATTGTGTGGTATTATCACCTGCGGCAATTAGCTAGTATTTCCTGTGAATCACTCCAGGGACTGCAAGGCAAGCTAGCACCTGCTGTGAGCTAATCATCACGCCTAAAACAGTGCACCCAAACTGTAGATAATATCACCTCTACATGGAGATAGAACCGTTCCATGTTGTTGTTGTTGTTGTTGTTGTTGTGTGTGTGCCAGGGAGTAAAGAAGGGAGCAAGATAAAGTGTTTCCTTTTTCAGTAATGTTGTGCCTTTTTTTTAAATGACATAAAACTACCATCTATTCTAAGTGTATTCGCTGTCTATTTATACAGTACAACCACTCTTCAAAAAAATCTAAACTAACCCTTTAATTATGAAAAAAAAAATTGAGAGTGGAGCTGCTGGTTTCGAGGCTCAACACATTACCTCTCACCTTTTTACCCCACAAAACCGTCACTGTCACACTGACTCCTCTGTAATATCACCTCACTATGTATCTCTGCTACATTTAACATAATGGTCTGTTTGCACACAGGTTAAAAAAAAACAATGCCATATACAGCATATGATTCAAATGATAAAATACTAATAGCAACGCAATGTACTTGGAAACCATTATATGATAAAGAATAATTGAACCGTTATCTTTCCTGTTGTCTAAGTTGTTACAGAGATGAGCTGCATTGTAGCATCTGAATTTCATAATATCATTACATAAATATTGCTTTAAAATACAATTACTTGGCAAGGCTGCATCATCTGGCACCCCTGAGAGACACCTTCATGTGCATGACTGAACAGATGCACATACGGAAGACATGAAACATATATTAAAACATACTGTAAATTACCGTGTGATAATAATTAGATTTCCAATGGAAGATAAGGCTGTCTCCTGAGGACGCCACACACGCAAACACACACATGCATATTGACCTTCTCTCTAATCTGCCTTCGCTGTGTGAATGTCACAGTAGCCAAATCTGGTCACATGATCTTAGCATGTTACATCATGTACACATGAGGCAAATATTCTTGGATTATTAGCACTGTGCGCTGTGGTGTGTTTGTGTTTACTGAGATTAGAGAGTACGTGGTCGTCTTTCGCATCGCGCTTGTCCAACATGTTTTGTTTTTTTTTCATTTCATGTGCTCCTGTTTCTGGTGTTCGGTCAACGCGCTCATCCTGTAGCTGTCGGCACGGAGAGATAAAGACAAACTGGGGCGAAACAGAGCGTTTTCTGTTCTTCCGCAATGTATCACATGCGCGATTCTTGGCAACGAGTGTGAAATAGTGTCTGTTTTGCTATTTATCAGACACTTCCCCCAGCTCAGCACGATCTCAGGAAACGATACCAAAGTTAAGGTCTGTTCAGCCATTTGCTGAATCGAAAAATCAAAAACTGAATAATGAGTAGCACCGTTTATGAAATTGAGATTGTAGAGAAGACCTCAATCACATTCCCTGATGTGGTGTTTATCCTTTCTTGCTTGAGTCAATGATTTTACATTATCACATATCACAATTTTAGGTCGGTGCTCAGTAATGGTAATTTGCAAAAGATAGAACCACATTAGTTTAACAATGAGACTAAAAGAACAAACAGCGTCTGAGCCTCTGAGCCAGTCATCTGAACATCTGACAGAAGTGCAACAGATTTGGTGGCTCCTTCTGGCACATAAAATTGTGTCTCTTGTTCTCAGACCCTGTTAGTTAAGTCCACTGCTGCCACTGCATGAAAGATCTCTACTCCTTCAACACGCTACTGTAGCCCTGTGAGTAGTGATTTATCATCTTTCTGTCAAACCTCAGAGAGGGGGAACGTGAAAGATGAGCTTCTTCATACAGATAACTCTCTCTCTCAAACTTTTTGCATTTGCAGTGTTCTCCTCTTGGTGGCAAAACGCAACCTTTTTTTTTTTTTTCAATCACAAACTCATGCGTTAGAGGTCAGAGCTTTTCTCTTTCTTTTTCATCTCTCATACACTTGTCTCAGAGCACCATTAGACAGAAAGCTGAGGCAGAAAACTCCCGCTGCTGTCTCCTCTCTGTCCTAAGCATGGACTGAATATGTAGATGGACGGTGCGGCGGCGTTTCACTTTGGAAAAGTGAAGCCAAAATGTCAAAGGTGAGGGAGCTGCCGTGTTGCTTCTGTGACGAGCCACAGAGTCTGTGCAGCAGAGACGCTGTTTGACGAGGTCTCGACAACAATTTCTAAATATTTCCTACTGAAGCTTTAATTCTTGCGACTAGCCTGTTTCCTTGACATGTCGAGTGAATTTGAAGCGAACTTTTGAAGAGTCGCAAAAAAACAAGAAAAGAAAGAAAGTGCAAATGTTGTGCATTTCCATGAACGGGAATGAACATCTAAGTCAAAGTAAAAAATACCTAAATAAATAAATCTGAATCACCGAACATCGCACTCAAAGTAATTAATCAGTAAATGTGGGACTGAACATCTAATTGACTATAAATAATCATGGAGGGATTCATTTTTGTCCAATTATTTTCCCTCAAAGTCAGTTGTTCCAGTTTACAAAGTACAATTGCTTTGAAAAAAAAAGAAACAACTTTTAACCAGAGAGATGTATTTCTATTATTAAAACAGAAATATACAACAATAGTATGTATTAAACTATGTTTGGGACACACCCTCACGCACAAATATGTGGAACTGCAATCTTCCAACCAGTGGCAGGTATGAATGGATTGGATTTGACCAGCCTGTGTCCACAGCCAACCGTGTTATTTACACCCGGGTGTTGTATGAGCTACTGCTGTATGGTATTTGCACCTGAGTAAAAAGCCTTCTCGGGGAAATGTTTTCTAACACATTAGTTGTTTTGCCCGAAACTATGATCTATTGATTTTCTATTTAATTATTAATTATTGAATTTCCCTTAAGGGATGTACAGTTAATCTCTAATCTTTTAACCCTAAACCTGAACCCAGCCAAGTCATTTTGGTGCATGACATTTTAAAAAATTGACTGAAAACTGGAATTAAAGAAACAAAGGTGGTCAGCCCCGCATAGGGATTGAACCCGGGGACTGAACTCCATTCATCCACAGAACCACTGTAGTTGCAGAGACGTACATTAAATATAAAACCCAACATTGCACCTTATATTTCCCATACTGGCAATGGTGTCTATTCTAGTTGTGCTTCATCTTAAATTCAATAATACATCATTGTGATGGTAATCATTAGTCTGTGTTGGTGGCCCCTCTGGCACTCGCTGCCCTATGCTCAGTGCATCGCGTGTAATGGTAGCAGCAGCACGGCTATGATGCAAATTGTTTTTGCATTGAAAAACACACAATACACCATTTCGCTACCCACACTCCTATTCATGCTATCTAGTTTGTTTCCTGTTGGTCATCTTCAGAGTTGAGGTGCAGCTGTCTCCTCAATTGGATTATTTCATTAGGCTAATAAGGTTTTAATTGATGGAGGGCCGTAGCCTGCCCTGTGGTATTGGTTTTAAGTGGCCCCAGATGGCCCTGCATTGTCAGTGCCTCGTCTTTAATGTTTTATCTGGACTTGTGGTTGTGGCTAAAAACTGCTGACAGAGACTGAGCGAGCGGGTAGCAAAACATTACAGCCCGCGACTCTTTCGCTTTCAACACGCCGTACAGTAGCAGCAGCACTACAGACAGACACATGAGTGCATTCAGAGTCTCATGAACTGCCTCGTCAATAAATAGCACACCCATTCACTACTCCACTGCATTTAGACTATCCTATTTTCTTTTATCCGCTTTTCTGCTCTATTTATTTAAATGATCCAGTTTAAATAATGGAGAAGTGTGCAGCACAATAGGCTGGTATTAGTTGCAACTTGTGTCAAACTGAAGACTGTCAGCAGAACAACAGAGGACAATGAAAACTTTCTCCCGATGAGTAGTACTGCATTGCTGAGGCTTCAAAAAGCACACTGTGTAATACAGCTGGTTTTCTGATTTAACAATAAACAAAATTTGATCCATATTTCGTCTCCTTGGACCGAGAAAGTGTTGTGTTTCCCGCTGCAACAGAATACTAATCATTGTGTTTTACAGTAAACAAGCCAGGCTCAGAAAATCTATAGAAAGAGGGAAAAAAAACCACTATGAAACTGGAGAGTGCCTCTGATGCACAAGGTATTTTCACTAGAATTTGAATGTCTTTGTCTTCTAAATAATAATAATAATTAAAGAGACATAGTGTACAGATATAACTACAGAAAAAAACCTTTTTTTTCATTGTTCAATGTCCATAAGAGCACACATCCATCATCCTCCCCGCTCTCCGCAGTGTTGGATTACATGAGCAGTCCATTCAGTGACGCTTTATGTAAAGGGTCAAATAGGATGTTCTTCAGAAGGAGCCAGCATGTAAACTATCGTCTTGATTCTAGCAGCAGCAGCAGCCGCAGCAGCAAAGCCCCATGGGAGTTCCACCACAAGATGTGGCTGAGGGGTCAAATAGCAAAGGTTACACTGAATACAATCTCTAAAATAACATCCACATTCACATACGCGAACAAACAAGCATGCATGACTAAACACATCAGTAAGTCAATGAATGTAATCAACTGTGAAGTCAAACAAACACAAAGTAAAAAACAAGCCACTCTCCGCAAGGAAAGTGCATGTATAATCATTATCCTGGCAGAACTTACACACATTATATAATATTTGACTGTGATCTGTGTATGTGCGCGTCCTTGTGTATACGTTAAACGTACTGAGTAGCCTGCAGTGCCAACACCTGGCAAGCATACAAACTGTGTCAAGAGCAGTTATATAGAGAAAACGTAACGTAACTAATGATCTTAACAACAAGGCAGACATGGAATACATTGGGCCAAGATGATTAGAACATGTAATAGTAAAACCAGAGACAGTTCAGAAAGAGACGATGCACTCATGAGTCATTTTTCAGGTCTGTGTCACAGGGGGTTTGCCTTCGCCCTGTACCTCTTTACGAGACTAGAGGCCAGTCCTGGATCTATATTTATTCAGGAAAAAAAAACACAGATAATGACAGATTCTTTCACGTCATCGTCACCGAAGTATCACGGTGTTTCTGGCATTTTTGACAATTTTCTTACAGCAAAAACTCGATTAAGCAAATCAATTCATTTTATTGCTCATCCCGCCTTGCAATGAACTGGCAACCTGTCCAGGGTTTACCCTGCCTTCGTCCAATGTCAGCTGGGACAGGCTCCAGCCCTCCCACCACCCTGCAAAGGATTAAGCAGTTGTGGAAAATGAATTAATGAATATTACCCAGCCCTACACCAAAGTAAATATTGGACCCATTTTTCACAAGCCACATGTATCTTCTGAACATTATTCAGCTTCGCGGTAGCTCAGGCAGGCACAGAAGTCGGAGCTGGTCACAAGCCCCTTTTTGTCCAATCACAGCTTCAGTCCGTCCCACCCCATTTAGCTCATTTTATGACCAAGGCTGCGTTCATTCATCAAGCCTATGCTGCTCCATACACAAAAACCACCCTATTAATCGGTCTAAACAAAAAAAAACAACTCTTCCACCTCCCCAACCTCCTCCTGAATTTATAAAAGAAAAAAAATCTCAATATACTTGATTAATTCATTTAAATTGATGATCTCAGTCTCCACTAGGGGGAGCTGTCTGGATCATTCTTACACAAATGTTCCAGAGCATCACTGGAGCAGAGTCACCACCAAATACAAACATGTCATTCCATATAAATGGTTAAATTTGACATAAGTGTGCTGCCTGGACTTACACAATAACATTTTTTCCAGAGAGACAGGAAGTGTACTCCATTTCATATCAGTGGCACATCTTGCATTGTATCTTCTTTGTTATAGGGGATCTTTGGTAAAACAAAAGGACGAGTAGGGCTGCCTGCAGAGTTAATCCATGGCAAACTGAAACTGAAAAATAAAGCTCTCAGGGAACGCCCTTCGTGGCTCCAATTCATGTTGCATTTGAATGACGCACAGGGCCTGATCTCTAATAATGACCCGCCTGCCACTTATGGTGGATGTACAATAAAACATTTATAATTACAGCAAACACACAGACACACACGCACACGTGATTACTCATAGCTAAACACTGCCTCTGTAATGTAACACTGTCATTTACAGGAACATATACACATCCAATAGACCTGACCTCGCACCACAGATGGCACAAAGTTCAGCAGACTGTTTGACGGGACATGTTTCAATGTCGTGTGATCCTTAGGTCAAAAGGATACAAGAACTGTTACGAGCACTGAATCATAAAATAGCAGCCGTACAGGATTACATGAAAAATGAACGAATGAAAGACACAGCCATGGCAGCATCTACATTATTAATAAAAAAAAACAACATTTCCTTCATGCAGGAGGTGTTCACTGCCTCTAAGAGTGTATGAGGTGGTGATCTTCCTGCTCTCTGAGCCTCAGCGATGTTCTTGTTTCATGCTTCCATCACACATGAACATGAACTGGAGAGAAATCGCGTGGCTTTACTGTGACACCCCTCCCTCTCAGCTTGTGTTTACAGTACGGCGTATCTAATTCAGGAGCAAAAGTAGCTTCTGTACTAAATATACTTTTTTTCTTTCCTCCAGGTTTCAAACAGGTACTCTGGATTGATGTCTTAGTCATCTTCAAACTGCTGACTTTCTTGCATTTTAAGTATGTTTTTAGGCTATTAAGTTTACAATAAATGAAGCAAACCAACATCAAACATGAGGTTTTAACCACTCCTGGCACCGTGTCTCTCGGAAATTATATTGATATGTATCTATTTGATTTTTGTGAGATTTTTGTGGTTAGGTTTAGGCACTGAGTTAGGTTCAGGGAGGCCCTGGTTTAAGCTTATACAGAAAGTCTGTAAACATGTGAAAAAAAATTCACAATGTATGTATTATTATTTATTATTATAATAGTATTTTATTTGTAGTATATTTAAACCAAACCACGATCCTTTCCTAACCCCTAACCACATCACTTACTGCCTAAACCTAAAAATGTATGGGTTTAATACGGACAAAGTCAGAAAAGATGTGAGAAAAAATGACACGTTTTTAGTCATATTAAAACATCAAGGGAAAGGCAAAAAAAAAAAATTGTGGTCCTTCAATGACAAAGTAATTGCAGAATGGTGACTGGGTTGAACCTCAACAAAAACATTCACATTCACAATTTCAGCACAATTTCTTTGCCAGAGTTTTATACAGTGAGAAGCAGACTGTCCAGTCTAGTGGAAAACAGTTTTAAAAAGTAGGAAAATATAAACAGAAGCACACGGTATGTTTTATATCCTGGTCAGTTTACATCCACAGCTCAGCTATGCTTTCATAAACAGAAGATACTGTAAGTGAACAAACAGACCTCCGTGTGAAAACAGAGAGCGGAGACAGTGAGTACATTTACATGCACTCTATTATTCCACTGTTACTCCGAATATGACAATATTCTGAATGTGACAGGTGTCATAAAAACAGCATATTCCATTTGGATATTCAGAATTAGACCTTTTTTCCGAATGGAGCATTTTCCGACTAAGACGTGTGGAATATGCTGAGATTAATCTGGTTTTATGAGGACTCTATGGACATGTATACAACGCATTCAGCATATCCGTCTCATTCGCGGTTTTTATGGCAGGTTGCGACACAGTGAGCTGAGGTAGAGACAAAAGATGCTCTCTGGTAGAGATGCAACGCTCCAAAGGAAAGCCCACACTTCTGGTCGGAAGGAGAAGCACGCCAAGTTTTAAAGTGATCTATTTAAACAGTCTAAACTTATAGAAGGTCAACAGGCTTTTGGATGTGAGCAAATATCGAAAAGCTGACTGTTTCAAGAGGGTGTTCGAAGGAATGAAAGAGGGAGGCTGCGTTCACTGTCTGCCACCAGTGAAAAAACTTTGGTGTATGCATAGCTGCATGTAAACAGGAACATTTGTGGAATATTCCTGTTCATTAGTAAACAGCTTATTAGGAATTTCGTCCTTTTTCGAATAAGGGCAAAACCGGAGTATTCGTGCGCATGTAAAGAGTCAGGGTTGGAGAGAGGTGCAACAGTGAGGAAATACGGAAAAAAAGGACGGAAATGGATGAAGAAG
>JAPQRN010000015.1:9862324-9880075 GCA_037367275.1 Coranthus polyacanthus
TCCACAGACAGCACATTAATATACACAAAAGATTTGCCCTAAAACTAATTTTGTTGATTAATCAAGGTTATCTGGCTGTAATTCATCGGCTCTGTCATGCTGACACTTACACTGATAATTAATTTGACAAAGATAATTATCAGCAAGATGGGCCTACTGTGAGTGAGAGTGATGAATCAACACCCACTGCAGTCATACAGCCTGCTGTTAGTTCTACCAGGACATGCTGCTATGCATGTGCATGTACCTGCGGCTCAGTTATCAACTCCCTCTGTTTCTCTGGGGTCCCATTTCTGAACACTCAGACATACAATCCTGTTAAATAATGTAAGTAATCCAAGCAACAGACAACTGTTCACAGTCACTGCACGGTACTGTATCACAGCGAAATCCCTTTCTCTTCGCGGCAGTCCTATCTCTCTTGCTGCTATCCATGCCACTCTTCAACCCACCTCATCCCCTCGCCTCCCCCCTTGTCTCCCTCTGCAGTGTGTACTGCAGCAGTTGGATGAAAAATGGCCTGGAAGGGGGGGCTGGTGCAAGGTTGCCGGCAGAGACATAACAGATATACACACTCACCTTCAGGCACACACATACTGCTCTCTTTCTAGCTTTGCTGTGCTATTTCTCTAGCTTGCTCTCTTTCTGTCTCTTTTAGCGCGCACACACAAACACAGACAGATGCATGTGGAAAGAGAGCGCAGAAGAGGAAGTGTTGGAGACAAGGACAGGCGGTAGTCAGTAGCTTGTTATCAGAGGGTTTTTTTCTCCCATAGGTGCTCTGGTCGGTCAGGTCAGCGAGATGTCAGCCCCTGTAGAGGCTCTTAGAGGGAATTGAGAAATTGAGTGCATACTGTAACTCAGCTGCCTGGTTTTTCAGCGAAATACCTCTATTTTGTAATGACATATAGATTAGATAGAGTCACTGTGTCAGGGGGGTACAGTTTGAAGGCGTGAAATCTTAATTAATTAAAAATAGTAGAAAAATAGTAGAAATATTCTACTTCAAACATAAAGACCCTCCCTCTGGTTACGTCCTTTAGATGTTCTGGTATTTACACCTTCAAAAAAGAAATAATTCCATCCATGGTCATCGGGCACAGGCGTGGGAGATAAAGTCAGAAAGGAGGAAGGAGGGAGGAAACTTCAAACGGTGTCACTTAAGTTTATCTCATCTGTTTGGTTGGGGAGAGGAATCAAAGGTTTCTTCAAGGCAACACAGGACAAAACAAGCCACATCTTTTAATTAAAAAGCTCATGTAATGGTCAGATTTATGGAAGACGAAGGTGACAGAACAGGCAGTAGAAAGAGCCAACCCAATGTCCACAAGAGCCCTGGGAACCTAACCTCCCCTCCATACACCTGTGAGTGCAGAAAAGTTTCAAATGAATTTCAGAACCTCATATATAGTATGAGGTGCCAGTCAGTTCTTAAAAAAAAAGAACCAAATTATCATCTATTATATGTTTTCCTCATACACACATCTGTCAGTGACGGGTTTTTCCTTCCACTCTTAACACCTAGTAGTCACGGTGTTTTTTTCACTGCACCTAAGCCAAAAGAAAAATGAAAAAAAAAAACTGTGCTGAGAGTTCTCAAACACATTTTGCTGTCAGTACTAGTCGCACTAAATCACAGTTCAGATCTCTTTTTTTGGGATTACCCCATCAATGAGCATATGCGTTTCGCTTTTTTTCCTGTAAATGTCTGTGAGTGTCTGAATGGAAAAATGTCCAACTTGCATTTTTGTTCAAGTAAATATTATAATGATAGTAGTTTAATATGATGCGAAAATGAACAGTTTTCATTCAAATAAAAAAAAACTGACTGCACTGGCAAAACCTAAGCCCCCCCCAAAACCTGCACAAAACCCTGAACAGGGGTGCTGAAAATAAATGAATGAGCGTATTAGAATAAGATGAGTGGATTTAGTACTAGGTGGTGTCAACAGACAGCATTTATCTCCAATAAAATGTCATTCTGCTATCAAAATAATTATACATGTGTGATGCAAAAACAAATAGTGATGTCTCAAACATCATTCATGCCGACAAAAACATTGACACATGCAGTGTTGTGCATGCACAGCTTCTTACTCCACAGCAGCAAAATCCACACAATCCACTGTTTAATTATCAGATGAACGGCTAATAATGGAGGTCTTGTCTGGGCTGGTCCAGGCAGATGTGATTTGAGGACGGTTAACAAACTTCGCACACACACACGAGCTTTATGGCTTTGATGGTGTTGATGGATGTTTCTGCAGATGCCACTTTCTTAATTAAAATGCATTTCTGCTTTCTTTAGGTGAAAAGTGTCACTGACAATATTTGTTAAGAGAGTTACCATGCAGGTCTATATTATATTATACTGTTCTCTTTCTATTTTCTCTTCCATTTCATTGCAACACTATCAACATCCTTAAATCACAAATCAATCAAGTATTGGGGAGCAAGAAGGGCTTAAATAGATAAATTATGCTAAATGTGTTCTCAGAATTCGTAGAGATGCCGAAAATATTAAATTAAATTGACTCAATTAAAAAGCCACCAAATTAAATGAATTGAATAAACTCGTATTAGTGTAAGTCTTGAATCAAATGAAATGCAATTACATGAAATACTGATGAGTAACTCACCATTTACTGAAAATTAAATTTATGAGCGTATTTATCACTTTGACATTTATTTAACAAGACATTTTAAGTGCAGTTTAATTTGCACCACCTTATCTGACCTAGTATCATTTTAACTGTGTCAAACCGGTTTGCATTTTACCTGCCATTAATGTCATGTATCAATACATTTCATAATCAGCGTATCTCGCAGCTGGAAATGTCATGTCATCGGAATTGTGGACATGCAGATTTGGACAGATGATGACTGTCACCAGGAGAAAAGATGGCGTAAATGAAATGTCTCTTTAACCTTTTTTTTTTTCTTCAATACACGTAAAACACTGTGTCGGCTGAGGGTGTTATCAAGGTATTAGGCGACGAAGAGAATGTAGATTTTAACACATTTTTAAAAATCAAAGTCTTGTTCTTTTGTTACGCACATATGCACAACTAATATGAGTAGTGTAATGCAATGCAGCATGGATAGGAAAACTGAAATATAAAGTAGGGCTGCATGGTTTGGTGTAAAAGTCATATTGCTATTATTCCATTTCTGTAATTAGATCACCCTAAAGCCTCCTAAATCTGGACCTTTACACTGCAACCTTTTGCTATTATATAATTGGACAGGATGATATTTTGATATCGCTATTCAATTAATTGTGCAGCCCTGCTATCGAGATAAAAATGCACAGTATGCAAAGTATGCGCAGAGGTCAGAAAGCAGAGGTCACCACCTTCATTGACAAAAGAAACATCACAGGAAGTAGTCTGTTGGGATAAGCCTGCCATTGACGATTTCAACAAGCATTCTCCACCCCTTCTACTTTCAAAGTCCCCCTCGCTGCTTTAAACAACAAAATCATCGAGCAACCAACGACACACTGAAAAGTACTGATGGAAATTTGGATCGTGCAATAAGACAGGACTGCTGGGCTCTTTGTGATGTTTTCTTTTGCAGGGATTTAGACCTTTTAATACCAGGGCTCGCCTCCCCATTTGCAGATGTTCCATTAGAAATATATACAAGATTTTTTCCCTTTCCTACAACGGTAATGGGTTCAGCCGGACCTTTCTCCAGCCCTGGTACAGCACTAAAACAAGGTGTGGAGATAGGTCTGGGTATGTGAGGCTAGGAGTACATAAGGTCAATGTCTGTGTTTTTTTGACGTCAGGGGTATAAGTCCTGCAGAGTGTAGATTTTGTGGTATGGGCAGCCAGGAAAACCACTATAGTTGTACAGGTCAGGTCCTATAGTATTTTATGCTATCCCATTAGGATGTTTTCCACAGCACAGAGTACAAGATCTTACGGACATCCAGAGAGAGAGACTGAATTTTTTAGGCTCCCTAAGATAGTAAGGGTGTTTCTTTGCTTTTCTCATAGAGATGTATGTGTGTCAGATTCTCTGTGATGTGGACTCCCAGGTATTTGACACAGCTCACCTCTCGACCAGCATCTCATCAGTTCTACTGGGGTTTGTTGTTCCTCTGCTGATTTCTTCCAAAACCAGATTCCTGGTTTTACTAAAACTGCGGGCAACAGGGAGTCGAGGATCTACGGGCGGAGGGCATCCAGCAACCTCTGGGGTTGAAAAGTGAAGCCAGTGCTTAAGCGTTAAAAACTTGAATGACCACTGGGGGTTGGCCCAAAAAGACATGTCAAAATGGCCAACTTTACAGCTGAAATAATCAAAAAACAGTTTTGGTCTCTGTAGTTCATTTCTCCCTCCATAACAACTGTACGGGGAGTGAATTTTTATATAAGTCGCCCATTTTAATTTATACTAAGGCCCAAAGTTCTGCATAATTAAGAGAGTGGCCGCTGTGCTGTCACTGCCTGCTGTGCTGTGTGAGTTGCCGAGTCGGACGTTCAGAGCTTCAGGAGTTACACTAACAAGACCGTCAGAGGATTCTATCATGAAGTTAACGCTCTTGAATTACAATAACTGGCGTAGCTTAGCTGCAGTAGCTGATATTAGCATTAATTCATATTGAATTATACGGTCTGCCAGCTAGCCTGCTAATTAGTGCAGGTAGCAGTAGTTAGTGTGTTTATACATTTCACAACTTTGACTTACTGTTACCAAACACAACTGTATGCGTGAGCATTTATTAAGCAGCTGAAATTACTTGATGCCGTTTAATGTGACACTGTTGTGTGGATGTGATCGGCGTTTTCAGTAAGTTTCGATTTCACCCCTCGCTCTTCTCAAACCCCACCCTCTTGATCCAAATATGCGCCGTTGTTTCCAAAAAAAACAACAGTCCACAAACCAACATCTGCTACTTATGTACAGTTTATGACACAGGGAAGTGTTAGGTCCCACATCCATTCAAATTCCACCCATTACCTCCTCCCGTTCTCGGTCAGAAATGGGGTGTAGGCTATCGTACATGCACGGAGAAGCATGGTCTATTAATATATCACCTCCATATATTATTCCATGTAGAAAGTTGTAAGCCACAGTGTGTTCATCAGAAATGGATCCATCTCGTTCAATGTGCCCTAGTTTCTGGTTTGGAAATGACCAGCTCATCACTCTGTCTATAAACTCTGCTGATGTTGCCAAAACTAGACTGGGACACATCTCAGTTGATCTCACTTATGTTTGCATGTAATCCAACCCTTATGTCACACTGTAGGGGACAGCGCCGTTCGATCTAATCACATCAACTAGAGCCGCACTCACTCAATTGTCAAGTGTTTGTAGATGTATAGTTTAAAAGTGTTGAGATTTATAGAATGGAAATGAACATGAACCCAGTTTCGTGATTTGAGACGAATATACATCCCAATGTAATCATCAGCCTCCTATTAATACTAAGTGTTCTGTAGGCTTATGAATGAGTTGGTGTTGCTTTCTGAAGTGAAAAGAGTCAGGGGATGGATCTCCTTATCAAAAGCAAAGAGCTGCCATGACAACTTGTGCTAAACCAAGACAGCCCAAGAGTCCAGAGTACAAGAGTCACAGTAATTAATGAAAGGAAAAGTATGTCTTTGGTATTTTTGGAACAACTGGGGTAAAACATTCTTTGCCAGTCATGCCTTTAAGAAGATTAAGGAGCAAACTCAAGAGCAATGCTCTGTGTTATATTTGTCTTATGCACATGCACACAAAAATGTGAAAAATGTGGCTGCAGCAAAAAACCTGGTTTCTGCTTATAATCCAGTTTTGCAGGGAGTTTGAGTCATCATGAAACCTGGGGCTTAAAACTGTTGCGCTGATCAAAATAAGTGTTCTTCTTCCACACACAGACAGGCAACTACACAGTATCTGCAGAGCCACAGAGGCCAGAAGTGACAGTCCCTATCTCACGAACTTATTAACCTGAACCACAGCTTCCCAATAACACAGCCATCACTGATCCCTTCTTTTTCTTGTCTTTTTCGTCTTCTCTTCTTCTTTTGCATATCCTCATTCTGTAAAATAAGTATACGGCCACATACATCCATGCAAATACGCCACATTGTGACTCTGACCAGCAACAGCGCTAGCATACATGTTTACGCAGCTCTCCATCTAATACAACTTTCCGTCTTTTCATTTTCTCTCTGGTGTTATCTTTTTTATCACACATATGGACGAGAAAGTGGGCCAGGATCAGCCAATGTTTGAAATTCAGGACAAATTTAGAAAGGAATGTCAGAATCCGCTGGGGTCACATCGTCTGGGCCGAGCCTGAGACGTAGCCGCTTTGCTGCTCCCAATTAGACTAAAAACTACAGGCAGAAAGTCTGAGTCTGATGTATTCAACCAGGCCACATTCCGCCCCTGTGCTTCTTACTGTCAGAGAAAGAAAGGAAGTAGCAGAGCAAGAGAGAAATGAAGAGAGAAATGGGGATGGAAACATTAGAAGAGGAGGAAGGAGAGACTGAAGATAAATTGGTCAGCCCTCCCCCCACCTCTCTCCCTCCCTCTGCCTCTCTCAGGACTGCTGTGTGCGAGACTGCAGATAGATTCTGATGTTCTCATTTA
Source organism: Coranthus polyacanthus (assembly GCA_037367275.1). Lineage (NCBI taxonomy): Eukaryota > Metazoa > Chordata > Actinopteri > Kurtiformes > Apogonidae > Coranthus > Coranthus polyacanthus. The sequence continues at coordinate 9,868,922 of JAPQRN010000015.1, forward strand.
TGTCTTAATGATTGGGTTAGTATGCAGCTTGTGCTCTGCAATGCTGCGCTTAGACAGAACGCCAGATCACAGAGGCACGCAAGCATATATGGGTGCTCATACACACATACGGTGCAAGATGAAAGGATTAACACAGAAATATAATGCTTGCAGTGGCTCATATGTAGATTGCATATATCAGTGGAACTGTAGCCATGACAGTGCAAAGCGCGCTTGCTGCATTGTATGTCAATTTGATCAGCATTAACAAATCGGTTGGTATTCTGCAGCTTGTCATGCTCAAATGTACGACAACTGGAGGGAAAAAAAATATGCGCGCTACAAGGACGGCCTTAGAGAGCATTCGCATGCAAAGAGGGGATGAGGTAAGACAGGAGAGGAGGTGGGGGTGGTGCTTGTAATGACATGTCATATCATCATGGGTGGTTAATGCTTGAAATTCCAGCATGAGTATCCTTTTAGTAAACAGCCGTATCATTTGAATATTTCATTGAGGCCAATTACTGGCTTGTTTACTTATTAATCTGATTGCTGCTCCCAGAACAAGCCCTAGCCTTATAGCATAGCGAGAATAGGAGTTTGTGCAAGAAGAGGAGAGCAGAACAGAGCAGCCCCCACACTGCTGGTGGGCCTACTGCAATCAAAGCATCAAGTTTACACTGAATTACAATGATAGCTTGGAGACTATTATCAGGATCGAAGTGAGCATCCAAGGTCCTAAAAGATGTGCTGTGTGTAATACACATCTTTCAATCTATGATCACCAAAGCCTAAACAACCTTTGCAGAGAAATATTACATGGAAAGTAAGATTTGCTAAAACGCCACACACAAACTTGTGCTTGGTCTGTCAGTTTTGGATTTCTTAACCTGCCAAAGCAGGATAAGAGCAATACTTAATATCCAAAACTCAACGCTGCCAAATTCAAATTCTGTTCACATGTAACTCAATTGTAACAGCAAATGTGCTTTCTTATAAACGCCATGGGACCTACATTATGTTTTGATTCAACAAATACTGCTGACTAGCATAATTCAGAAGTGGCAAAAATGTTGATCCCGAATGATAACGTAAACTGTTCACAGACAACGTATTTTATTCTACCAAAAGCAGCTGGTTTTGACAACAGCATAATTCAACTTTTTATGGTTAGGTTCAGGCACTGATGTCACTTGGTCAGTGTTAGGGAAAGACTCAAAGTCTGCAACGATGTGATAACAATGACTATCACTGTATTTATTCATATTCAAATCTGAACAAACAGCGATCTTTTCCAAAACACTTTTAACCTAAATTGGAGTCAAGATACAAATGCTCCCCTGCTGTTTAGGATTTTGTATTTCCGCCACTCGCTCCAACCACCTGCTCAAGGCACTGATTATCTTTTTAGGAAAACATAATGCGTGGGGTATTATGTTTTGTTATCAGCTATTAGCCAGTGGAGATATCACAATGACCAGACCACAGAATTGTTCACCTAGTAAATACAACTGAATTTGCTATAGGCTGCAAAACCTGTTCTTTCTTTACATCTGCCCAGTCATAGTCGTCTGCTGATAATGAGCAAGAGGGGCGGGTTGGCTGTCAATACAGTTCACACATATTAACCACTGACATTTTTTTTTTACAAAACCAAATAACTGAAAGCAAATGGAAGAATTAAGCTATGATAACATGATATACACTATTTTAGTGTCTAGAATTTGTCTTGTCTTGGGCACAAGTGCTGCACACAAAGTATGACAGTATCCATTTGACTGAACTGTGTATTTATCTTCTCTAATTCAAGCTGCCAGACATGGATAAAATCAAAGACACATTGTTTCAAAAAATATGTTAAGATTAAATCTAACACCATATCACAGTTAACTGCAGATGTTCAGTGTGAAATTGGAAAACCCGAGGTGCATCAACAGTGACTTGGGGGAACGAGACTTAATGAAGAGGCATTTAAAACACATGCCTTGCTTTGAGGCTAAAGGAGTCAGAATAAAACAATATGTAAGAGTTAATTAACTTCATCCTCACATCAACAGTACATTTAAAAAATGAAAAACTAGAAAACATTACAGACGCTTTTCTGGGTATTTGACTGGTAACTGGATTAGAGCAAAACGTGCACTAAAACTCCATCTATGTTTCTTAGCTGACTGCGGCCATATGTTTAGACCCAGCAATGACAGGGCCATTAATCAAAGCTCTATATCCTGTCACAACAGGCTGTGGAGGAACACAGACAAGTCACATTCGCCATTAGCTTATTACAACTCAACAGCCCACTCAAACCACCTGGTACAGTATAACATGTAAGAGAATACATGAAGTATCATACGCTGACACTCATGGCTCAAAGGTGTTTCAATGACCGATATATGATGCGGATATCATGTTATGTGTGTGTTTTTCTTTAGTAAGTATAACAATTTGATAGGGTCACTTAAACAGCAAAATAAACATCTTTCAAGCGGGAGGAGGGGGGAGGAATATTTCACGAAAAAAAAAACTTGAAGAATAAAGTGGTTCAAAAAACAACAACACAGAAACGACAAGAAAAAACATTCTCTGAGATTCTAAAGTCCTAAATTTGTGAGGAAAAAAAATCCAAATTTTGGAGATTTAATGAGTATAAAAAGCGGAAAAACATGGATGTTCTCTGAGAATTGAGTTTTAAATTTACGAGAAAGAACTCATAACCTGCTTTTATTCTACCTAAAGTGTCCCTAATATGGCGTCGTACAAATGAGACACAGAATTTGCCAAACTAAACTGAATGCTATTATGTCTGCATTGTTTCCTTAAGTAGATCTATTCTGCGCTCTGTCTGCAGTCTGCTTACTGTAAATTTAAAACATCGCTGCACACTGACAAGGGTGTCTTCCACAGTCTATGCTGCTGCAGATGCGTCCGCATTCATTTTTGGATTATCGACCTCATGAACTTATTGGCAGCTGATACCGTGAAAATTATTGGACAATGCAGTTACCTCAAAATGGCAATAAATCGGCCTGATTAATCGGTTTTCCATCACCAGCATTAATGTGGGACGGTGCCAGAGAAAAGCACATTAAGGTGTGTTCTTTCCAGGCTTCTTTGTTCACATCTAATATTTATTCTTACGGCAAGATGGCCGTAATTCTGTTGAGCTGTGATGACAAAACGAACCATCTAATACGGCCATCGACTAGAGGAGAGCTTGCCTCAGGGCCCAGCTCGCCACTGCTTAGGGGAGTTGATATATGAGAAGATGAGATGAGAGCAGAAAGGAGGAGAGTGGCTCGGGGGCAAGAGCACTTTCCCGTTATAGTAACGCTGCAATACCTGCAATATCCATGATCATTATGTGTGTGAGTAAAGCGCAGGTGCAAGGCACAGCAGATTTTTAAATAAATGGGTTAGGTGGAGCATGTTTTAGCGACGTGTGTGTGTGCATGTGCGCATCGTCCCTGGGTCAAGCTCTTTATAATCCAGAGATTTTCCACTTTGCCGGCTCCATTTGAGGAGGAAAGAACATAGGAACTCTTGGTGCACTCCGCTCCCCTGCCACACACACACGCTTCACGTAACAAAGGCTAATACTACACTTCAGCCTCATCAAGTATATGTGTCCTCTTCAACACTAATTACTGTCACCCACTCATACAGGGCTTGCTTAATGAGGAACATTCTCACCAACTGTCTGCTGTGATGAAAGTGCAACACTCTTTTCTGTGCACAGCAATAATAGATAACTCATATCTTGCTTCAATAATTGATGGCATATATCTTAGTCTGGTCCATGGTCTACTCAGCAGTGGAGCTCAAGGCCCTTTCACTCAGAATACAAGCTCAAATCAGAAAAAGTTGGGACGTCATGAAATGTCGCAAAGCGGTGATTTCTAAATTTGCTTCAAATTTGATCAGTCCCACTGTCCAAGTGCACGAGGGCTCCCGCAGACATTTTGTGCCCTTTACGGCTGCGTTGGTTTGCATTTCTGCAGACCCTTCCTAAGGGAATTACCCACAGTTCATGGTGCGGTGATGTCCAATAAGGGTTTACCAGGGGGAAGCCCTCAAGCAGATGATGAAGCTGATGAAGATTTAAAGGTTTGCCTGGTCAATTTCATTCTATTTGTAAATACACATTATTCCTGCCATTCAGGTCTGCAATGCAGTCCCAATGTTCCCCTCATATGTGTACAAAAATCATTGAAAAGTTTAAAAAACAATTTCTTCAAAGATAGAAAAGGATATGAGAATGAATGAAACCACGTGGGCTCGGCGTTACTCTGGTAAGTCCAGAAGCACTGTTGACTTCTCTGGTCTTGGAGGTAATGTAAAGTCAAACTACATTCATAAATGACTGGGTTTTTTTGTTTTTATGCGTATTTTCCATGCAAACTTTTTCTCATTTGGGGTTGTACATAGCGTGTTGTTGTTGACTACTTGTATTACAATATCCACATCTGAATAGAATACAGGCACAGAGTCTTGTTTGCACAGTACTTTGTTCGTATCACTTACCACATAATGGTGCTGTATTTGTGATATAATCCAGATTTAATCAATTATTCATACAAAGGCTGTAGAAATTGGATATAAAGTTTGCTACCAACGATGTTCTACTAGTGAATATGATCCAGATCCACTGTGCATCTGGTACCTACCCTACAATTATATATCTGTATTATATATCTTTCTTAGTGCAGTGATTTTCTTATTTATCGTCCTGAACTTGTGTATTTTTCTGCCTTCTTTTCCATTTTTGCTAAACATTGCTTGCGTATTCCTGACCATTTTCAGCCTCCTTTATGTTCCCTCATGTTTGTTCATTCCTTTCATCTGATCCGCTATTACGAATAATCCTACAAATAAGAACGGGCATAAGTCTGATTGATTATGTGTGGCAGAGCAGAGTAGTATCTGAGCGCGTAGACGCAGCTTGCTGAGCCACGACAATGTGTTTTATAAAATTGAAAATTTGGAGCATATTTCTGCAAAGTCACAATCCCCAATGAGTATGCTCTATTCCATTATGTAAATGAGTCTGGAAGAGTTACTCCTGGGAATTTATGAAAGCGGGGCAGACATTTATAAAAAGCATACATATGTTGCGTCCTCCACCGGCTGCAGAGGCTGGACTTAGCTAATAATAGCAGTGCCATGACATTATGAATGGAGAGGTAATCATTATCTTTTGAAAATATGACAAAGTCACGCACGCTGTTGATGGAAAAAAAAAAAAAAGCTGCTGTCAAAAGACCTTCCTGAGGTCTTTTGACAGCAGCATATCATAGATAATATACTCAGGCTCTAAACATCCCCACATACATAGTGCACCATTCTCTCTTCCATTGGCGTCTGTACACTGGTCTAGGATCTCACATTCCCAGCATTTGCATTTAAATTGAAAACAGAATAAGTAATTCCTTAATTCCCTGAATATCCACAGTCCCAGATGACCCCACTCACCAGTGTCCTCCCACACATATCTACAAGAACAGAACAATCTTTTCCTGGATACCACTGTGTGCTTGACACCTTCTCTTCCTCCCCCACATACTATGCACAAAAGGGTGTACATACACGTGCGCGCATGCACACACGTGAATAGACCAAACACACTCATATGCACAAAGTCATATCAGTGCCAGAAGAGGACGTGTAAGGATTTGCGTTGCCATTAGGGGGAACACAATGACTCCTGCACTGCTGTGAGCTCTTTGCTTGTTTAGTAATGAGTCTATTATGCGGACAGCGGGCTGTGTTCTGAAGAGAAATGATGCTTAGAAATGACACAAAATGTAGGTCCCCTTCTACCGTATTGGCATGTACCGTCTGTGCCAAAACTCATATGAACTGTTTTTACGTACTGCAAATACACGTACTCTTGAACTACTGCAGCTCCGATGTTTAAAGTTAAATAAATATAACTGGCTTGACTTCATGAAACTTACTTACTGGGAGCAATTTTCTTGCAAATGTCATTTGATGTTTCCATTTAAAATAAGGTGCACCGCAGACAGGAGATTTGAGGTGACACTTCTGCTGACACCTCAAACCAACCCTGTGCCGTAGCGGACAGAAATTATGTAAAGTCTGCCTGTTCTATATCTGATTTGTCAGATCTGATTAGAGAGATGTACCTGAAATAATTACCAATATAATACAAATACTGTGTGATTTCCGTTAAAAAACTCAATATGGATCTTAAGGTGCTCAAAGACGTGGTGGCACTTTTCAGGGTTTCTGGCTCAGCAGGGTTACTTTTAAAGATTAAATTCAAAACAGCTAATAAAGAGGGATAAGACAAATGAGAAGCACGAGGACGTATAACTGTGCATATCTGTTCTGTCACATGTGCCCGAGGCCGACTGCTCTGTATTCTATTTAAAGTCGGTTTGTTTGTGGCTTGTTTGTGTCTCCATAAACCTCCTGAAACATTAACAACTTAACAACTGAAGGGAATGAACGTCCTGAGCAGCCAAGTTTACACATGACATGTGTCAGGATACTTTCATCGCTCAGTGGGCGACAAAAAAAAAAAACATTTAGGATGTTTGAAAATACGTGCGTCTGCTGCTTTCGGTGCAGTGCATCAAACGTTGAGGCCTGTGAGAGGTTTGGCTTATTTTACCAAAAAACGCTGTTGGTTTTCCCTTACATTCACAATATAAGATATATTATAAGATGCTCAGAGTAATTGTTACCGTAGCGATGTGTGTTATGTGTTATAACTATTTTTTCATGATTGAGAAATATCTGTTGCTGAAACAGCTTCAGATTGGTACCAATGCCTACAGGGTTGGAATAGTACTTTTTTTTTACTTTAACTTTATTTCATTTATATAGCCCTTTACCACAGCCCACAGGTGCCCAAAATGCTTTACAAAAAATAGCAACATCAACATTATAGACACACATGAATAAAAACACACAATGGACCTATAAAAACCAAGCATAAAATAAAAAATAAAGAAAATACATACATTTTCATAAATACATAAATTAAAGGATTTAAAAGAATAAAAGGCATAAAGAATTAAAAAGAATAAGAAGAAATTAAAAGAATACAAAGAAAAAAATATTATTAGATTTGAAAATGTGTTGATTATTTGCTGTTTCATGATTCTGTAAAGTTATTTATTGTCATTTAATTACACAACGCGTGTGCGTGTTTGTGTATATGTTTAACTGTAACATAACCGTGTCAGCTGAGCTGCTGGTCTTGCCCAGGACGCTCTTGAAAAAGAGATTTCTAATCTCCTTTACGGGTTAAATAAAGGTTCAATAAATTAAACAATATGCACCCTCACATGTTCATGACAGATTTCAGGTTAAAGCTGAATTATCTCAGACCACGGGAGCGTCACTTAAAAGACATACGCTGTAGCAACCAAGGAAAAAACTCAAAGTGAAATTTCATTCATAATCACAGTGTTTTTTAGCAGTATCTGTCATTCACTTGGACCCAAGGATGAACTGCTAGTAACTGAGAGAAGGAACACGTTATGACGCAAGGATAGTGGACATATCTGATTGAACTTGTGGTTCTTGTTATAAACAATGGCTGCATATATTTAGCAGTTTACCTGTTTGTTTAGATAGGAGCTAGCATGCACAGCTCACAGTGTGAAGGATGGGCTGTGGGAAAAGAGTCAAAAGTCAAGACAACCACGACAAGGCAAAGTTCGATGCATGTGGGAAGCTAAGTAGCTGTAAGTCATTTGCTTGTTTTGATGGTTAAACTGACCTCTGTTTAAATGTTGATAGTGGTGCTGGAGGGGGAGAGCGATGGGAGATTATTTGGACGGATAAAAAAACAAAAAAAACAAATAAATGCTGAATTGAGTCATCAAATATACTATGGCTGCTGTTAATGATATACCTAATACACACAGGTAATAAGGTTTAGGCATGGATGTATGGGAAACACTGAAAGTCTTAAATAAAGACGTATGTATGGATGTACTTGTCATCAGAAGACGAAAATCGTCTCTTCAAAACAACTTGCAGTTCGCCTTTTTAAGCAGTTAATCATTTTTAATACAAAAGTCTGTGGATCAGACCTTTTTATTGTATGCGTTTGGTAAGTAGTAAATATGAATTACTTTGTGACTGTTCAGTTAACACTTGAAAAACATTTGAGTATTTTTTTGTGGCGGTGTAATACACATCGTACTGTATAACCAGGCCTAGTTCACACTCGTACACCTCCTGGAGCTCGAAGCAATGCGGCTTACTTGTATCACGCTGGCCTGTGATGTTGGTTTGTTTATATGAGCCGAGGGAATGATAACCAGCTACTGTAGCTAACATTTCAAAACAGCTTCAATGGAAGCATGCACTGGGAAAATGATTGGGCATTATACCTGAGTTAGGTTCAGCGGCAGAGAAAAAGTCCGCGGCCCACCTGGATGCCTCTGTGTCGGCTAAAAACACCCTTGGGTTTATTTATCTCAAACTGTACAGCTTTATTTCCTCCTCGTATCCACTTCCCACCTCTTACCTGTTGTCATATGCTGTTATCTCAGCCATGAAGGAGACACAGTTCTTTTCTCTTCTTTTATCTTAACTAAAACCACCTCAGGATGGCCCTCATTTGCTTGATTTCACATGACAATGAAAGGAAAATGAAGAAGGGAATGATCAAGACTCAACATTTGTTATTTGACAGCAATGCCAATCAAGTAACTGCCAAACATAGCATTAATCTAGCTTTATTCAGTTATGTCAGATATTCAAAGTGCATTATGACACTTTTTCCCTGGTGTGTCTGTTTACTTCTACTCCACTTTCTTCCCCTGTGAAAGCCAAGATAGAGGACCAGGAATTGAAAACAAGCAAGCAAGTTGGACCATGACTTTGTCCCTAGCGGAAGGAATACAAAAGAATTAAAAAAAAAACAGATGGAGCTCCGATGGGAACACACAAGATAACAGAGGACATCTCGGGGAGTAAATTGTGTGGAAACGAAAAAGAGACAAAAGAGAAACAAGGTCAGTTATGACAAAAGAATATTAAGCTGTCAGCTGGGATATGATCCGCCAGACTGTCCTACTGTTGAACATGTGCTCATAGGTCATTTGAGCAACGAGCCTCTTATGACCAATGATCACCGTTGTTTACAACGTCGAGCAGGCATACCCTAAATCATCACGTATTTTGATTTTTAAGTAAAAAGATGAAGCAAGCTGGTCGACAAGGTTATGCAGTGACCATCTGTGCTGAGAGGAGTTCGGGTCTCATTCAAACCATGTTCTCTCACTGACGTTTTCTGGTTTCTCTCCTCCTCCGACACAGTAAACTGAATATCTTTGGGTTGTGGACCAAACGAGACATTTCAGAACATACTGATCATTTATACACCAAACAATCAATCCATTAATCGAGAAAATAATCGACAGCTTAGCCCACAGTCAAAATAATCATTAGTTGCAGCCCTAGTCACAACCTACATGCAACAGTGATTTTGAATGTCACCTGTGGCATTTTGTGACATTTCTCCAGTCATCAGGATGCTTATTCATCAAATAGTGCTATGGATTTGTAAGAGCGGGTTGGAACAAACGACCCATATGGTTGTTCAGGTTGGAGGACCCGTTGTTATCAACTTGTGCCGAGAAGCCTGATGAGCCAGTGTAAATGTAGACGCGTATGAAAAGAACACAAAGTTCCTTATATGTTAGAGTCCCTTTGTGCTTGTTCTGCAAAAATCACGGACCAATCTTATCAGCATCAAATTAAATTTAGTTTGGGAAAGTGGGTCAAGTCTTACTTACTCTTATTTCGATTGCAGCTCAGCAATACTTGAAGCAACCTCATGTGTGAAAGACAAGCGAAATTATTGTAGAGCAAATGCCGATTTTATACCCAACCATCTGTCGATTTCATATGCTCTAACAAGTAAATATATAGGAACCACATAATCGGGCATTTATAACTGCATTTGAGAGCATGCTCACACACACGCTAAGCGCACACAGGTCCACTAAGCTACATTAAGCAATTCAGCATTGATCAGAACCCCAGAGAGTGGACCTTTGAGCTCCTGTATTAATAAGTGATACAGGCCAGGGGAGCACTGTGGTGCTCATCTTTACTTAGCATATTAAGACAGGAACCTTTTCCTTGAAGGCTTAGAAGGAGAAGCCACTTATTGGAGGTTTGTGGTTACTGCATTTGCATGCTGATGACATTTAGCTGAGCATAGAGTCAGGGGACCTTATTTAGACGATGGAGACATTAAGACATGGCTGTAAACTGGCAGACCCAAGTCATAATATCAAACTGAACAGCGTGGAGAAGTCGAATGAATTCCCACGAGACATGCTTGTTTGTTCTGTGATACACATTTGCCATCACTGCATCTTTTACTGAGGGTAGCTTCAGAAAGAAGCTCAAATACAGAGGAAAATAACAAACAACTCTCCACACCAGCACTGCCTCCTGTTTACTGTTGTGTCAAGTTTGTAGAGGGCTTTCACATCCTACTTGTATTGAAGAAGATACTTCTCCGTGTGTGTTGTTTTAAGCAGGTACACTTTAGAGGGCTTGCAGACACTTTTATTGATTTGTTTTTGTCCAGATAGGGTTAAGTTGACATACATTTATTTATTGCCGAAAGTCGCAGTAAATTAGAGATAAAGAGGTGAAGCCTGTCCATGATACGATGACAGTCACTACAGATGACACAACGTCACAAAGCTGGCACTGACAAAATCCAGCAGGTACTCAGCAAATCCACACCTGGCTTTTTTTTATGTGTAACGTGACTACGTGGACACTGTGGGATGTCTAATGACAAGGACACTTTCCCTTCAAACCCAAGAATCGGACAGAAGTATAGTCACGCATACCTAATTTTTTTTCGTTAAAGGAACAGACTACATCATCATCAATGAACGAAGCATTAACAAATCAGCAAACCGGTCACACATAGAAAGCCACATAATCAATGCACTTTTTCAACGTGCGCTTTTTGAAAAATTGCCACTGTAATCACTGTTTGTGTCTGTGTGTATCTTGATGTATTTTGATGTATGCCTTGTCTTTTGAAAGCTGAGTGTGAATGGGAATAATAAGTCTGATGTGCTGTAGAAAGAGAGAGAGAGAGAGAGAGAGAGAGAGAGAGAGAGAGAGAGAGAGAGAGATCGCGGGAGTTATCTCTCACACAAA
>JAPQRN010000015.1:9889693-9901668 GCA_037367275.1 Coranthus polyacanthus
AAAAAGTTTTTAGGTGTGGAATGGCTCGCGTAGTAAATGCAGCTAAGTGTAACGGATTATTACATACAAAAACCACGTAACTTAATTGTCACTCAAACTCGGGTTGAAAAACTGCAGCAGATGAAAACATCAGATATGCGTAGATGGTTGATGTACATTTTAAGAGTTTGTTTTTTCGTTAGAAACTAAAGATGAAAAAAAAAGGTAAACAGAAATGAAAAGGAAACACAAGAAAGCCAACTTGGGAAGCTGACAAATCTGCATGAAAAGAATAAGCAAGTGCACTTAAAGCCTTGATAAGACAGACATGTTCCCATATTTTGGACAGGATTTGGTGAGTTTAATTTACCAGCTCGTTCAACATCCCACTTGTTGTTGCTCTGATTGGTTGTAGGTCTGTCCAATTGCATCCAGAGGCATTTTGGTCTGTGTCCGTTGAACGCCCTGTGGAAATCAAAAATGAACTGAAAGGTCCCAGATTAATTCTCGTTTTAGAAATTAGTCTGGCAACGCCAGGCTACAAGAAATTCAGATTGAAAAAATGGACCAATTTTGTTGTTTTATTTTTTTGGTTTTTTTTTCATATTTTGCAAATCCCTTTTTTCATTTTTCCCTTATGAAGACAAGTGTTGAGTCAGTTTGGCAGCAGACCTCCACTTTGGGGACATTTCTGGTACAAACAATCTACAAAATAAAATGCTGTAGGATCTGGTGGAAAGTTTATGATTTTAAAGGCAGTTATGCCCACAGGAGCGTTAGCTCCCAAAGTTTGATGGTAAGATTATCTTTTTCCTGTGGATTCAGACAACAAAAACAATATTTTGTTTCAGATCCTTGTTAATGAAGAAATGAAAAAACATGGTATTTTCACTTTTTTGTTTTGTTTTGTTTTTTGGTTTAAAATGACTTGATGGTGTACACAGACCACGGACCAATGAGGAAACTGCACTGTTTCTTGAATTAATACAAGGAACATGATGAACACCACAATGAAACAGTACCATGTATCAAACAAATGTTGGACAAAGAGATAAAGGTATATGTGCGAGAAGCTACAGTGGTAAGGGGAGAGCTTCAGCTTTTTTGACAAAATGGATCTGGTCTGGTTCAAAGACCTCTACATCTAACAGCTCCAGACAGATTCCAGGTATGTTATGAAATACTACAGCTAAGTCTTAAAATCATCATCAGATCATCTGAGACAGCATCCGTTGTCAGCATAACTCACAACGCTCCAATCTGTAAAACACTGGCTCACTATCCATTTATCTCTACACAGTTTGTGTATATTTCTCTTCCCTTTCCCTCTGCGTTGTTTGGTTTGCCTCCCATTAGAGTGTTGACAGACAGTGGATGCTCCATGCTGTGGAGATGTAGAGAGCGTGGGAGTTGATGGCCAGGATTATGCCACACAGAGCAGGGGATGCCTGCTTTCTCGCATTATTGCACTTGTCGTGGATGCATCTCAAAGAATCTGCATGAACCAAAATGTATGTTGTTTCGGTATTACATTGTATTATAAATACAGTTCAAATTACAGCATGTCGTCAATGTATTCACCGTGTTTGTATTGTGTTGATGAGGATGAACATTATTCTAAATCTAATTACAAAAAAATTGCAATTTTCCAGATTTTTTGTTTTGCATGTTGTTCTTTTAAGTTCTTTCATGTGGAGTTTTAATCCTCAATGCTGTTAACCTGCAGTATGATATAATGCCAAAATTCTTAGGCCAAACATCTGTGTGTTAATGCCTTACTCAGTTTAGCTTCATACACCTACAGTGCATCTCTCTGTTTCTCTTTATCTCCCACACTGCAGATTAACTGAAGCTGTTTTTCTTCATCTATTTGTCCTTTCCCTTGTTTATTTGCCTGTTTTCTTTTTCCTCCCTGCTCTTTTAAAATATTTACTGTTTTCAGGCTCCTCTTGAACAACACTCAAGATACATATATATATATATGTATATCAGATTTCTGAGCATTTGCATCTCCTCTCACATCTCCTTTATGTAAATGCTCCGTAATGGCCGTGTTTACACATGACAGGACATTTATGAATGGACCTGTGAGGCACTGTTTGGCAACTGAGAAAGAGTGCCTGAATTGTCAAATAATTACATGGAGGAAGAAGGATGGTCTCACTTCTCTAACAAGCTGCATAAGTAGATTTCCAAACTTATTTTATGACTTTGGCTTAATTAATGACCATCATTAGTGCAAGGGCATTCATCATCACTTTTCACTTACTAGTCCACATTCCTTAATACATTTTCTCATCACTGTCACCCTTTTGGTTTTATAGAATGTAAGATTCAGTTGCATATTAAAGGTTCACTATGTAAGATTTGTGCATGAAGTTTCTGTCAGTCTGTAGTGTGAGACCATGCGTAAGAAATGACCTTTTGTCTAGTAACAATTTTTAATAAAGTTCACTGAAACAAGATTGCTATGTCCTCAGTGTTGACAAAAGAGAGAAATGCAGCATTACTTTGTTCAATCTGTAAAGGCAAAGTATGTAACATTTTTCTTAAAAACACTATAGACTTGTACAATAATAATCCTTTATATACCAGCACTCTGCCATCTGCCTATATTTTCTATTTTCTGCTTGTTTTGCTGTGTTTGGGATGTTTCTGGACGTCGACTTTCAGGGAGTGAGGGTTTTTGTGACTCCCATTACAAAGCTCTCTCCTCTTTCTCCTCTTCTCACTTACTGTACAGTTCTGTCTGAGAGACAAAACTCTGGGCAAAGCACAGACAGACAGGCCATTCAGCCTATGACCACTAATAGACCTGTAGGCGACACAAACAGCAGAAATGAGGAAGCTTGTGCTTCGGCTGCATATTGCCTCTGGAATATTCCCTTATGCCGCTTTTCCAGTGCCGGTACCAGCCCGACTCGCCTCGACTCATCACGTCTTGGCTGGTTGTCATGGTGATGCAGCGTAAACAACTGTGACGTCGTCTTCAGCTCGACCGAGGCAGCAGTGGAGGAAGATGAAACTTAAAACTGTAACCTATGATTTCCAAAATGAAATGCTATATTTAGATTTTTTTTTTTAGTTGTTTACACTTCAAATCTGTGGTCTATTTATCAAAATAACACAGCAACGATTCTGGATCAACCAATCTGTGATCTACATGATTTTACATTAAGTTTAGCCTGGGTTTTCTTGGAACCACAGAGGAGGTAGTACTAGAAGTAGTCCCTGAGTCCCTGGTGGTCCTAGCTCTCATATAGTGGAAACGCCAAAAAAAAGTTGTGTGAAGGTGTGGGTGTGTTTATTTGTGTTTTATAAGTTAGAACATAACTGCTGTGACAGAATCAGCCAATAATGTTTTATTTTTCTATTTCAAAGCTTTTTTTTTTCTCGATGCCGCACGCTCTCCCTATTCAGTCTATTGCTCACTCGACCACCGCTCTCTTAGCCAAGATTGAACAGTTCTGTTTGCAAACACAAGTGAGAAACATTACATACTTTGCCTTTACAGCTGATACTGCTTTGATTTAGTTTATACTTGACATACATTTCTTTTATTTCTTTCTTTCTTATTTCCTATTTCACATTTCTTATTGACAGTAAGCAGCACTTGAGTACCTTAATCATATAAATCATGTGAATGAAGACGTGTTGAAAATGCACCGACCCGTGACGTACCTTTCCACCTCTATCACATTCTGCTACACAGGTACTGTAGCCTGTTCACGTGGATCAAAGTTTAAAAAAATAAGATTATGATTTTGACTATTTTACTATTGGTAGAGTAAAAACCAAAAGACAGAAAATACTATTTTTTGTTGTCACACTGGTTAAAGGTGTTACAGAAATTACAAAGAAACATCATCACTGCAACTTTTGCAAAGAGAAAAAAACAGAGGGTTATTTTAACATAAGACTCTTGTGAAAAAATCCCATCACATTTACATAACAAGGTGCAGGTCTTTCTCTCTGTCCTGCCTCCGCATTACTGTAAGAAGATGGCTCATCTACTGATGCCATCTTCTCATCAGTGCCAAAGCAAAGAGGCAGTTTTCCTTCTCCTAACTGGATTATCAGTAATCAGTAGTGATTACAGGGATGAGCTGACCTGGCCTTTAGCTCCAGCTATGTGTGATAGAAGCCAGTAATCAGCTGCTACATTAAAAGGTTGAATAGGGACAGAGTCTTCTCTCAGTCAAATAACATTACTGCCAGGTCATTGTTATGCGCTCCAGAATTAGGGCAGGGCGATCTCACAATCTTAGATCGTGATCAATCTTAATTTGTCATATTATCTACTTTTCAGAGATGTCGTATAGATCGTGTCATGAAAAAAATAAATAACAGTGCTGTCAAAACTTTCCTACTCTGTTAACATTCGTTTTAAATGGCCTGTTTACGCATCTCAATAAAAAAAAGCGTTGCCCATGGGCATTACACTAACCTATGGGTTTGTAGCATTAATGTCGCTAGCACAGGTTGTTTGCCTAGTGAGTTTATTTCAGTCCCTTTTCAGCAATAATTTAGCATCTGTCCACACTAAAGTGTTCAGGTTTAGTTCACGTGAACGTGCAGACTTTGTCTAACTTTGTCTAAGAATTACCGTAAGTCCGTGAGCTGCGGGTTTGGCTTCTTATAAAACTCTGGGACAAATTAGTCCACCATAGTCTATGTAATTAATGGAAACACTGCAGCTGTCACAGATGTATGTAACGTGTATGTAAAATTCTCTATTTCTAGTCAGATAACAACAACAACAACAACAACAACAACAACAACAAAAAGCCATCACACACAGCATAAGCCTCCAGAAACTAGAGAAAACTAGAGGAAAACTTGCAAAAGTTTGTTTGTAACTCGCCTATATTTTGCAAGAGGTGAGAAAATCGTGGATCGTGATTCTACTTCAAAAGACCGTCATACGATGCCCTGTCCAGAAATCATCACAGTTACACTGCTGCATTGTCCAGCCACACACACAGGCTGTACATGTGCAAGCACTCCCTCATACACACAACCACTCACCAATGCACTCGTACAGTAGCACATGTGATCTGCTCATGTATTGACACCGTTGCACACACAGGTTCCTGAAGTATATATACATAATGTAGATCACATAATATACCTAGAAGCAATGGAGTCATCTTAAAAAAAAAACAGGGAAAGTAGGAACGTGAGTTATCACTCAGGGTTATTTTCTGAAACCCCTGAGGGCTCCTTCTTGCCATGAAGACAATTAGTAGTCCTGAGTCATAGCTGGCTAGAACCAGGAGTGTAGGAGTGAAAGCAGCTAAAAACAGCAGCAACAACACCCTGATGTGAGGGTGAAAGCTATTGTAGAATGCTAATTTTCCAATGTGAAACACATTTTGCTCAGTGAAACATTGCAGGTAGAGACTGCAAACTTGCCAAACTAGTGGAAATTCATTTGAAGTGTAAATGCAGCTTGAGCTCATACAAAGTGAAAGCGAAGGTGCAGTGCATAAGAATGTTGCCATACTGTAACAGTATGGTGGCTTGGCTGCATAGTGCAATGGAAGTTCTCAGAGTGTGCCATACGTTTTCTTGGACCGCAGCTAGACTTAAGGCGCAAATAAAGTTACACAAAGCCACTCAGACATTGGAAGCTTAAGCACTTGAATTTGGATAGAATGTAATTATGAAGTCTGCCATATTAATAATGAGTAATTCAAACAGTATAGTTAAATGCTTTTAATGCTCACAAAATTATTGGAACATTATAGAATAAATCTGAAAAAAGATCAAATGAAGTCATGTAACCAGCATGAATAACTAATAATACCCTCTTTTATGGAATGATTTCAATAGAAACAACTGTGACACAAATTCATGTGTAGGAAAGGAGAAAAGTGGGGAAATTCTGAGTGGTGGCGTCAAAGCTCGGGAAAAAGAGTGCTATAAAGGGCTTAAAAATAGACTATTTAAGCTTTCTGAGACATTTTCAGATTTCCAACTAGATGTGCAACATACATACGCACATAAACCTACTGTACACGAATAACCTGAAATCCCACTTTATGTTTTCTTTGCTGTGCAATGACTTACTATTTATTTGATTTTTAAAAAATAAGGATAATAAGGATTGCTTGAAATTTCTTTGCTCTTTTCTTCCTCGGTGTGTCATTAATTCATGTTGAGAAGCATAATGTTAGGCATGGGACACTATCGAACTCAAGTTCCCGCTGATACAGAGAGTTTGGGAAACGTCTTATCGGTGCCAGTTATCAATCTCTAATAGCAACATCAACCCGAGTCCACAAGTTTTCAAGTTTTCTGCTTTAGTTTGAGCTAAAACATTAAAACCACTATGTGACACTTTACCTGCGATTGGGTTGAAGCTGAAACTTTAGAATAAGACCCTTTATTTTGAATGAGTGACTCCCTTCAGCTTCACATCCTCATTTCTAGCGCTATCGTTGCTAATTACCGAGTATACACACACACACAAAGCGCACTGGGTTTATCTTTTACAGTGTTTAATTAACATGCCGACCTTGGCCCCTGCTTCCTTTGTTTTGTCCTTTAGTCTTGCACTGAGCAGAGAAGAGTCGAAGAATACGTTTTTCTGTCCCCCCTCTGGGTTGATATGCTCAATAAAGCATCCATCACAGCTCATGTGGATCAGTCTCTCTCTGTATTGCTCTCTATGGAAAACTTTATTCATGGGCTGGCAAGACATTATTGCACAAGGGACTCGCACACAAAGATCAAGGTTTCCATTTGGGTTCCAGTGTTTTTGTGTGCATGAGCTTGTCTGAATGTGTACTCATTACGTTTACAGACTGTTTCTGCCCTCCAGTACACCCGTACCGAGACCTGATCAGGATTTCCTGTCTCTGTACACCTGCTCACACCTAGAGGTATTTATTGCATCACACACGCACTTTCTCTCACTGTTGTGATATCCGTGACGCATCGGCGAGACACCTGTAACTTTATTTGGACTCAGAGTGACATTCTCACATCACAGCTTTTTAAAAAGGAGAACTCAAACTCTCATCTGTCTCAACTTCTATCCCAGAAATAGCAAAGAGACTTAATTATAAACAGGCACATGTTGAGCTGTAAAAGAGACTTTTCTTCAGTCTCCTCTACTACATATCAAAAGCTAAAAAATCTCCCGACAAATATCCTTTACTGTCTGTCTTTATCTACTGCTCATACAGCACACACTTTCACTGTGCTCTCTCTGTGTTTTCCAGAAGCCTGAGGTGACTCGTGGCATTTCTATGGTTTCCCTCTGAGGAAAGCAAAGCCTCCTACTGCTATACTTGATGCTGCCCTTTCTGTCGTTGATTCTCCTCACCTCCTTGTCCTCACTTTTCCCTACCTTTAGGCAAGTTTCTAGGCAGAAAAGTGCAGCGTTGACAGGTACATTTGTATTTCCCTGAACCATGGTGTAGCTTTTTGCCTGTGGATGTTCTTTATTTTGGAAACTTTACCATACTGCAAAGTGCAAGCAGTAGGGTGTCTGCTGTCCGACAGTCTACTGCATATATTCATGTAAAATATGAATATGTCTTTTGCGCTGTGCTCAAGCCAGATGAAAATAAAACACACACTTGTGCTAATCAACCACTGGAAGATCTCCACACTTTGTTCGTGCTGTGCCAGTGCTGGAGATCGGTCTGGCACCAACCACTATGATTCTGGAAAAGGGTAAAAACTTTAGCTAGCTTCTTTAAACGAATCACACGCTCATCTCGGGCAGAACTAAGCACAGGATGCAGTGACACTGCCTTTGCAAGATTTGAACATTTGCATGTGAGGAAGCAAGCCATGGTATTAAAATGACTAAAGAAAATGCCACGTAAAAAGATGTGCGTCTTTGTCGGAACTTGCCATTTTCAGCGTGTAGTTGCAGCTCAGTGGTTGTTGTTGTTCCTTCACGTATCCAGGGGGAAAATCGCCCAACGGGAGGATTATTCCAGCAGAGTACATCCTGTGAGCCAAACTAGTTTCACCTTGATTAGACACCAGAAAAGCCATTCAAATGTAGAGCAGAAATGAAATTTACTTTTGGTAATACTGTGACATCCTTTGTTTCCCATCTGCACAAGATAAGAATCGTGTATATTAAAACACCATTATGTTACGTGAAAAAAGCAGGGTGTTTTAAATGCACAGATAGAAAGCTGTCAAAGATTATTAATGCATACAGGCATACTGGCATATTGTGGACTAAGTGCACCGAAAGCTATACAAAGTGAGGAAAATTAATATAAGTATCGCATTATAAAAGTTTACCAGACAAAAAAAAAAAACCATTGTTGTACATACAGCTGAGGTCTGAAGTTTAGGCCAACAGTGCATACACTTTGTTAAATGCAACATTTAACATTTCATTTCAATATATTCCTTCTATTCTTCGATTATGTGAAATGTCAGAATAATAGAGAAAATGTATGATTTCAGCTTTGAATGCAGTTTGAATGCATTAAGCCAAGATTTAAACAGGTAAAGCAGAGGAGATGTAAGGAACTAACACTTCAAATCTGACATTTTTTAATATTAACACACAGATATAAGATACCATAACGACACCATTATACTCTCTGTGGTCTGCACAACGAGTACCTTAACCTCTCTGCATCCACTTCCCTCTGGTTTGTGCTGCTACAAAAGAACTGCTATGGGCCCAGTACTGTATTTGTTGTGAAGTGGGGGCCATCGGAAGTGGGCCCGTACAGTAAGTGATGACTGTACTGGCCACAGTGACACCCAGGAGCCTAGAGCTACAACACACTTGCTCAAATGTAGCACAGTCTCTAATTAACTAATGAAATATTAACCACCTCTTCATTCTCCATCTACTCTGCCTGCCTCGCTCTGCACTTTTCTCTCTGAGTTTCTCATTACCCATCCCCTTTATCGCCATTTTTCACAATATTTTATGTTCTTTCTTATGCGCTGGGTGGGATGGGGTCAAACTTCCTTAGAATGGGAATAAAAGATGTATAGTGCATGTTGAATTAACATCATATTGATTTAACATCACATTGTTGTTTTCTCAATGGAATGATTAAAATTTAAAAATAACAAGCAGTAGAATAAAGAAAAAGAGATGGGAACAAGAAAAAAGAATCAGATGGGTTGAATTTTACACTCATGGTCCACAGAGGACAAACCACAGACATTGTCAAATATCTCAACACCTACTGTTTGTATGGACTACAGTAACCGGTTTGGCCGATGGGACGTTTGAAAACTCTCAGGCAGGCTCCGATAGCGGCCGATGGTTAATAATAAGCTTCCCAAGTGGAACTGCTGACTTTGAGGAAAAATAAAAACTAAAAAGACAAAATCACACCAAGAATAACCCAGATTTTTTTGTGGTTGGTTCAATGTTCATGACCAGAGTTACTGATGAATCACTTTGAGTGTGATATTCAGTAAGAGAGATTTATTTATTGGTTTATTTATTTATTCAGGCATATGTACTGATGAAACTGGTAACAGTTCCTAGTGTTATTTTGAGTGAAATTTCTTAACAATTAGGCTGGGTACCGTGAGCCTCAGCTGTGTATTGTGTCGAGTCAAACAAATAGCAAATGTTTCGTTGTAAACACACAAACCCACGGTGCACATGATAAACACCACCCTGTTTTTTGTTTTTTTTTTTTTTAAGTAAAATTGCAACAGAGACACATACACACAACACTGTCTAAACAACAGCTACCAGGACCATGTGCTGCTGTGATATTGGCAGCTCAGCTCCGCACCTATCAATAACAGACCAGAGGGCCGGGGCCCCTTGCTGCTCTCCCAGGTGGCTGGTCTATATTAAGGTGGGTTCCCAGACCAGCTGAGCCAGCAGGGGGTACGTAGCAAAGGTAGGTGAGGCAGTAGTTGGCTATCTCCTGCTATGACATTCTCAATGGAGAGCACTTAGCCACAGGCACAAAGGAGCAAGCACATTAACGCATGCAGACAGAAAATCTGTTCTTGTGACCACATTTTGGAGACTATCCTGCTTGAACAACTATTTGAACAACTTGCTTATTATGACCCATAGTTACGTGATTCAGGCAGACCAGATAATAATACTTACGCTTTCTGAACACTGAGTTTATATCAGGTCCTCAAATGCAAGGCTAATAGTAGAGACCTGTCATTGGTTTTAATTATTTTTAAGAAAATGAACTGCTTTCTATTAACACAAGACTTTCTGGACAGATGTTTCAAATTAAAATCCTTCCTTTATATTAAAAAGTGAAGCATCCCTGAGAGCTCAATGCACAGGCAAATGAACCGAATAAAACATGTACAGCATTTTTACAACACAGGCACAACATCAGGAAAAACACTGCAAACTGAGAAAGCATCATCAAATGCAAAAAAAAATACTCAGGAAACAAAACGAAGTATGGACACTTTGCAAGTGGCCCATAACACTACTTTACATTAGTCATTAAACAACTTTATTAAAAAAGTTTCCAGAGGACAAAGGATGATGAACATACTCAAAGACACCCGGTGGACAGTAAAACTGTCATATACTCCTTTTGTTCCTTACAGCTCTATTATTTCAATAATTATCATTCCCAGTAGCAAGGCAGCACCACTAAAATATTCAGCATATTCAGCTTCGTCCCCTATTATAAACTCATGTCCTAAAAGGAGACCGAGATCCTGTGTATGCATCACTTACTGGCCGGTCCTAACATATTCAGCATTAAACACAGAAGCAGTGAGATATGGAAGAAAGAAAGAGGGATGCACAGATACATAGTGGCCAGATATATTGTTGACTGCCAATAAGATGGCATTTTCCCCAATGGCAGTGGCCAGTGTTTATGTATTGTGTTATATATAAAAGTTATTCCATGAGTCTGCATGACTGAATTTGTGCTCAATCAAAAGTAGTTAGAGTAAGTATTGTTTGCAGATTTAGTTCACCTGTCCTGCTTGAGCGATCGAGTGACCACAACAAACATAAACATGAACAATTTACTGACTTTTTAGCAAGATTGCATTGTGTAAGAATGAGTGTTTAATAGTCCGCTCGTATCAATAATGTATGAATAGAAAACAGCACCATAAACTACAGCTCCCAAAATGTTCATGAAGCTGGATGAACACAACATAAACTAATGAAAGAGAAATGATTTGCCGGGTTGATATATTAGATTATATTAGTTTTTAGCTACAGCGACCTATGAAAATGTGCTAAAGGTGAGTGTGCACCTAAGCAACCTTTGATTAACTATCACACCCGAGATTAAACAAAATGCTGTTTAGTCAATTAAGACTATATTAGTATATTAGTAAGTCAGAGGCTGCTTCATTATCACAGTTATTACTCAAGGTGCTTTGTCCTGTTAGTGATTACACAAAATACTGATAGGGACTTAAGATTTGATTCAAACTCATACCTAGACACAAATCTTAACTCAGATTTGTATGACATAGCTAAATAACAAGCCAATAATATGGCTAACACGGCTCATGGAGGAGGTTTTAAAGCGTCCTCTCTCCTCTCGCAGATCAGGGACACCTGGAAAGGACAAAATCCACCTTTCATCACGAGGGGTTGATAACATCAGGCTTCAGAGAAACCACGCTGACACAGGACAAAACATACACAGGTGCACACCTGATATTGAATCTCTCTCTCTCTCTCTGTCTGCAAGTGAGCAAATGAACAAACACAAGCGAACAGGCACATATAGTACATGGGTAAACCTCTGACAGCTAAGCTAAGGGGAAACCTTACAGCAGCCACAGGTGTGATATGTAACCACAGCTGCTCCATATCATCTTTCACAGATACATAGACTGAGAAAAAGTATGACCTTTAATCTCATAGTTGTGGTTGCATACAGTGGTAATGGTACACCTGGCTGGCTCTTAAAACATTTACAGACACAATAAACATACATAGAAGCACCAAAGACAAATGTTGCTGCACAAAAATCCAATAAGAAGGCTTAGATTTCTTATGGTAAATGAATTCTTGTCTTTAATGT
>JAPQRN010000015.1:9915720-9957514 GCA_037367275.1 Coranthus polyacanthus
TGTGTGTGTGTGTGTGTGTAATACTGTAGATATACAGAGAAAAGGCATACAATTCAGAGAGACTACAGAGAAAGAAGAGTTGAAACATAGAGCATCGGTTTTTCACATAAAACATTTATACTTCTAACTGTTTAGTATATAAAACAGCTTCTCTTTTGTATGTTTTCTATTTATATGTCTGCAGTCCTGCCCAGTACACTGCATACCAAAATTTCAGAGTTGTTGAACTTTGACCCCGAGTTGTGTTGATCTTTGTCAGTGCAGTCGCTGGCTGTGACAGAAATGTCTTATGTAGAACTGCAATGATTAAACTATGAATCCAGTGATTTTAAAGACCTTGCATTGAGGTCTGGGGAATTACAACAATTGTTTGATATTTTACTGACTAAATGATTCATCAAATGCAAGGTTTTTCCTGCATAGAGAATTAAGAGGTGGCCACCTATGTCAAATTTTGTGCCACCTCCATCTCTTGATGCCGGTCTTCGTGGAAAACACTTTTTCTAACGTGCACTGCTCATTTGTAACTGCACTTGGAGTATTACACCTGCTAGTACCAAGTAGGAATGACACTCTACTTGTTGTAGAAAGGATGCTTTTAAACTTTTTTGATGGGTGACTGATCACTTGTTTTGTTTTTTTTCAAGACCTCCAACAAATGTTGCTGTCTGTCTAAACAGTAGGGTGTAGATACAACGATAATCAGGAAATCTGCAAAACACAGAAACTCTGACATATATTCCCTGATTTTGCTTGCTTATTTTGTTTGATAAAGTGAGCGTGAAACCAATTATCATACTGTTTTAACATTATAATTGTCTAAAATACATTGCTTGTAAAAAGCTTGAGTCAGTTGGAGGTGGAGTACACATGATCAGGATGCACCAACTCCACCTCACTTTGAGTCAGGAAAAACCCTGCAAAAGTAAATTAACAAGCTCTTTAAGTGATAATGGACTTTTTTTTTGTTGCAGCACTATTTTTGTCTACAAAATACTGTGAACTCCCTCAGTGCTGTATGCCTTTACAAGGCCTGTTTTTGTAGCTAATCTCATGTTGTCATTCTTCCATATCCAGGAGACTTTTCTGCCTTGAAATTAGTTTCCTTGAAACATCACTTGTTACTTATTGTTTTAAGAAAAGCACAGACATTACTAATGACCTTACAATGGTGTGCCATTACATTAGAAGCGTGAGTCCGCAAGCACAATGCCAGAATCCTGAAAAGCTAAATTGAATTCAGTCATCATTACTTTTATATACAAACATTTCTGCTTTTCCCACTGTGACATGTCAAAGGAAGCCAATTAATGATCTTCTTTACGTGTACAACATGTCTATGGTTCTATGGCTCTGCTAATTCTGGAAGGAGTTGGGATCTGTGTGGAAGTGGAAGCTGAGAGCCTCAAGTCAGAGCAATAATTACTGACTTCAGACAAGGGCAGAACTTAATAGTGAAACTTCACTCCCCCACAGATACATAACGGTGCTTAATACATCTGCATTCCGCCACCCCGGTGTATGTATGGAAAAAAACAAGAAATTTTGTAAAACTGCGTAAATACATTCCACCAGCCCTCTCTTCTCTTACATGCATGGAGGTACAGAGATTAGACTTGTCACTGTATGTCTTTTATAAGTGTACTGGACTGTTTGTATGTGTTGATATACTTATAGTTAACAACATTTAGTTAGTTATTAAATCTTCCCACACTTTTCTACTATTCCTTCTCCTTTCTCCTATTTCTATTCTCATAAGCTTTCTGTTCTCTCATCCCCTAAACATACACACAATTGTCAAAACATAAAACACTACTCTGCATACAGTAAAACATACATGTTCAATTTGGTTGAGCCTGAAATAATCGTAAGCAGTTGTTGTGGCTGCTGAATTAATTCGACGAAGAGGGACCTGAGATTACAGTAAAAAGAATGAATAAGTAGCGTAGAGAAGAGAAGAGGAGAGCAGTAATTATTCTTTCGAAATGTCTAAGGTCTTTTTTTTTGTCCAGCAGACTAGTTCTTCAAGGAGCAGGTTTGTGATGCAGGCCTGGGGTGCTGTGCCTTCACAAAGGTCACTTGAACACTGAAGCAGATTAGCAATTCAGATTGGGCTAAAGGGGCTAAAAGGCTGCTGTAGCCCTGCCTGAGTCTTATTACATTAGCAAAGAGCACAAGTCCAAATGTACACCACTGATTAGATGGTATAAAGAGGAACTGGCTGTGGGAAGATTCATGCACATACTGTACATATGTCCATGTGCACACAAACAACCATAGCAATAAGGTTTGACTCACAATAAACAAACATATAAGAAGCACGTGATTCCATCGTGAAGGTTTATCAACAGAATATCCTCCCACTAACTATCCTTCCTCACGCATTTGCATTATCAGCAGTTACAGCCCAGCACTCTGTCCATCTGCCCTTGTACAACATCCATCTTGCAGAAATGAGTCTGAGTTGCTACATCATGAGGACAGTTTTGATGGACTATTTCCTGTAATCCCTGTCCAGTGTTATATTGAAGATGTCACTTTTCTGACACTGAGCATGCAGTATTTAAGAATAACTTATTACAATACCGCAACTTCATACTCACTGATAAGAAAATTGGTATATTTTTATGCCACAAACAGATGTCAAATCCCTGCAGTCCTATTCTTGCATCCTGAGAGTCATAAACTACAGTGTATACAGTATATTCATCACTGATTCACGATGCTATTCCTGGAGTAACCCCACACTGCCTATTTCCCAGGTCCCCAGGTATGTTTGAGAGAGCTCATGAACACAACAAGAGCTCATAAACACTCCTGATTAATTTAATCAAGTTTAGGCAGAACAGGGAGAGAAGATGTCAGTGCAGTAGTCCCCCCTATCCATACCGATGCATAAACTAAGAAATATTGGTCACTCGTGTTTTTCACACCAATAAAGTTAACTTTGTAACCGTGCTGGGTTGCTATAGTCAAAACAATCAATATGGTTTAATCATTACATAGCTACAAAAACAGTATGTCCTCCTGAAGGCCTTTTGCAGGGCTTCCTTTCAGCACCATGGACAGCGAGCATGAAAGGATGCACAGCCAAGAAGAGCCTCCGCAACAGCCCAGTGCACATTAAATGAAACACACAGAAATGTCATTCAAAACAAGCATCCCAAAAGTGTTACTTATGTTACGGGGAAGTTAATCCGTTTACGTAGTCAAATGTGAGGACTCGGCTACATTTAGGGGACAAAATGCAAGTAAATCATAATGTAAACCTTTAAACTGTAACACCTGTTTTAGGTTTGAGTTAGGCTAAGGTTAATGAGGTTAAGTAGGGTTAGGTTCAGCATGTTGCGGTAATGGTGAAGGTTAGGGTTAAGTCTGCAGAAATTAAAAGTCAATGAAGTGTCCCCGAAAGTGATGGAAGCACGACTGTGTATTTGTGTGTGTGTGTGTTGAGTGGTGTATGAACGCTGGGGTTGTATACTGTTGACATATAAGCCTGAGCTATACGTCATAAGGCTACCATGTTATTGGAACAACAAGCAAACTGGGGACAATACAAACCCTAGATTAGTTGCAGAAATCACTCATGTGCTATTAAGGATATTGAAATGAGCACCACTCAGCAGCTCTCTCTCCAATCATCTCATAGTGTTACGATGAGAGCTTGGCCCTTATACTCTAAATGCCAAACGTCAGTTTTACAGTCACAGTTCACAAAGTTGTCGATATTAAAAAGATTAGGCTTAGAGAGCCAGAAAAAGAGATAAAAGACAAAAGGGAGGGAGGGAGAGAGAGGAAAACAGCTTCAAGAGTCTGGTGACTTGCCCTTTAGTCCCCCATGCCATTTTTACTCCGTGCACTTGTGTTTATGTACAAATCCGGATAGGTCAAATGATGCAGTAAAGGCACCGGTAGACTGGACTCTAAAAAATAAATACTATCATACTGACAGATATGCCCAGCGGTTGCCATGACAACTGTGAACCCACCCCCTTTGATGCACTTGCATGTGTGCTTGTGTGTGTGTGTGCGCGCGCGTGCGCGATCCGACCTCCTTAGTCCTACCTTGCATTCCTCCATGCATGTCCTAACTGAGTATGCATCCGTCTCGTATTTTCGAACCAGCAGCTCAAACTCCTTGTAGTTCTCCTCCGCCCTCTGGTCAAGACTCTGATAAGCCCTGACACACTCCGTGCATCCTTGCAGATCCTCCCCCGTGGTCATATCCAGGGTGCAATTCAAAGACTCGTTCACACTCGTAAACCCGTTAAACAAATCCAAAAGTGAGTACGAATTACAAAAAGAAAGGTACAAATCGCTCAGATTCACGTACGCCAACTGTGTCCCGTTTTCCCCTCCATCGGAGAGGCCCCGGCACACGGTCTCCGCGTCCGTGAAAGTAAAGCAGTCTTTGGACAGGCTGTCGGGGAGACAGGTGTCCATTCGCCACAGAGGTTTGGTAGAATTCCCTATAAAAATAACATCTTGCTTTCTGGCGAGAAGGTGGGGGTCAGGTGTTGTTGGGATATGGTGGTGGTGGTGGTGTTGGGAGTTTGTGTACTCGCCCATGTCCGTGATTGCAAGCCCCTCGTCCGACCGCTTGTCTCGGGTTCGCGTCAATTTCGCCTCGGCGCAGAACCACAAGTGATCAGAGAGCAGGACGGTGATGAACAACAGAGAGGCCAGCGACAGTCGCCATCTCTGGGCCCGCTCCGACTCAGTAAATGGCTTCTCGTTCTCTCGGGGTGCAAACCAGTATTTTAAGCCTTCATCATGCTGCCGACGCATCCAAGCACCCCTGGTCATATTTTAGGAAAGTGCTGCCCTGGCCGACTCCACCGCGGGGGCTGCTCTGCCACAATACTCATTGACTTTGGGGGGGATGGACTCCGGTTGGTTCTCCTCCTGTAACGGTGGGGTGCCGTGCCTCCGCCGGTCCAGGGCGCTCCTCTATCGCGCCCGCAGCAATCGGTGCTATTCCGATCCAATTAGCGCGCCCGCACAGATTAAGCTTCGCGCTGCCGCATCCCGGTTCTCCATGGCTCTCCGGGGGGAAACGGCGTCCTCTTTGACCGCATGCTCCCCTCTCCCTATCCCTCCCCGGGTTTGTTCTCTCGTTGAGAGTGCAGGGAGACCAGCTGTTGCGAGCCTCTCGGTGCTGATGCTGCGCGTCTGCCTCCGTTTGGTTTGCAGATTCACTTAAAGGAAAGTAACGAGCCCCTTTGAAGCATGCAGGCTGGTTTCTCTGTCCCGTACCTGGGCGGAAAGCTTAGAATCCTTTCTCCCGTTGGCCATTGTCATCTTGGACCGCGGTTAAGTTGCCGCCATGTTCGTCTTGAAACACTTTTTCGGAGAGCTGGGTCTGTTTGCGTCATCTCCATCGTTGCGATAGCTCCATCGTTGCGCAGTGGCGGAGCAGCTTATTACCTATAGCCTTTGCACGCACAGACACACACACACATGCGTACACACATACACACACGCACGCATACAAGGGTAGGGAGAGAGAGAGAGAGCGAGAGAGAGAGAGAGAGAGAGAGAGAGAGAGAGAGAGAGAGTAAAACACACACAGAGAAAGGGGGTTAAAGCTGTTATCTGCTCTTAGTGAGTAGTAGTCGCTAGATATTGTTTTGGTCGAGCACAAACACACTTCTGGCGACATCTTGCTTTTGGTGCAGGATATACGCAAGTCCATTCAGAAGAACAACATTGCAGTTAAGACATCACTGTTTCCATATAGGTATAATCACTGAATGTTGGCAATGTAGGCTGCATATAAATTCTGAGATGACATTGTCCTCTTCTTCCCCAGAAGAGATGGATGTGAATGTAGGAAATTAAAGCTTTAGCAGTATTATAGGAAACTAATCAGGCTTGAGCTCCTGTAAAAGTGCTAAACAACTGATAAGATTTGTGCGTGCAGGCTAAACAATATGTCCCTGCTCCCTCATTAGCAGCTCCCATCTTATCAGTTGTTTTGTATTTGGTCAGCATGCTTTAAAACAAATATATGACTTATGGGTTCTATATGCAGGTTTGTGTGTGTAGTGTGTGTGTGCGCGCACGACAATGAAAGGTAAAGAGAGATCGGGAGTAGTTATTTTTAAGTGGCTGAAAGTAAATTACAGTATTTATCCTCGTCCTTAAAAACTACTAATCACTGTTGGCTTGGAGTGCCACCAACAAAAGGCTTTAGTGTTGCTTAATGTTAATGGGGTTAATATTGGGGCTAAGACAAGAAATGATTACCTGATTCATTTGTGATTAAAGCAGGGCGGCAGGGATCTTATTCTACAATTTATCGGTGAGGAAAAAACTAGCAAATTTATCACCAATCGAATTAGTTCTGCACGACCAAAAAATGACGCAACAACATATTTAACAGTAAGATGAAAATGTTACATATTGCTTGAAATGCTTGTTTGGAAATCCACCGAATTACAGCACCATGGACAGCACTTCCGCTTCCTAAAAACTGCCACAGTTTTATCTATTCATTGTCACAGAGCTCTACTTTCTGAAACTACCCTTAAATGTGACGAAATCCCACTTTCTGTTTGGTGTGCCCCCAGGTTTTTAGGCTTCAACTGTGTTGTGTGAACTTAACACCTAACACAATTGCTGCCAAAAAGCTTTTGAATCAAACTGCTTTTCAAGGGCAAAGTTTCTGCTGTTCTGTTGCTCCGAGTAAAGTGAACAAGTCTCCGTAGCAGAATTTCCTGATTTATCACCTAATGTCAATAGGCTACCACAAAAGGAGATTCAATCTGCTTGTTTGTTAAACCTCACTTATGTGGCTTGTAATTTGGTAAGAATATTAACCGGACATTAATTGAAAATAAAATAAAACCTTGAATGGTGTTATGGCTAACATCTGTGGTGTTGTTGCTAGGGGTGTTTGAATACTCATCGTTCATCACTCATTGCTCTCACATATTATGTCACTGCAGGATGCTGTGACCATGCCTCGCGGGGGTAGATGTCCTATTTCAACTGGGTTTGTCTAGTCTGCCGTTAAATGTAGTTGCTCAATTTCATGCTCTGTATTTGACCCTAACTATGATGTGGGTGCATGTGTCCCTGCTTCCATCTGCTCAATTGGTAAACATATGGAAAAAGGGACTTCGCTAGAGTCTTGTAATATTGTTCTCAGATCTGCAGTTTTATTGGTTCGTGCTGGATGCCAGATTGATGCCAGCACCTGAGAGGTGGCCAATCAACAACATACGGAGTGTGTGGCTGGCACAGCAGAGAGTTGTCAGCTTCTCACCACCTCCAGCACTTTCCTACCTGTATGTTTGTGTGTGTGTGTAGGAGATAGAAGTGGTGTGAGGGCAAGAGTGAGACAGAGTAAAAGAGACAGACCCAGAGAGAGAGAGAGAGAGGAGTATGACTGTGAGATGAATGCAGATTGCTGGCCCTTAAATCTGGAGCCATCTCAGTAACAGTAAGGGCTGAAGGGCTGGCAGACATGACTCATCTGCTATCCATGCTGGAGAATGTGTGGTGTCTCTGTCAGCTCTGAAACATCTGTACATACATGTGTAGAACGGATTGTGTTCTGTCGTTGTTCTGATAGCAAAGACAATTTTCAATGTTCACGGCCTTGCCACAAGTGTGTCATTCGATATCAATGCGCTTTTTATACCTATTTTTACATCATTGTCCTGTCTGGCTTGTGAAAGACACTTGAAAGTACTCGTGTCATTCGTTTCCAGCTCAATAATCTATTAATACAGATCTATTTAAAACTGTTTCATAAACAAATCCAAAATAACAAGCCTGGGGTCCGTTACTTTTTTAGTACTCTCTTTGATGCTCATCATTCTGATTCTGATCAAATCCCAACTCTAAAAATCTTTCATCAGTATTATTATTTTCATGAGTCATGTTGGTCATGCTATTCATTACTCATTCGTTAACTCAGAAGTCTTTTGGACCCTGGTTTTCACTTATCATGTGAAATGTGTCTCAGCGTCAGAACAGAAACTGGGTGGAGGGCAGAGAGGGCTCCTGGACTGGACCTTCTGACAATCAGAAGAGGAGGAGCATGAAGAGACGGGTGACATCATCCAACTGTGCACATGGCCATTTGCCAACTTGTGTCAAGTCTATAACCTTCACACCTCCTACGCATTGTGTCAGCAAGGAAATAGGCCTTTTTAACCAAATATGTCACAGTATTCCAGTCTGTCTTCTGTTCGCACTTTACAGCAAGCTAAAGGATACCTGCTTTCCTCTTGTATATTCACTTTTTGTGCTATACTATTTTAACAACGGCGAGGCTGAAAACCGAACTTGGGGTTTGGTTTTCATCCTTTTTCTCCTGACAATGATTTGATAGTGTCTTTCTTTTTTTACTCAACACCATAATCCCTTCCTTTCGTTCTCTCCCCTTTTCTCCCACTCAGCTCATCTTATGTGCCTCTCTTATGTGACTTTTCCTTAAGCTCTTGCTCACCATCACCATGTCTTTCCTTTTCTTTCCATCTAGTAACTCTACATGTGTACTTTCATCTGTCTGATGTTAGAGAGGAGAAAGAGACAGGTTCAGTCCCTCTGACTGGTAAAAGAAGACAACACCATCATCACCCTTGGTTTATAGATTGACAAGGTGTGATTTAGTCTGATTGCACTGGCTGTCACGAATAAAAAAAGTACCAATTGATTTAAACCATACAGAAATTAATCAAATGAGTACCTGCCTAGAAGGTCACAGTTATGAATCTGAAACACTGCGGATCAGAAGTTATTACGTACAGTAAATCTACAGCAAATGGGATTAAACATTCAAAATCTATAGTTATTGTCCTTTCTTGCATTCTTGCACGTGTGAGGGATGATTGGTGGAATAAATATAAAAGGTTATAATCATAATCAGGCAACAAACAACAACAGTGTGTTCAACTGGTCACAAGAATCAAGGAGGAGAACAATGATGGCGATACCATCGTGCAGTTCAGCCTCCCGCACCACCCCTGCTCTGCCTCAGGGTTTTACACTCTTTATCGATTCACTCAGCCTATTTCCATTCCTGGAATCCCTCTGCTTCTTATCAGGACAGCTCACTTTCCCAAGGACACTGCCCATTCCCATATCCACGATCCCAGATTCCTGACCTATATATTCCCGCTGCTCAGTTCAGATTTCTGTGTTCATCCAGCCTCCAGCTTCAAAGGAAATGGGCCTGTCAGCGAAGGAAGCTTTTGCCCTGGCAAGGAAACCTACAGAATACAAATACACGGCAGAGTTCACAAATACATTGTTTGTTTTAAAACTGCATTATTATCTGGACTGAGTTGTAGTGAGCTTTTTTTTACATTCATACTTTTAAGATATACATATCTAAATTGAAATTAAAGATTTTTTACAGTATTTAATATAATTTGTCTTTATCCACTCGTACCCTAACATTACATCACTGATGGCCTACGACGGTATTCTCTCTGAGTCTCGACACACTATCTCTTACACAAGGAACAATTGCTCTCAATGGGAAAGGACAAGAAGGCCACAAATTATAAACAATGGACTTACTTTTGCTTATAGTTCTAATAAGGCAATATTATTATAATTCCCAACAAGTAGTGTTGGTGAGTATCGTGTTACTTACAACGACATTACATATGCATTTGTAATCAGTTGCAATTACTGAGAAAAACAGTCACACCAAAGCTTTCACCGCTGTAAATTCAACAGTGTTTCCCTTCTGAAATCAGAAAAGGGCTCTAATATTACTGCACAGTGTGTTGGTTTAAATTCATGTTTATAGGACGGCTTTGTTGCCAGTTTAGAACATTTGTTAGAAAATAATTAGATTACCTTACTCATTACATTTTAACAGAGTAATCTGTAAGGTTACATTTCAGAAGGAACCCTTCTCACACTTATAATAAGACACAGGGTTAGGTGAGATGCTTTTAGATTTGTATTATGGAATTATTACATGTAACATTTGTGTGGTGCATGTATTGTGGCATTATCTAACTTCTGTATAATTCCACAATACATTATGGTGTATTGTTGTTTTTTTATTGTGCTGACTTTAACACACGTACAGAGACATCTGGAAATTGATTTTGTAGAGATCTGGCATATTAAATCTTAAATTCAGTGAGAGTCTTGATCGTCCCGTGGGCCTGTTTGCTCCAGATGGAGGGAGCAGGCCCCTGTAACATCAGCTACAGCTCTAGTGAAAACAGCAGAAGGCAGGATTTACAGGAACTCCAGGGCTGAGACCACAGTTCCACACTCCAGCAGAGAGATCTGAGGACAAGCCTGAAGGGTTTTTGTCACCAAGCACCCCTACTGTCAACAACAACCTGAAATGGACCCACAGTGTTATTTTTCCCTTCACCTCCTCGTTCTCTGTTTTCATTCAATTTTACTGACTTATGAATAATGATCATTTAATGTATGTCTGCACCTGCACAGAGCTATTGCATTATTTCTTATATTTCTCAAGTGATCTGACCTTACATACAATTTTCATATACGTAACATGCAAACAGATAGAAAACCTCGAAGGAACCATTATTAATTCAAAGCATGGTAAAGATTCAGTGTATATGCAAGGAAAATGAGCCTATCATTTCAAAATGCATTTGGCTCTTGCTAATCTGTGCTGTCAGAGAATAGCACCTCCCGATGAAAGGGATACGTCTTCCCCTGGTTCCAATAGGAAAGTGGGGGGAAAAAATGCATAGTGCAGCCTTTGAAGAACTGGGATAGGAGTCAAATCCTGGCTAACATGGAATCTGAGCTGCTTCCAGTCCTGAGTTCCAGTCACCTCTCATCCTGTAGGAGTGGTGTGTTCACTGGAATAAACATACAGCTACTACACAGATTGTGCCTGGGATGGGGCTGGAGGGAGGCCAGTATAGCTCTGCTCCAATCCCCCAGCCTCATCGCTTCTTCCTTCTCCGCCTCTCTCCTTCCTGAAGTGTCAGTATGCTGAGCCTCAGAACATAACCAAGCACTCTCTGTCACTGTGTTTAAACACAGCTCACAGGGCTAATCACAATGGTCCATACCAATTTCTTCCCTCCATTCTCTGTCTTACTCATGTCATCACAGTCTTACTACGTGATTGCAAATCTGATCACCAATGGAAATGGCTTTGATCTGACAGAATATACAAGCTACAAGAGTTATTTCACGGTAAATGGTCCATCAATGCAGTTTTGCTTCCTGTTTGGTACTTAACCAGCTTGATGATGTTTTTTAGCATTAAACTAAAGTCCTCTTTTACCACTTTTCACCTTTTCAAATAAAGGCAAGGTTTATTTATTCAGACATGTAAAGTGGTATGTTCTGTGCGTGAGCCTGTGTGACACTGTGTAGTACTCTGCTTAAGCTCTTACTCTGCATCGTCTATTTCATCACACAGACTGGCCGACCTCAGATGACTTTGCAGACACACTCTGCAGTCTACTAGTCACGTGTGAATCTCTCCCTCTCTCCCCGTGGTGCTTGCTCTACTTCTGATCACAGCACAGATGTGCCACTGTAAATTCAATTAACCTGGGGCATGCTAAATGTAAAGACTGTGTCATTGTAAACTGTGTTATTTGCCCATTTGCAGCTCTAGCAACTACTCCCTGAAAGCAGCTTAGATGTGAAGGTGTGCCTCCTCTACAAGCAAAGTCAGAGCACACACACTAGTCATGACCTCCTTCACTGCTAAACAACCATCCTCTTTTCTATCTTGGGCATTTATCCCTCTCTCTCCATCAGTCATGCCCCTCTCTGTGTGGCTCTGTAAATATCTGCCACAGACAGAGTAAAGTTCAGGAAAAGGTCTAAAGTGATAAATTCTGCTCTGCCTCTGTCTACTGTGTCTCTGTGTAAAAGTAGAGTATGAGAAAGTGCCCAGTGTATCATGGTTTCATCAGCTGAGTTTAGGACAGGAGCAACACTTTTTAAAAATCTTTTCTATCAAGCATGTAAACCACTGCTGTAACCATTAAACAGACCCTCTCAGCACTGATGCATAGAAGAACATCAATCCTCCTCGCCACGGCCCCTCTATAGGCTCGCCGGAGCTGTGATGCATTGCACCACTGAGATGGTTGATTTGCTGGAAGGAGAGAAGAAGGGGAGAATAAATGATGTGCTGAAATTATGGCGGTAGTTAAGTCAATCAGCTCAAGAAGATGGGCATCATCTGATTTTGTGAGCCCATCCCATCTTGCAGTGGGGTTAATTTACGGGGTCACAGTGGGGTCATGGCTGTAGCTGCAGTGAGACCCTATAATCAAGCCAGGGTCTGAAGAACCACGGCCTGGGAGACATAAATCTGCCACTATATACTGCGGGATGGTGAACACACACATGTACGCTCTCCCCCACTCAAGAAAAGAGGACAAATAAGCTGTAACTCATTCATCCAGGCATCATGTACTGTCATCAGAATGCATACGTTCACACACGGAACATGTGGTCTGCTGATTCCTCCAATTAACGCTGACATTTAAGGGTATCTCCCCAATGCACAGCCACTAGTGTACAGTACCTTTTCATTAGACTCTTATTGTGTGGGCCTCAGGGGTGAGGAGGGGAGGTGACTGGGAATGTGTGTC
Source organism: Coranthus polyacanthus (assembly GCA_037367275.1). Lineage (NCBI taxonomy): Eukaryota > Metazoa > Chordata > Actinopteri > Kurtiformes > Apogonidae > Coranthus > Coranthus polyacanthus. The sequence goes on from JAPQRN010000015.1 coordinate 9,928,302, forward strand.
TGCCTGCGTTTGTGTGTGGGAGAGGGCAACAGAAAGAGAGAGAAGAGACAAGTGGGATAAATTGTTCGAAACAGACAACAACTAAAAGCCAAGTGTGGCGATAAAGGGAGTAGACGAGGACGAGAGGCAGTGATATATTATCCACATTCGCAGGTTTAAACTCTTGTCTTTAAATCACAAGGCTCCCTGAGCAATGGCTATTACACTGACTTACTACGGGGTCATATGGCTGAACGGGGGGAGATACCGTATGTTTATCATGACATGGACTTGTATGTTGGCCCTTCCTATCAGTTCATCTTGCTTCCTCTTCCTCTCTAGTCTCCTCTCTCGTACAGTCATCACTGTTCTTCCCTTTCAGTTCTTAGAGGACCTACTATATATGACTAAACATGTCACACTGCCTTAATTACTATCAGGTAATTTCCCTCTGATTTGCACCTTAATGTGATTCCTGTATGCTTGGACAAATTAATGGTAGCGTTGGTAATTCTACCCGGTGCGTTTGTGAGAAGTTCACAAGTGGATTGATAATTGTTAAGCTTGCAATATCTAATAAACAGTGTTTGCTGTTAGCAGCCTTATTTGCCCCCAGCCGTGCTATTTCTCTTAATGACAACACAACGCTGCGGGATCTGTTTGAAACATGACCTGCTGACAAACACTGATGCATCAGTACTTTGCCCGACTACTACATCACACAAAGCATTACTTTTCTAATAATTACTATAATAATGATTAGTATTATTAGTAGTATTATATGAGTATTGTTATACTAAAGGGAACTGTGTTGTACGTGCACCTTGCATGTTATTTGGTGATTATTTAGATTGGCAGAGTGATAGTCCTTTATGAGAGAGGAGTGATGTGATAGAAATAGAAACATTCTGTTGTCCCATGTTTAAGACGGACATTAAAGCGTTCACGTGGAGCTGAAAAAATCATTATGTCGCTGTTACCCATGAATCTAATGAAGCTTTTATTGGTAGTAAAACCCAAACATGAACCTAGTATTAAAATGCAACCATGCTGTGTACTTTGTAGTTATAGGTTGTGTGAATGTACAACAATATTGTTAACTTTTACAAAAGAAGTCATGGTCTGATTTAATCTTGAACTTAAGCTCTTAAAGATGTGTTGTGATCTAGAGACTCGTCGTCTGTCTTATTAAAAACACCATTACATGTTTTTAATTTCAACATAATAAGATTATTAATTAGATTTACATATCAGAGGTGAGGAACCCTAATTTGGGAGAAAAACATTTTACCCATTCTTTTTGAAAACTACTATCGTATTTTCGAGCTCACTCACATGCCCATACTCATACAAACCCACTTTTTTTTTGTACACATACACACGCGTATTAAATGAGAAATGAAAGATGGCCTTTCCGTCCCCACAGGATAAAACAGTAACCTTTAATCTGGACCACAACCCTGTCTGTTTCTCCTGGCGACCAGAGTCTACATGTCCCCCTGTATCAGCTCAGTCAGGAGTGATCTTCCAAAACAAGTCAAACAATCAGTTATTACTGGTCTGACTGACCTTCACAAAGTGACTGAGCGTTCTCTAAATTGAGTGAATTTGCAGTTACCTATACGACCCTAAATGCACTCAGATTCATACAATTAACCCACCTTTAGAAACCTTTTTGCTTCACTCAGACAATGTGGCTGAATTTGTCAAGGACAGTGGATTCTACTCCTCTGCAGAGACCAAAGTCTCCACTGGCTAAATTGAACACATTGTAATTACAACATGCCCTTGATATTACACCTTTTTAAATGAAGTTTGCTGCTAACACTTTTTTCAATGGTTGCACTTCCTTTAAAAATGAATGTCCTTCAGAGGGGTATCCTGCTCGGGGCACCTGAATAATGGACCTTCAAAGGGCTGTTTAAGGGTTCAGATTCATGGTTTGGCATACATTTCTGATGGTTAAGGTTATAATAATAATAAAGGAGTGTCCTCACAATAGTATTTGGCACAACAATGCGTGTGTTTGTGTGTGTGAGACAGTGAATTTATGTAAAGACGTGGTCAGAGACATGGTCAGATAATAATGATTCATAATAATAATATTAAAAAAACAATTAAAAACATTGTACGCATGTGAACCTCTGGGCTAATGACTTCAACTTTAATTCATTCAGAACTTTAATTAATTCATGAATTAGCAAACCTGGATGTCAGTCTATAAAACACGACTGAAGGTATGATTAGAGCAAAACAACACTCAAATATTTTGAGTTTACTATTCACAAGAAGCCTCTGCTGATGTGAACCATCTCAGAAGACTTGCAATCAATTGTTGATTTGCAAAATGTGGGAAAGGGATGTAAAGTAATCTCAGAGTTCTCCCTGGGTGTCCATAGAATACTCAGTGAGAAAAAACAGAAGCCCAAAGTAACAGCTAGAAGCTTTAAAAAATCATTTGAGCTGGTTAACATCTTTGCTCATGAGTCAGTCAAAAAACTGAACAGCAATGGACTGGAAGTACACCGGAGGAAGCTGCTGCAGCCAAAACTAAAAATGGAACTTGAAAATGGAGATAGACATAAAGTTAGTCTGATTCACTTCAAACACGGAGGTTCTCATAGATGATTTGGTTAAAAAATACCAAAAACGAAGTGCTGTCCAACAAAAATGGAAAAGAATAGACCTGTGCAAATAAACCAAAACCTTGCGTGCTGCTTCTTGTTTAGATACAAGCAACAGTGCAACATCACTGCTGGTACAGGTGATCATGTGTGATTAAAGGCAAATACCACAGATGTTAGCATTACTGCTTCAATAATAATTAATACACATTGGCTTTCAGATGTTGACTATATTTCAAGCATATGCTTGAAATATAGTCAAGTATATATGCTTGATACTATCTTTACATAGTTAATCTTGGCATGAAGTTTTTTATCTACCAAAAAAACTCAACATCCTGCTCCAGCTGAGGGTTTCTATGCACCTTAGCACCACAGAATCAAATCAACGAACCTCAAGGACAGAGCTGAACGGCCAACAGCTGTGCTAGACTGCACATAATCTGTCTGCCTCCTCCAAGGTCATACTGAGTGTGACCAAGATGTTAAATACAGCAATGCCAATAGACAACTAAGCAAGAGGCACATCAATAATATTATAGTGTGTATTTTAAAAGCTGTTTTTATTGCTTGATTAATTGAATTTATGAATAACATGAGTGTATGTGAAGCCAATGCCGCTACTAGTACATTATTAGGCTACAGTACGTTGTGTCTGTTTATTTATTTTGTGGATTTTATAATGTATAACTTCAAGCTCTTTAGAACTTAGTTTGAGTCTTTCTCCCAAGTAAACAGGAACTGAGATGAAAATCATGTGTGCAAGTTCACATTTCTGCCCTTTCATTCAGCACCCTGCGTGTCAGTAGCCCACAGTGTTATCACTGTCACATCTACAGTTTGTGGGCTGTAAGATTTATCAATTTTGACTCCACCAACAGACTAGAAACGCTTTTATTACTATTTTCCACTTGTCAGGCTGCAGTAGTCAGTCAGTGGAGTTCAATAAATGAAACAGGCTTAGTCTCTGAGAGCTTCCATTTATGGAGTGTTGTTTTAGTTGCCTATGCTGATGCTGAACAAACACACAGAAGAAAAAAAAAAACAACTTCCTGTATTTTCTCTGTCATGCATGAATGACAGTTACGCTCCCCTTGCAGCATAACTTCACATTTGGTACTATTCATGCAGAATTCCCTTGCCAGTAACTTCAACGCAAGTTTGCCTATACTTTGTTAAAATAACCACCAACTATCGCATTTTCTTGACTATAACTTCTCTAAGAGCAGCATCTGGTGGGCAAAATTAGAATAACACATTAAACGGTCAACTTCGAGGCAAACCGCTGTTATGGTCGCCCGGTGCGTTATGTTGTGTATGCCACAACGTTAAAATATGTATTAATTATATGAGACACCGGTATGTATCGCTTCTTTCTTCGTTACGGTAATTAAACGCACTGGAGCCCCGTTGACACATAAAGAGAGGGGCAGAGGTTTCAGCGGAACCTTGTTTCTGGGCTGAGCTCAACACGGAAATTCTTTCGGCAACACCACGAATGCTAACCGCTGGGTAACTTAGCTAGCCTCGCCGGTTTCTGCCCACAGTCGGTTGTCTTACGTTTCAACAATTAACATCCGCTGAATTGCGTTAACTGCTACAGACCCGCATGACGGTGGCTGTGCTGTCTCTGTGTTGTTGTTTTGTTAAAAGACCATGCAGCCGGGGCGCTAAAATGAGAGAAGGGTAAGTATGTAGCCGCCTTGCTAACAGTAACCATTCACGAAATAGGTAGCCAGATGCTAAGTAGAGCAAAGGATAGCTTGCTACTTCATGCTGGTTACCGGGCTAGGGCAGGTTAATTTAGCCTTTATTTTTATCAGGCTTTTAGTTCGGTTTAGGGTAAATAATAAAGTACATTTAAAGTTTAGGTTAGTACATCGTCATAACCAAACAGATTTGCTATGCTGGATGTTTGCTAGCTAACGCTGACTGCTCTCCTAACGTAGATTAACGCTAAGTGTTTTCTCTAGCTGACAGAAACGATTAGGCTACTATGTTTTCGTAGGTTAAATCAGGACACACTTGATAAATTGTAACATGTGCATATATATTCAGTCTGTGCAAAGGAAACCTATTGTTAATCCGAGAACCCATATTATTGTCTTGTGTAGCGTCATCTCTTCTCGCCCCACACCCTGGTAGCAAACGAAGGATCAGAAGAGAGCACAGGTAACAGAACCCCAGCAATGAGTGTTCTTCCAAAAGACAATCTTGACACCTTTTTCCTCCGTACCTTAGCATGCATCTGATCTGATATCTGTTGTAGGCTACTGTATTTTCCGAGCAGAAGGGATTCTAGAGAAATAAATTCAAAATCTCTGTAAATAACGCTAATGTAGTTGAAGTGATGTGAGCAAATTGTCTCTCCCTTTCCTTAAAAAGCTATTAATGCGTTAGTAAATTAAAATGGTTTAATGCTCTCGGCTCTAACACTGACATAGATGTTACAAAGCTCACCTACAGCTAGCTTAACAGTGCATCATATCATTTTGTCAAAACTTGAATGTCATTATTTAACATATGTTAACAGACAAAGCAATTAAGTGTTTATTATCTTAGAATAGGGCTGCATATACATCTTAATACAATATGTTTCTAAATTGTTAATTGTTTCAGAAGGCATATAGAATGGCTAAAATGTATAATGACTAGCATTTTTCTTTCTCCACATTCCCCTCATGCCCTGTACTTCGTCTTTGGTTCTTTCTGTATATGCAGAGTGTGTGCTGTGTGACTCAGCTCCTGTGTAGCCATGGAGAAGCCCTGGAGGCTGTGGGGGGCTATGGAACGTTGTACCCTAACTCTGGCCTCCTGGTCCTGGGGTGCCTGTCGTGTCTCCCTATTGGCTCTCATTCTCACCTTCCACCTTTATGGAGGATTTTTCCTATTAGCTCTTATCCTAGCGTCTGTGGCAGGCATCTTATACAAATTCCAGGATGTGCTCCTCTACTTTCCTGACCAGCCCTCCTCCTCTCGCCTTTATGTTCCCATGCCAACAGGAATTCCACATGAGAATGTGCACATTCGCACCAAGGATGGCGTGAAGCTCAACCTCATTCTCCTTCGCTACACTGGAGGGGATACACCGCCTGGGGTCACACCTGGCAATCAAAGCAGCCCCACTTCCTCTGCTCCTCCTACTATCCTTTATTTCCATGGTAATGCTGGCAATATTGGTCACAGGGTGCCAAATGCCCTGCTGATGCTGGTCAATCTTAAAGCCAATGTGGTGCTGGTGGACTACCGTGGCTATGGAAAGAGTGAGGGTGAACCTAGTGAGGATGGGTTGTACCTGGATGCAGAAGCCACACTGGACTATGTCATGACACGTCCCGATCTGGACAAGACAAAGGTGGTACTGTTTGGCCGCTCATTAGGGGGTGCTGTGGCTGTGCGTTTGGCCTCAGTCAACCCTCACCGTGTAGCAGCTATTATTGTTGAAAACACCTTCCTCAGCATCCCCCACATGGCAGCGACACTGTTCTCCTTCTTGCCCATGCGCCTCCTGCCCTTGTGGTGCTATAGGAATCAGTTCCTGTCCTACCGGCAGGTGGTGCAGTGCCGCATGCCCTCTCTGTTTGTGTCTGGTCTGTCCGACCAGCTCATCCCACCAGTCATGATGAAACAACTGTATGAGCTGTCTCCTGCACGGACTAAACGCCTGGCTATCTTTCCAGAGGGTACACATAACGACACGTGGCAGTGTCAGGGCTACTTTGCTGCTTTGGAGCAGTTCATGAAAGACCTCCTGAAAAGCCATGCCCATGAGGAAAGTGCTCAGCCTTCTGCTAGTGTCACTATTATCTAAAGAAAAATGGTCAGGGACTGACTGTTGACCACAAGATAGGAGTTGGAGGAAATGAAGTCACAGAAACAACTGGATGGGTTTTTAGGAAGAATGTAAATTTTTTATGCATTTGTCTGGAATTAAATTTTATTTCACTCTTTTTACTTCTTTCTGTAAAGTAACATATTTGTTAAAAAAAAGATTTCAATGTTTTATGAGAGGGTGACATTGTCTACATAGGTTTTCTGTGTTGCAGCAATGAATGCATGTACTTATGACCTTTTATGAATGAAGCCAGATTAATCATCCCCATAATGCAAGACACATTACACCTGCAAACTATTGGTTGTAGTGCATCCAATGAAAGGAATTAAAGTGAAATATTTTCTCATAGCGTACTGGCCATATGAGGACATGTAGTATTTCAGTAAAATTTGATAACTCCTGGAATTTAAGTGATATACAAATGAAAAAAGACACTGTCAATATGTAGGCATATACTGTATATATATCTTTTGTTCATACAGCACTTTTTTGTTCAGATTTTATCATGTTAAGTACGCTAACATTTTTGAGCAATACCTAGAGGAGCCTAAGGATGTGTTTTCCCCTCCCCCTTTAGGGAGAAACATTAAAGATGCTTGGCATGTAATGACATTGTAGTGATTAATATATATATATATATATGTACCCATGAAAATGTACTTGGCACAAAACCATCAAGTGTGTGTGCTGTGTGTGTGGTGAATATTTACATTCAGCCACAGAAAGTGTTGGCTGGGTAAAGTGGTCCGTAAGATGACATTGAATTTATATTTTTGTATTTCTACTTTTCCCCATCCAAAATAAGTTGCCCTCATGTTTTTTGGAATAAGTTACAAAATATTCTCCACCGTAAATGTAAAAGCCCCCATTATGGGCTGGAGTAGCTATTGAGCAACTTTGGCTTCGGTATAGTTTGGTAAGGAGGATTTGCACGGTAGTGCTAGATGAAAGTGTAATACTGTTTTGGTCACGTGTATGAAAATAGTTGTCCATCACTATAGTTATTTCTTGTGCTCAGGTTCCTCTCTTAACATAACTCCAGTGTCAGATATTGGATAAAATACAAAGTCCTTAGTGTAAAATAAACTCTACTAAATAGGCTGCAGCCTTATGTTAATGTCCGACAAACTTAATGATGCTGTTTCTGAACAGAATGAAAAGTGGATGAAGAATCCAAACTTCTCTTTGATTGTTGATCATTAATAATCACAGTTTGAGGAAAAGCTCTTTACAAAACTACAGGAGCCAGACTTGCTCAGTAATAAATGGAGGTTAGTCAATCATGAAGATTATCCTTGAAGAATGAAAAAGTAATCTATCAAACATAGTGATTATTTGTTTGCTATTATCACGGGCAGCATAATTGTTAATTTAGGCATTCTAGTTTCTTGTCTCACCCCATGCTTATGTGGCACAATGGCTTTACTCTCTTGGAGGGCTTTTAATGAGCTAATTAACCTTTCCTGCATGTCTTCCAGGGGGTGGAGCAGAGCTTGACAATTAAAACACTGTTATCTGCTCTTTGAAAATGCAGCACACTGCACTGCAGTGGTATTAAAGCCATTTGATGACAGATTTCCTTAGCCATATTAAATACTGTTTGTAAACAGTACATTAAACAAAATGTCTTGAACACCAAAAGATCAAATTTGTGTCAGTTCAACATGTTGACGGTCAGAGGTTGCTATGAATGTAAATTGTGGGCTTAAATTAACAAGTGTGCTTTATAAGATAAAAAAAATAATGTATAGCTAGTCTTCTCTCCTTTTTGTGTGATGTTTTTTTTTTTTTCACCTGTGGCACTAGACCGTTTACGAAGATTTTTGTATTATATCAACTCCATGCGATGAGATAGATCATTGCTTTTCTGTTAAAACGCCTCTCATCAGACCCTATTTGACATGCACATTTTGCCGTCTACATTCGGGAGAGTTTTTCGCTGTTTTGCCGTTAGTTTGCACATTATTATTATCATTATTCAGTAAATATGTAGGAACCGGGCATCTTTCACACGCTTACTTGTTTTGGTGGCTGGACTAAATTGATAATAAATAGCACATGGGGTTTTTTTTGCTTTATCCTGATGTTATTGTCCAAGATCCTGTTGCTGAAGAAACATCCAATCAAACAGAATGTCTAGTCATTTTATAAGTAGCTCGCTCTTGTACAAATGCACTATTGAACATATTTTTTTATATGTTCTCTTGATTGTGAATAGAGTAATGGTTGACTGCGGAGGGGAAGTTTTGGCATAATTTGGAATTTGCAAACTGACGTGATTATCTTGTGTTCGGGGGGAGGGGGGGTCCTGTAATGAACCCGCACAGTGTTGTGTGGACATTTATCGTTTACTTAGAGTGACTCCACATTGAAGACATATACTTGTGAACAGCAGACACGTGAATGATTCATCTTTATCTCAAGTATAAAGCTGTCGGTTTGAGTGCTTTTCCATTTTTAAGAGTTTTGTTTCTTTTCTATTTCAAAACAACGTCAACTTCTTTTGTAAGCACACATTTTCACTTTCTATTTTCTGTACTGTAACATGCAATAAATTGATACATTTAAAGTCTTTGCCTCGTTTGTTTGTTTGTTTGTTTTTCTTTTCTTTTTCCGGGGTCGCAGTCGTGCTTTTTAAACCAAACAGTTCTGAATTCGCTAAAAAAGGTTTGACTATTGCTATCACTTCACTTTTTATATTCTGGGAATAGCTGTTTGCTTTGTTTTGCTATGTCACGTTGAAGTAAAAAGTTGAGGCATTTTCTGCACTTCCTTCTTTCAGTACATGCTCATTTGTCAGGCTGTCAAATTCAAATGTGTTTCTTTCAGTATTTTCTATTTCTCTTTCCCCCCTGAAGTCACGCACCATATTTCACTACCAGACTGTCACTCATCTCGTGACAGCCTGCCCAGACAGTCCTTCCTGTGCCCTTTCTCTAACTGTTACATGGGACATTTGGTGGAATGCACAGGGACTGATATGTGGCTAATCGTTTCGAAGGAGCAAGATGAAGAGAAGCTGAGAGAGATTTGTCAGGGCTGCTGGTCAGGCAGGAAGCAGAGGGTGGTTAGCTGAGCGGAACATTAGAGGGGAAGCTGTTTTGCCCTTTTTTGTACTCCATTCGTTCTGCGTAGTACCTCAGTTATAAGTGGAACCGGCTACTGAAGAACAGAAGCGAGAGTTAAGGAAATTGGTGGCGCTCATAGGCAGGAATTAAGGTAAAACTGGACACTGTAGTGAAAGACATCGATGACTGAAGCAAACATCCACTTCTCCAAGCCAAAGTCTGTCAGGAGGGGTCGGAGAGGTGTCGTTCAAGTGTGACGTCAGGTCATGCTGCCAGCGTGAGCTTTCAGGAGATTGTCAGGGCCCTGCGATGCCAGCCTTGGCAGGTGTGGAACCTGGGACTGGACGAAGTGCAGGAGAAGGGAGACAGTCGTGGCCAGTTTTCCTGCTGACGCTCGCTGCCGTCACCTCCTCCTCTCTCTCAGTTTTGTCCTTGTACAAACTGGTGGCTCTCAGAGCTGAGGTAGAGGGATTGAAATCAGACTTCTGCCGGAGGAAAGATGGACAAGAGGTCAGGCACGGAGGCCAGGTGAGAGCCAACTGGGGACAGTAGGGACAGAAAATTAAATACAGAGACGTTCAATTTTACCAGCTTTCAGAATTTAACAATTGTATTGTATTTGTACAGACTGACAACATTAGTAGCAGGAGAAGTAGCCAAGAGTCCCTGCACAGGCCCGAGTCTGAAAATGCTTCCACACTGATCAGGAAAGTGAGGACAGTTCAATCTGGACCAGAGACATTTGGTAAGACGCAGTGGTCCACATCTGAAGGCATGCAGTTATTAGTTGCTATTTTCTGCCTCTAATGCAGGCTTTGGGGTGACCTTAGACAACAATGTTGTTACACTGTTGATGAGTGTTGACACTGTCGATAGAGCTTTTGAATGAAAAGAATGCAAATTGTAAAGGAATTGCAGACCAGTTTTTAACATTTGTTTTCATTCTTTCGATGTTTAATCCCAGTATCTCAGCCTTTTCTGCAGTTTCTGGCAAACAGTAGTGGGAAAACTTTCAATAAAGGTACAGTACACCTTGTCTCAGTTGTAGTCTATTCCAAAAATGTTTGTGATCGTATTCATTACAACACAGTGAAAATATACCTAATCTACCAAGTTTATATAATCATGTATGCACATACATGACTACATAACTACATGTAAAATACAAACAAATCCAGTAATAATCATGTTAAAAATCTACTCATGCCTTTACATGTTCAATATAATGTTGTATCTCAAATCAGATTTTGAAGCGGAGCAGCACACGGGTATTCCCTGGCAGACTGGCCTGTTAAGAGGCTCTGCCCTGGAGGAAGACGGGGACAGAATGTTAGTCAGACAGGCGGGCTACTACTTTGTTTACAGCCAGGTCAGTTTGTTGGTTTGTTGTCATTTCACAGTTATTCCACAGGGCGGTGCTGCTGGTTTGTGTGCCAATCAGCCATATTCGCCATAGGAGATGTCTACATACGGTGTCGGAAAAAAAAAAAAGGGTGTGCTCTGCCTAAGTATGCAGCCTGAAGGTCATATAAAGAGAAACCCATGACAAGTTATTAAATGCACACATGCTCTATCACTCACCTGTGTTGTTATAATGTGCATCTTTTAATCATGTCAGCAGAGCTCACAGATTTCACCCTGTAATTTTTGTGCTCAGGTCTACTACATGGACAAGACATTTTTTGCTATGGGTCATGTGGTGATAAGGTGGAAGAGGAATGTTGTGGGAAACGAGGCTCCGCATGTGGTCCTGTTCCGCTGCATCCAGAACATGAGCCTCGAATACCCTTTCAACACCTGCTACACAGGAGGTGAGCGTGTGTTATTGTTAATGTCAAGCAGTGGTCGTCCTTTTTTACAACCACTGTTACAGAAGGTCAATCAGCATGTTTTTCTCTTTAGTCAAGCCCTTATCCGTGTGTGTGGGCCCACAGGATGCTCCTGTATATGCGTCTTGTTGGGCACTGATGATATGTGTTTGTGACAGGCAAAAACATGGAAGTTGAAGCTGTATATTTGCATCCCTTTAGGTATTGTGAAACTAGAGGATGGGGACCACTTGGAACTGCTGATCCCTCGTCCCACAGCCAACGTGTCCCTTGATGGAGAAGGCACCTTCATGGGTGCTGTCAAGCTGGCATAAAGTGTGTCACCTCACTTGAGTTGTGCTGCTGTGATGAAAGGATAGTGTGCAATGAGGTCACGTTCTGGTAATTCGCCTGAATTTGGATGTTGCGAAATGATAAACTAAGCAGGCAACTCCCAGCTTGGTCAGCCTGTGGTGACATGAAGGAGAGGATACGATTATGTTTGTGAGGGCTTACTCTACAAATACATGCACCTTATTACACCAGCTGTTTTATGTTCATTTCTACAACATGTTAAGATATCAAGAACATGTTACTGCACATCTGGAAGTTCTGGAAGATCTAGCTTGTATGTAATCTTTATACTTACTATTAAATGGACTGATCAGTAATACATTACAATTACAGTAGTACAGAATATAGCTGTAATTATTTCCTCCTGCAGCAGCACTGAACCATTCAAATCATTCTGTCTTTATATGCTTTATATTGTAGCTACTGAGCATAAACACGAGTGGTCTCAATTTATGTTGTCATCTGACTGTCACAATGTCATTCAACTGTGCCTGTGTGTATCTTGTTAATATGAAAATTCCGATGTAATAAAGCAATAATTCCAACACAAGAGATGACATCATCTGGTGTCAGGGTGGATGTTGTTCCATTTCGGGCCACAAGGAGAGACTTCAAAGAGGCAGAGCATCCTGCGAGGCAGCAGGGAGAGAAATAACGGCACGCGAGAACAGACGAAATCAGGTATAAGCCATAACCGGCAAGATTTATATTGATACACAGTGTGCAGTGATGATAACATTAAAAAGGAACCGCTGAATGAATTTGTAAAGCCTAAGGATGGTGGAACAACTGAGATGTACTCAATGGATAAGTCTTCCGTTTACATTATGTTAAGCCAGAGGCACACCTGGGAGTCTATATAAAGGCTGTGTGCCTTTCTCAAACACTTCCCAAACATCTTTCAGGCTAGTGAATCTTCAGAAAGCTTTAAAAAAATGTAGGACGGTTTGCACAAATCTCTTGAGAAAACAACCGACAGCTGAGATGTCTCTAAAACCACCTCTGTGTAAAACATTGCAGTCAAAGAACTGTTAAACACGACAGCATATTGACTATTCACTTTGAATGCTTGTTTTTTCTAACCCTTCATTGATTTTTTTTTTTTTTTAGTGGCCAAATGTTTAAAGGTCACATAATGTTAGACGTTATTAGTGGGCTGACTCAGTTTAGTGAACTTCATTCAGATTCTTCTAAAGCAACTTGGATGATGTAAATTGTATAATTATTCTTTCGGGAATGAAGCTGATAAGCAGTTATGTTATTATGTTAGCCAAAGTGGTTTTATTTTAAAAGATGATTATTATTAATATGTTGCTTCCATAGTAATTATGGTAACAAATTAGTATTCCCACTGACCTTAAATGATGTGTTAATGGATCTGCTTTCTTTTTTAAAATAACCTCTGTTATTTAAAATTCAGTTTTCTTTCTTTATTTTTCCATATGTATTTCAAAAAGGCTTAAAACATAATACATTGTTTTATATCCAGACTCTCTGTGGAATGAATCAACTAGTAAACACTTGTGAGATTTGGTCTTTCAAGTAAAATTAAATATCGGATATTTTCACAGTATCCGGTGACGGTTCCCTTGAGGTCTTCATGGCCAAGGCATGAAAAAGTATTTTTTTCAAGAATTCAAGTACCGTCAGCATAGCAAGAATAGATTTAAGCTGTTGCAGGTATGTGAAAAAAAAAAACATACATGAACAGGAAGAAAATCAGACATTTTCTGACCCAGAAATCAAACTTTAAATATCTTTCTAGCAGAGTTTTCCCCTCCTCTCTCTCTCCATCCTGTTTCTCTCGGTCTCTCTCTCTGTTTCTAGCTCACACAGAGAGAGACTCACATACTCCGTCTGTCCGTTGAGACTTAGACAAAGCCCGGTGGGTGGTCACTTCTTCAGTGGGTTTTTTGCCCTTGGAGTCATGGCTCCATTTGACAAGGAGAGAGACTAAAAGAGAGGGGGAAGGAGGAAAGTGAGTCTAAAATAGAAGGATGAGGTAGAAAAATTTCACATGGCGCAAATGGATGGAGCCATTAGTGGAAGAGAGGGCAGAGGAGAAGAGTGGAGCTGTGAAACTTAAAACACACAGGCTGCAGAGCAGGCCAGACCCAGGGCGCTACAGAGAGAGGAGTCAGCGAAGCTCTTTGATGGTCCGGTAAACAGAGCAGGCGGCTGTACAAACACCAATCGAGTAAAAGAAGAAGAAGAAGGAGGAGGGGAGAAGGTAGCACCGATCCCTCCCATAATGGGTGAAATGTGACAAGCATGATGGTCCCCCCTCCCCCGGGGCAAAAATGTCTTTGTGCGGTGCCATGGTGATGGCTGGTGTGTTGGCGGAAGCTGATGTCATTGTGGGCTCAACTCTCAAAAGACAAACCAGCATCTGACTGGAGAATCAGGAAATGAGACCTGCTGTGTACACATGCTGGCACTGTTTATAGTGAACACACACACACACACACACACGTTGTGAGAGCACAGAGTCGTATTATTGTATATGAACTGAGAAAAAAAGACAGACAGACACACATGAAGCTCAAAAACATAGATAGATAGATAAATTATCATATCAAGAGTCATTTGCATCCCTATAAACCAAAAATATGTCGTGCTACTTCACTTCTTAAAATCTTCCGTCACATGGAAGGTTTAGCAAATGATCGGTTCCCAGCACTCAACAGACCCCAACACAACTTTCATGTAATTTTCTGTATTAAACCTTTAGAGGAGGCTGGAGCCTATCCCAGGTGACACTAGGCTAAGGCGGGGTTCACCCTGGACAGGTCGCCACTTCATCGTATATAGAGACAGACAGCCATTCACTTTCACACCTATTGGTAATTTAGAGCGACCAATTAACCTGACCATGTCTTCGGTCTGTGGGAGGAAGCCAGAGATCTGGGAGGAAACCCACGTAGACACAAGGAGAACATGCAAACTCCACTCAGAAAGGCCCCAGTTGGCCAGCTCTAGGTTTGAATCCAATCTATTACTTTTAGAAAACAGTGTATTTTTTTTTGTTTGTATGACATTTCATAGGAGACGAAATCACCAGTTCTAGTCCATCGTTCTGACATTTTTCAGGCTGTATCGCTTCAGATAATGTGAACCTTGGCTTCTCCGTGTCCCCATCTGTCCTCGTTCCTCCCTCCTCCCTCTCTCCCTGTTTGGGAGCTTTAGGACAGGTCTGACTGATGACAGAGGCTAAAGGTGATCCCCGAATCCTGATTATAAAACCCAGCATGCTCTCTTTCTGCAACACTACAAAAACACTCATACACACACACTCATACACACACACACACACACTGCAGCTTTTGCAAACCGACATGGATGCTTGCACACACGCATACTGTACCTACACGCACATATGAGCGCTTCCACCTTCACCGCCTTTCTCTAAATACTAACAAAATGTGCAGGGCTCACGTGATATCTGCAGTGTACTGTACCATGTATGTACTTCTCTAGTATTTGGGGATTACTTTGATCTGCTGCAGTCAGCCCAAAGTAATCAGGCTGATCCAGAGCCCTCCAGCTGAACTGGCAGCAGCACTGCATGGATTTCTCATTTAAGTGAGGATTTGGTTTATCAACAAACTGGATTGCACCATCCGTTACTCTAAATTCAAAACACCATGTTCTGTGCTTGCCATGCGGTAGATTTTTTTTTAATCAATTCAGCTTGAGAAGAGACTAATTGTTTCTGATCTGCAAAAATGTGATGGACCCAGCAGAATGAGAGGGTTATATGTTTTTAGCAGCATTGCAGCTTGATTGGTTTTAGCTTTTCTCCCCTGACTACGTAGGATCTGGTAGAATATTAGCTGATCTATAATTCATACAGCTCTGCCTCTGCCTGGAATCAAACCACGATGAAAAGGAAGCTGTGCAATCTGCACGTGTTCAAGAAAAGTACACGCAGCAAGTATTCAGCTCATCTTAACGGCTCTTTTCCTCAAGGTCATCAGTTACAGAGAAAACATGATGGATGAGAGGAGAGAAACATTTCGGTTTGCCACAACTCTTTAACCCACCCACCCCCTTTCTGATCCCCCTTCTATTCTGCTAGTCTGGTTCCAAGATGGAGATTTGGCAGACGCGCACAGAACCAGCAATATTTGTCCAAGTCTGTTTTTATGTTGTGCTAAAATGCTTCCCTTTCACATTTTGAGGACGCAGGACAGCGTGAGTGCTTTGTATACACCATAAATACAAATTTCTCCCAATCTTTCAAACAGTTCATTTCCACACAATACGCCAAAAAAAAAACATATGCAAACATATTTATTTTTTTAACCATTTGGATTGGTATCTATATGTACTATATTACCATTGGTGATGTTTCATTTAATTTCCTTTTCTTTCATTTCTTTTCACATATTTTCGTTTAAAATGAAATGAAATGAAGATCAGGGAGACAAAACAGGTGAAGAGGCGCTGTCCGTGAACTGCACCGTCCCTAGTCGTCGGTCTGGGAGAACTTTCCTTCATGAAGTGAGGAGGAGTGAAAGGACTTCGGGGAAAGGAGGAGAGGAAGTAAGCACATATAGTTAGGAGTTGTCCTTCTGCTTCGTACGTCTGCTCTGCATTTTGTCCTCCTGATTTCATTACAGGGTAGTAGTTTCAGTCCATTGTTTGTGCGTTTGGGTCCTCCGTCTTCCAACACTAACCCAGCATGCACACGCAAACAGTACAGACCCAGCCCAACGTAGTATATCTGAACTTCTGTGACATTCACCAGCTGCTTGTGGGCTTGTGATAAGCAGTTGTAATTAGACATTTAAACTCACGTCTCGCACTCTTTTTCTCTCGCACAAACACACTCGGTCACGAACAAACTCCTTAATCTCATTCTCTCTCTCTCTCTCTCTCTCTCTCTCTCTCTCTCTCTCTCTCTCTCCTTTCTCTGTCTTTGACTCCTGCTGCTTCTCGCTTTTGACTGCTCCCCCTTCATTCACCCATTCTGGCACGCTCCTCTCTCTCTTTTTCTCCCTCTCCCTCACTGATGGGATGTCAGTGGAGGATTTTAGCCTATGGGTGTAGATGTAGTAGGAGCTGGGAGTTGATTCCTCTCTCTTTTTCACTCGCTGTCTGAGAGTTTCAGTTTTTTTTGCAGCTGAGACCAGATTGTCTCTGGATGTTACTTCCTATCGAAAAGAAAGCATTAAGAACGTCAGGGATATGTTACTGTGAGGTATGTTTGTTTTCTGTTTAGCTTTGTGTGAATGTTTGAGTGTGCCCGTGCGTTCTGGTCACATAAAACAAGGCCCAATGGCACAGTTTCGTGGCAGTTTTGTTTTTACCCTGTTTTTAAATGCTTTCTACTTTGCATGAATGTCTTCCCATAACTGAACATCCTACACACAATCAAATGTCTGCCTTTGTACTGGATGGGCAACATTAGTTTAGCTTTATATATTTATTAAAGAGATGACCATTGTCTGTGTTCGGTGTAGCATGTTTCTTTTGTTTCTTATTTTTTCTTTTGTACCTGCATGCTGTTGTTTGCCCTTAGATGTTGCGTGTTTACCGGCTGGCAGCGCCAAAAAAGGGAAACAGGTTTGTTGGCTTGTTCACTGCACACTCAAACACTCCTCCAAAAAAAGCCTTTGGGGTGCTGGATGTCAGCTGGGAATCGTCCCAGTTTCAGAGGACCTTGGGCGGCATTCACCAAAGCTGTGTAGTTGTGTTACGGTGTGTGCCTGTGCATCAGTGTTTAGAGAGAATGAAACAGAGAAGAGGGGGAAAAAAAGTGATGGACAAAGCACAAAAGAACAAGTTAGGGAGGGAACTAGAGGCATGGATAAAGAAGCAGACAGAAAAGTATACTGAAGAGACAGGGAGAACAGATTTAACAGACTGTAAAGCTTTTTCTGCTTGGTGTGACAGAATGTAGCAGACATGGACATAACTCTGCGTCACCCCACAAAACTCTGCTTTTGTTTCACAGGAGCGCACAGATGGGCTCATTCAGAGGGCTGAGGTTATACACACCAAGTGTGTGTTTGTGTGTGCATGTGAAGGAGTGTTGGTGGAAGCTGTTGGTGTTTAGTGCTCGGGATGAGATAATGCTGAGTTGTGACTGTACATAATCAGTCATGGTAAACTGATGTACAAGCAGGACTGTATCAGTCACGGCTCCCCCGTTCAACAAGATGTGCGTGAATGTGTGTGTGTGTGTTTGTGTGTGCTATACCCATCTGTCCTCTTGTTCAGCCAGATTGTGGGCCTCTGTGTCTGGCAGCTTTGCACAAAGGTATCACTCTCCCCTGAGCTGAAAAGCTGTCCTCCAACACACATTTCCACAATGCCAGTTTTTAGTGTTTTGTGGCCCTCTTTTATACTTTTTTCTTATTGGAACATAGCAACAGAAGTGAAGTTGGTCTGTGGGTGGAGACAGCAAGAAACTAAATCTGAAAGCTGTAGTCTGTCAGTCTGTGACATGACGTGGTCCAGTCCCCTGTGCTGTGGTCAGCTGTTGAACCACATGGTCCCAAGACTTAGTCATCACCCTCCCTGATAATTATTGTTTGATTTATGAGACAGAGAAGAAAAGGCAAAATAGGAGTGCTGTGCAAGGACTTTTCCCTGCAAGGGTTTTGATGGATCTGCTGCTGTCATTGCTCTAGAGGTGTTCAAAGAATACACTGCTTCCCCACTGTTTTACTCATGTAAAGTAGTCCACTGACTGTGTTGCAAGGCTGAAGCCCTGTGGCTCTGGCAAGATTTAAATTACCTTATATGCATGATTAAGGAGGTGGAAACCTGTTTGCAGAGGTGTATGAGGACATGTGGTGTGGTCATGCTGTATAGTATTCAAAACAGAGTTTGGAATTTTCATTAGTTTTAATTTTTTTAATTTCATCTTTTTGTGTGGAGTTTGCATGTTCTCCTCGCGTCTGCGTGGGTTCTCTCCGGGTTCTCCGGCTTCCTCCCACAGTCCAAAAACATGCACCTTAACCATAACAGGTTAAACAGGTTAATCGGTCAGTCTAAATTACCCATAGGTGTGAATGTGAGAGTGAATGGTTGTTCGTCCCCTATATGTCAGCCCTGCGATGAACTGGCGACATGTCCAGGGTGAACTCTGCCTTCGCCCAATGTCAGCTGGGATCGGCTCCAGCCCCCCCCCCGCGACCCTCCAGAGGATTAAGCGGTTACAGATAATGAATGAATGAATGAATAATGAATGTTTGCTTTTTGTTTTTAGTTTAGTTTTAGTTAGTTTTATGAACACTTAAGTATTTCTATTTGATTTTGAGGAAATTACTACTTTCAGTCTAGTTTTTTATTTTAATGTTAAGCCATTCTATTCTTGTACACAATGGACAACATAACATTGGAGGAAAACTAAAACAAAGTTGATTTTACCTGTAATTCTATTTAATTTTAGTTCAATTGGCATTGATCATTGTTCTTTTATTTCAGTGAACACAATGACTTTTCTCTGGTAATTTTAATTTTCATCCCTGTTTTCATTAACTATAATAACCCTGATTCAAAGAGGTAAAACCAGACAACCTGTCACCTGGAAGGTTTCCTTCTGCTGTCTGTCGAGTCAAAGTCGAGAAAATTCCTGTTTGATAACACCTTTTATTGTGGCCATTGTTTTGGCCAAACGTCAGTCTACATTTTTGACGTCGAACCTTTCCTCATTCCCCAAGTGCAGTCTATTCTTAGATTGGTGTGGCTGGTTATCGCACTTACTGGATTTCCTTTGCATCTCCTATAACAGACAGCCCCTCTTTCACCCCCTAGAAAAAAATACATAGACACATACACTGACCTTTTAGATGCATTTTATGAGTCTGATGTCAGAAGGCAGACAGCTGACTGTGCAGACACAAGGGTTGGGGCTGGATTAAAGGGGGTGCCATTCATCTGGGGTAGCTATTGTTTTGTCTCACCCTCAAGTCTGATTAGTGTAAAATGAAATCCACACCAATATGTCATATTTAAATGAGGTTAACTCTGAAAATGACTGCGATGTCTGAGGGGAAATCAGAGGTGTTATTTCTATTTGTATATGGGACTACAATTCCTTATTCAGTGATTAGTAATCTTAGAGGCTGATTTTACATACATTAAATAATTTAAAATTGATAAAACTGATTTAAATGACTTGAATGAATAAACAGTTGAACAATATATTTGGTAAAAAATCACCAGGGACTGATTTTCTCTTGACTGACTACTTGTGTTTCTCTCTTAATATCAAATAATCTATTCAGCTCGATCAGATACAGTTACATACTTCAGAATGTAATAAAAAGAAAGATGTATGTATTATCTAATTCACAAACTATTATAGGGTATTTGTATTTTTATTATTCAGCCGTGTTTATGGCAGAGTCAGTCTGACAGTCAGGCGACAGTTTGCTCACACTGAAATACGCTCGACTTGACAATACTTGACTTGTAATGTAAATTCTCTAGTGCTACCAACAGGGAAACATTTTTATGCTCAAATAATTTAACATCTATCTCATGGGTTAGCATCAGTAGCATTTTTACATGCTAATGTTACCCTTTCACTCAAAGCACTGCTGCACATGAAGTACATCAACATCACAGAGCTGCAGACGAAAATATCTGTG
Source organism: Coranthus polyacanthus (assembly GCA_037367275.1). Lineage (NCBI taxonomy): Eukaryota > Metazoa > Chordata > Actinopteri > Kurtiformes > Apogonidae > Coranthus > Coranthus polyacanthus. The sequence continues at coordinate 9,948,576 of JAPQRN010000015.1, forward strand.
TTGGTATATGTTGAAAATTGATCTTGAAGTGAGAATAAAATCCAAGACTATTCTTGCAAGTTAGACTCATGGGACTGGGCAGTTGGCCTAGTCCTACAGCAGCTAAAGCTAATGACAGGTGGTGGGGAAGCACTTCTGGCAGCAGCAGCAACATGTTATTTGGGGGTGGCACACTTCCAGGACACTGAGATTAAATCCAACCCTTTGGTCTGAGATTTCTCCCTCTGATGAAAACAATATCAGCAAAGCAGAGCTGTCTGCATGGATTCAATACTAAACAGGTGCAGCGCTTGTCAAAAAGGTTGACCAAGCCCTATATGACAGAAGTCTTTGTCAATGGAGGGAGAAGCTATTCCCCATGTGACCTCCTTGTTCTATAGAAGACTTCCGCATATTAATACAGACTGGCTGGCTACTGGCATGTGACTGGCCTTGAAAACTTTGTTTCCCCTCCAGGGCTATTTTTGGACTCTATGTCAGTAAGGGAAATCACTATCAGGGTCAGGGTCAGGGCTTGCCAGGACTTGCTTCTGTTGCATTTGTGTGTATGTGGATGTAAATATAAGTTGCTTCAAACCTGTTTGTGAAAAGGCACGCGTGCTTGTTATCGTGCTTGTGTAATTGTATATTATATTACATATTTTGTTTGGATATTTTGAATTGCTTCTTTGTCTGAAAGGAGCATTTTTTGATTAAGATGTGGGATAAGCCGATATTCTACTTTCATGAACATTCTTTAAACATATACACAGAGCATTCAGAATATGTGTCTCAACTGGGGTTTTTACCATAGTTGCAACAAACGATGTCCTGCCTGTTTACGGTCAGCTCGGTACAGTGTATCCATAAACCAACTAGCAAACAGTTTGCTAGTTAGAGCTAGAGTAAGTTGAAATACTTATATTAAACAATGTCTGGATATGCGCAAACATCGCAAAACCAAAATTTTCCATATTGCTGTAGTTGTTGCAGTGGTAAATGGGATGTTAGGGTATAATTAGTCTGAATATGCACAGCTGCTGTTGACACTGTGGAGGTAAATTAGTTTGTCAGGGACAGAGAGAATAGCTGCAGCCTCGCTGTAGCTAATGGTGAACCTAATAAACCAAACAGAGTTGAAAATGTGTGAAATGCCAAGATGATGACAAGGTAAGATGGTAAACGTTTGTCTAAAGAAGAAAAAGGTGGCAGAGGAGAAAGACGAGAAAGAGTGCAGCCCGAGAAGCAGCTGGCTCTCCCCCTATCCTGCATTGTTTAATGTAGGAGGGCAGGTGCATGAAAGATAACTGCCTCACTGCTCTCATCACTACCATCCTGAAATACACACTCACACACACACACACACACATGCACCCTCCCCCTTGCACACAAACACTTGTCCACCTACCAGCTTCTTAATATGGGCTCTTGCCTGCAGCTAGACAGTGTATATTAAAGTGCTGAGTATGAGCCCAGCTGCACAGCCTGGCTAATAATTTGAACAGGATCGGTTAAGCACTCCCTTTAAAAACACTGCTTTGATGTAGCTAAGAAGCCGTGGGGGGAGTTTACACTGAGATGAAAGATAACGTCTGACTATAATGTTTGCGTGCCTGGTCTTAAATCTGTCATCTCTTACATTCATCCATAATCAAATTGGGTCAATACTTAATGGAGCATGATGCCCCCCCCCCCCAACCCCAATGCTATGATACACTCCCACCTACTGTCATGCTAATCTTCTATAGTTCCCCGTCAAATAGTTGTCTACGACGGAGGAGATGAAAACAAGACTGTGAGGGCAATTAAAAAGACAGGTGTAGAAATGTTTTGACGGGGAGACGGTATGAAGCAAAGATACAGTATAGAGGTTTAATGTCAAGAGCTGAGAATAGAAGATGAAATGGAGGAAGGGGCCATGAAACGCTATCTGTCACTGCAGTAATATTCTCTTATCTTAGCTGGAACTGCACATACGGGTTCTGAGGAGAGACAGATCATGTCTACCAACATTTCAAACCATACTGTTAAGGGTATTGCTCTGACTTTGGATTAGAGACTCCCTGTGTGTGTGTGTGTGTGTGTGTGTGTGTGTGTGCAACCACAAGTCTGGTATTTTCATGCCCTTGATATTCCTCACTTCCAAGATTTAATACAAACTCACCTCTCCTACCTCTCACCTCTGTACTCGTAGTTTGTCTCTGTTCATCCCTCTTGGATTTGGCAATTGACCTTACAACACAGGAAGGATTCTGCCTCAGTTGAAGCTAAGACAGCAAAGCTTACCTTACTGTAAAAAGGGGCTGATATGGACAAGTGTGATAAAAGTGTTAAGTCCCCGTAAACTGTGATAAATCGGAATCATTGCATTTCTGAAAAGTGAAGCGTTAATACACGGTAGTCCTTAAAGATTAAAGGACTGTTACAACAGACTGCTGTATATTGAGTATGAGCAGTCACAGACAGTAATTAGCCTATAATAGACCAGCTGATTATGTAAACCATACAACTATTACATTAAAAATAATTAAATTAGCTTATTAGAAGAGAATTGCCCATCTTATTCCTTACTTGGGTTGCATGTTAGCCCTGAATACGGACAAATTAAAATGTCCATATGCAAGCAAGGAACTCTAACTCAGAGGGTATGTGAATTTAAAGTGTTGAATGAAGCCATATGAGAAGAAGGTAAGCCACAAATGGAAGAGACAGCCAAAATATCGTTGCAGTAATAATATAGATTAAAGTCATAAAAAAGATAAAGATAATGTTAAATGAATGAATGAATATTTTTGGTCAATATGCACTTTCTGGTACATTATAACACGTGCTTGATTGAAAAAGACATGAATACAATGATGCCGCAGCTACCGCGTTGCATCCTGGGTGACAGGAGAGTAACACACTAGAGCAAGGCCGCAAGGAGGTTTTAAGGGACAATGACCTCGGAAAAAGTCGAATTAGCCAGTGGAGCTCTGATTTCCCAGTCGTGCCCAGTGAAAAGAGAGCAAACAAGGAAGAAAAAACCGGACTGAACGAAGAAAAAAGCTTTGTAAAACTTGTAACAGACCCCCAGCAGTTACAGACTGCGTTCTCCAGATGCTAGCTAAACTGCGTCTCTGCCATGACAAGAAGACGCGAAACAAAAACGGCTTTTAAGGTCAGGTTACAGCAGCGGTGTATCCCTAGATGTACTGTATAGTGTTTTTGTACTGAATTGGCGTTTCTGTTTGCTAGCGTGAAGGGAGCAACATGTTGTAACTAGGGCGGGCGTGAAACTGTGGCGACGGCAGTTAACAGTCGCACTTCCGGTGGCGACTGGCGCGAACAACCAAGGCTGCTGTAAAATTGTTTAATCAGACAACTCCGTCTGAGGAAATGAAAATATCTCATTTATTTCTGGGCTTTTATCTTAGCGTTTTCTCATATCATCAGCAGCGACGTAGGTGTCTACGCTACGCTGTAAAAACACTTAACAGTTCAAACATCTAGCTAACTATCATAAATGTACATATGTTTTTTTTTTTTAGGAGTGACAACCAAGCAGTTTGACGTGAGTGTAGAAGAGATGCCGTATTTACTGTACGTGGAATAGCTCAAAGCAGGCGTTACTACACATGTGGCTAACTACTTTGACAAGTAATAATTGCTTCTTTACAGAGGTATTTTAAGGATAATTAAATGTCCAGTATCAGCAGCATACAGTTTAGCTTCAGTAGGGGAGATACTGTTTTTTGTATTGAGTAATGAGTTATCCACAATGCCCAGTTCATGGTGTCAGCATACATCAGTTGATAGTGGAAGAGAACCGTGATTGTTGGAAACTCGGAAAGTGCCGGTGGTTGGATAAGATCTCTGTTGAATAAAGGAGAAGCTGCAGACACACAGGCTGAGAAAGATGAGGGTTTGATTCAGACAGATGGAGAGATTTTCCAGGAGGAAAGCTAATTAAAAAACAGATGATGTGCGAAGACGTGTGGCAGGAAGGAAATCCCTTTTCCCTTCCAGAGATACTTATCTCTCTTCCATTAGGTTTTTTAAAAAATTACTCACTAATATCTTAATCGCTTTCCTTGCACAGAGGCGGTGATGAACACCTCTTTGTTTGTGGAGGAACTGGGAGTATCAGTTATTATAGCTTTATCATTTCCAATAGTTTTTATTTTTATTTTGTCTTTCAGATTGATTTTTGATTTGTGTTTCAGTGTGAGTTTCATGAGGGCACAAGAAGTTTTGTTTTTGTGGAATTTACTGCTTTCAATTTAGTTGTAGTGTTAGTTTTTCAAGCATTATGAGGAAAACCTTGATTTATGAATGCACTATGAGCCATTAATATTAGTGGAAAATGAATCTGATTTTAACCCTGCAAATCTTTTTTATTTTAGTTTTCCATAGTTGTTTTAGTTTTTATTTAGTTTTCCTGTTGTTCAAAGCTGTCTTTTTTATTTTTGCATATGGTAACAAATTATTTTTTTCACAACATTTAGTTTTAGTCGCAGTTTTAATTAACCATAATAACCTTGGTGTGTATAGTGTAAGTGCGTGTCTTTGTTTGATTTATCTCTCAATGGCCAGCTTTCCTCCCTCATTTCCAAGGTCAACATGGAGATTATTAGCAGAGAGGCACTAGTAATGACCGTGGTGGTCATTAACTATTCATCACCTCATGCTACACTGCAGGACCAAGTGTTTGAGATTATGTGTGTGTGTGAGTATATCGGGAGTTTTGGCCAAGCACGTCTTTTGCATCAGCATTAGGCTCCCTTATGTGTTTTGCTCTGTGTCTGTGTGCAAATGAGACATCTGGCTGGCTTACTTCTAAATGGGAAATTTCCAAGCACACCTATTCAGGCTCTGTTGTGCCACTTGTCTCTCTGTTCACTTTGTCTGCCATTCCTGTTTTTTTTAAGGGCTCTTTGGAAAAAAGTATGTCTGTTTGACCACAAACTCCTTTGGGTGTGTACACTACATGAGGTGAATCCAGGTGCCTCCCCTTTTTTGTTTGGTGTCCCCCTCTTACCCCAGCTTCTTGATGTGACTGAGGAGAAGAGGGGGTGGATGCTTGTGGAGCTGGGGGTGTAACTGTACCCTCAGATGGAATAAGTGGGGTGGGTTCACTTGGGTCTGGAGAGGGGGAGGGATATAGAAAGCGAGAGAGAAGGGACAGATGCAAAAGAATGAACAGCTCCAAGCGGCAGAGTTGCCATGGCTACGGGGAAACGGATGAATGAATGACATCACAGTGGCGGGGAGGTGAGAGAGTGTGAAATTGATTTGGTGGTGGAGCACGGGGAGGCGGCTCGCGTTGGGTTTTCGTCGGGCAGACACATTTCTCTCTTCTCCGTACTCTGGTGTCTCCTGTAGACGTGTTCCCACCGGTAAGGCTTCTTTTTCCTCCTGCCTTCTCATTACAGCTGATTTCGTGGACGGTAGAGGGTGTAGGTGTGATTTTCTGTCTGGTAACTCTTCAGATTTTAACAACATGTGAAATGAACCGAATGAAAGAGGACATGTGTGTGTTAACATGTGTGGATGTCATGTGGTTCCCCGGCGTGCCACTGGAATGAAAGGAAAGGCAGATGTGCCGTGCAGTTGTCATGGGTCTAAATATACCATAGATGCCTAGTGTTTAGGAATGTGTGAGTTTCGGGTTAGGAATGAACAGCTGATTATGCAGGAATGATTTTAATCTGTTGAACGAGATATCTTCCCTGAAATGAGTGTATAGGTTGTCTCACTTTGGAGCTGAACTTCATCATGAATGTATTAATATTATGTATGTTTCTCAGGATTAGAGAGAAACTCTGAGACATGTTATGTTGTTGTGATGTTATTAAGCAACTTGGTGTGCTGATTCTTTCAGTTATCATTTGATAATTTTCTAGTCCCAAAGGAAAATTGTCTTGTTTCTTTGCCTTTCTGCTTAGGGACCTCAAAGCACATGTGTTACTGAATAGCACATGTATTGCCAAAGGACACTTTAGGAGAAACAGTGTTTTCACTTGAGTGTTCCTCCTGTGAGTTCAGTGGCAGACCCTTTACTATTCATCTGGCTGTGTGATTAATGTTGGAGTTGACCTGAATTGACCCCACGAGGGCCAAGCAGCTAAGGTTGAAGGGTAGAGGCAAAACAGCAAAGCCAATCAAAATCCTTAACTCAGTATGTCTATAGCCAGCATCCTGAGTATGAAAACAGATTTCAGGGATCAAGGGATAAACATTTAGGCTTGATTTGGAAAGCGTAATCCATTACTAGGACTATCAGCCGGTCTGTAGATCTACTGGAATGCAACATGTCTCACAATGTGGAGGTGAGTTTGTGGTGGTGGCTCATTTTGTATCTCTTCAGTGGCTGCCATCAAGACTACATTATTAGTATGGCAATCAAGCTTCAAAGATGCTGCGTTGCCTCTTACAAGCTTAAGCCCCTTGTGGAACATGCAGTGCCCCTGAAATTTCCCAGACATTACCTTATGGAGCTGTATGTGTGAATGCAAATGTCTGAATCAGTTGCATTAAGTAGACTTTCACCTGTCAGCTTCTCCGTACAAAGTCTGTGTAATGTCTGATTGAGCCCATGTGTGAATAAAGCAGGTCATTGTCCAGAGAATTCACAGCGTCTTGATGATGTTGATAACATTGCTCAGAGTTTAAATGCTTCATACTCTGTTCTGCTTGCCTTTATATTGCCTTTCCCCTCTTTAGTTGATATTACACATTTGTTAATACTACCGTACATGTAGTATTGGAATCAACGCAAAAGCAGTCATTATTACAGATCAGTCCTCCTACTCCTGCACACTCTACCCAGGTGCCACCCCTTGCCTAAACCAAACACAGTTTTATCAGTAGGTGAGAACGCATCTAGCACAGACAATCTCTGGCATGTGTGAAAGGGCAACTCTGAATAATGTCTGGACATAATTCTGTGGATGTTATCCCCTGTTAGTTCATATGTCAAAACAACTATACAGAATGTAAAGAATGCTGTTGTGTCTAATGACAGTATGTAGAGACACATTTACATTTGAATGAGCATTTTCGCATGTAGCAGCTGTTCAACGCAACAGTGCTGTTTTTTTTTTTTTATCCTTAAATTGCAGCAACATAGTATTGTGTCGTGATAACACTTGTATAAACTTGTAAAAATGAGCAATACTTAAATCTCTCTGGCATCAGCACTTTAAAAATGAATAAAAAATGAATAGTGAGGGGATGACTGTACAGTACATGAGGCACTTTTAAACTCTGTAATTTGAAACTGAAGTGCGTGCAGTCTTTTCAACAGTGCACATCAAGCAAACCCCTTGGCTTGTTGCGTTTTGTGAGTAGATATCTTCAGGGAGACTGTTAAAGTGTTCCAGCACAGATAGTTTAAAACAGTGTGGCTTGTCATTTTAAAAGCTCAACTGAGTGGATGTGTGTTAGTCTGCCAGCTTTTGTATAGCATGGTGGGGGGCACAGGTGGGTCAGTAGTGAAGAGCCATGCCAGTCTCTCTTTATGACTTTCTCCGTGCTGAGAACAGAACTGCTCTTCACAGTGAATGTTTCAGTAAATTCAGGTCCTCTGTTCCCTTTCTACTACTGGCATCACATTTTTCTAATGTTGACTCTGTCTCTCTTGTGCACACTTCATAACACACTGGAAACTAGGGGGCATTTTAAGGAGGTTTCTTAGCGACAAAAACTGTCGTGTTTACACCATACCGAAGTCAGCCTATGCGTATGTGTGCATGTCTTGCTAGTGTTTGTCTGTGAGCGCATGTGTATCTGCATATGTATTTGTGTGTTTGAGTGTATTTGTGAAGACTGTCCTTCCTCATTGTGGCATCTGCTGGTTAACAATTCTGTGGTCAAATACACACTTAAAGACAGCTTTTGTCATGTCACATTATAAGCTGGCTCTGCAGGGTTTTATAATATGTGAAACTGGTTGTGTTGAAAGAGCAATTACACTTTCATTCACTGTATGTAAGTTGTAAGGAGTTTAAAAGGGTCAAAGAGCATGTTTTTATGGAGCACCATGATGTCTCTCTTTCTCTCTTTGATTTATAATTTCTAACACACAGCTTATCTGTGTTTTCTATATGAGTCTTCCTACTGTAGATGCCGCCCCAAAGGTGTTGTTTCCAGTCATTGAAAGCTACCATGAACCTGTTTTAGCTGAAAACTGAAACCAGGCATTGAACTATCATTATTACTGTAATATACTGTAACTGGATCAGCTGCAGAATGTTAAAATGGAAGCTTAAAAAAACTCATATTGTATTATTTTTATTAAATATAAATGACAGTGACTGGTCTAAACAAACTAATAAGGTACAATAAGATAAAAAGAAATTACCTTTATTTGCTTAAATGAAGGTAGTACTAAAGTAAAAGTAAAAATAAGTAAAGTAACTAAATAATCAGCATATTGCCAATGATTCATAAATGAGTGTCTACCCTTTCTGACAGTATCTCATCCCTTTCCCTAATTTTTCATATTATTTTCTCAGCATTTATTAAGCCTCATGAAGTGGTAAAGGAGAGGTAAAGGACAATGTAATGGTTCTGTGTTATTGTTTTGTTGTTTGTAACAGTGTGTCTCAAGCTGATTTTTTTAGTCCTTAATACTACTTTTTACATGTCTTCAGATGCAGTCGATACTGAAATGTTAGGATGTCTGTTTGCCATCTGTATTTTTACTTGTCAGTTTTTGTTCTGCAGGTGGTAGATCTAGGCTTTGTCTCTTTTATTCTAGGCCTCTGAGTAGTTATAACTGAATTTGAATGAAATTGAACTTGTTTATGTTTGCCATGAGATCTAATGATTAACACCAGATGGGGGACGTGCAAACTTGCAATGTTGACAGTGAAATAGTAAAGTCTTTGTTCTGCATGTACAGGATTTTTTTTACAACTCCAGCCTAGCCTCAAACTGGAGTCTTTTTCAGATAGTAATATAGTTTAGTTTGTCTC
>JAPQRN010000015.1:9962785-9982630 GCA_037367275.1 Coranthus polyacanthus
CTCTCTCTCTCTCTCTCTCCTTCTGTTGCGTATTTTTCTTTCTCTTGCTCCCCCTGCTGTATCTGCATTTCCTTTATTTTCTATCTTGATTCCTCTCGTTTCTCTCTTGACATCCCTTGTGTTCTCTCCGTCTCTCTCTGTCCCATATCTACAAAAGAGGAAGACACCTTTAAGTCCCCCTCCCTTCCTGTTTTGGCTCAAAAGGTAGAGGATAGTCCAAAGAAGTGTGCATCTGTATGAGTCACTGCGTATGTGTGTGTGTGTCTTATGTGTGGGAGAAGGAGACAGAGAGGGGGTGTGTAAGGAGGTGAAGAGCATTGCGTCATTGGGGGTGTGTTAAGCAGGAGGAGGGTCAGCCGGCTGTCAGTCAGTGACGCAAGTGGAGCACGTGCATCAGTCGTGGCTGGGAAGACGTTGTGCGGCGGTTATCTGGCTGTAGGCAAGGAGAGCTAGAAACAGCTGCAGCTCCCCTCGCCAACGGCTTGACCGAGGGAGTGTATGTCTGTCTGTGTGTGTGCGTGTGTGTGAGTGCGTGTGAGTCTGGGTCTGTGCACGCATGTAGATGCTGCCTGGGCTGCAACCGGAGCTGCTGCTGCCGCTGGTGAATAATGCAGACAGGGGAACGGAGTTTGGATAGCATGCAGGGAGCCAGATTAATAATGCATCCTGCCGGGTTACATGCTCTGCATTAGTTAGTTTTGCTGGAACCTGTAGCTGCCTACTGTCTGCCTACCTGCCTGACCTACTCACTCCCCGCCTACCTTTTTGCCTGTTTGCCAGCCTTTTTACCTGACTGGCGGACTGTCTGATTTAGTCTGAAAATGTCTCACTACCATTTCATCAAATGCTGTAAGTAGCCATTCAGCATCTCTTTATGTGTGTGTGTGTACGTGAGCAAAGTGTGCTTATGTAGCCAATGCATTAGTGATGGGTTATGCCTTGTAATTATTGCATTCTGTATGCACAGTGTCACATCTTGTATGAAATTACATTCTGGATTGTGGTCACCTGCTCATGACACAGCAACAATCTTAACTTCAAATGGGTATGTGGTATGTTTGTGTGTGTGTGTGTGTGTGTGTGTGTGTGTGTGTGCAGTAAGTGGGTGTGTGAGCTTGCTGCAGAGAGCTGCTGCAGATGTGTGAAGTTGACCGGTGAATGCGGCAGGTAGTGGCTGAGGGGGATAAAAAGATAGAATTGAGCCACAAAGATGCAAAACCCATGAGCGTCTGGCATATTCATAACACACTGACAGACTGACACAGAGAGAAAGTCGTTTTAGAGAGAGAAGGACAGATGGAAAGAAACTGAGGGTGATTTAGAGCAGCGTTGGCGACAGGCTGGGAAAATGAAAGGAGGTTGAGGATGGGATGAGTGACATGAAGAATGTGGCCGAATGCTGCAAAGAGTGACGAGCAGACTCAGGGAGGAATGAGGGATAGTGATGCTGCTGTAATGGAGAAATGGTTAGTTAAAAGAGCACAAATGTGTGCATTGAATGATAGCATTTTCCTATCATTGATATCTTTTCTATCATTCTGACAGCTGACCGAAAAGTCAAACCTTGACTTTTGAGAGCCCAGTCTCACTGTCATCCAAATACATGTACCCATATACTGCACATTCTTCAGTTCACATCCTGTGTGTGTGTTTGTTAGTGCCCTTGTGTGCTATTTTCTAATTTACAAGCGTCTGCAGTGCTGTCAGTGTTATTAGCTGGAGCCTGCATGGGATGTTCCATATTCAATCAATAGCTGATAGTCTGGAGATGGGATGGCAGGGAAATAAAGCAACTGCTTTTATTCCTCTGTCTCTCTTTCTATCTCTCTGCTCACTTTACGTCTCTTCAGATTCATTCAGCTCTATTTCCCATTAGACTCAACAGTCTTTTCCATTACCTTTTCATTCATTTGCTGTTCAAAGCAATCCCTCCAACATCAGTAAATGTTAGTATTTAGAGATATGTAGTAGGAATTATTTGTTTAAACATCTAGTAAGAGGCAGGTAGTCTGAATGGGAACTGTGTGTTTGATTAATTGAACATTTATCTATATAGGCAACACAAGAATGTAATCATCACCTACTTTGTGGTGACATTACATTTAGCCACATTAATAGAACAACCAGTTGGACACATAATGTAAAATAAAATATATTTTTACTCAAAAGATGCACAACATTTAAAAACACTCTTGTGGCCTGCTGTGCATTTTCAAAACATCTTTGCACACAGACCATTTCATCTACATTCAGGTACATACAAGTGCATTTGCATTTGTGTATAAATATCTTAACAGTACAAACAAAATATTTTATATGTGTTGGCGTGTCCAGCTGCTCATGACACTATACTGATACCCTAATGTTTTGTATGTGAGTCAGGTCTGCATCGGCGTGCCATGTGATGCGACATCTGTCATGTGCTGCGTGCTCATGGTGTTACTGTAGCCTTGAATGCATGCTTGATAGATTGTACATGGTATGAGGGTAACAGAGAGTGCGAAGGATATAAGTGGAGAATCCAAAGAAGAGATCACAGTCACAGAGTCACGGCAGAGATGGAGGCAGAGATAAAGAGATGCAGTGTGACTTGACCATATCCACATTCTGTATAGGGAAACTGACTGGGATATTGTGGTTTATAGTCTGTGCATCTTACTGTGGCCTTTACCACTAGATAAGTATAAAATAGCATACAATTGGATGGATTATTAGGTACATTTTCAGTGACTTTTCCTGCAAATCTGTCTGTATTCCAAGCTCTTACTTTCATCAATGAAACCATCAGCTCTGTTTGCAAACATGCCTGTGATTACTGAGTTTTTGTTTTCATTTAATGTCCTACTGACCCTTTTACTCATAGTATATGCACCGCTGGCCAAAAGGATGCAGTGTGTGTAATGCATATAGCCTAATGCTCCAAAAGAGATGACAAGTCCTTTCCTTGATGTATTTTAGCCCCTTTATACATGAGAGGAAGAACTCAGTGCACCCACTTTCTCTGTCTACTGTGGACACAGACTGAACACTCACCATGAAAACTACTGCAAATGGCCTGAAGAGAAGGGTTAGCTGGTGGAGGGGGGCAAGTAAAAGGAAAGTAAAGTAGCAAGTAAAAGGAGCTGGGGAAACCTGGTTTGTGGTCAACCTGCAGCCAGGTTCTTAAACTAAAATACAGTGGTAGCAGACACCTGGCCTGAACAGTATAATAATGACACCCCCCCCCCCCCCGCCTGGAAGCTGAACACAAAAGAAGCTTTATAACATGTCTAACAGAGCAGATGGTATTGGTGCATTGTGCAGGAGGAGTGTGTGTATAGGTGTAGAAAAGAGGGTTGGAGGAAGCACGTGTCTGAATTTGTAGATCTAGTCTTAACACATCTCAGATGAGAAACAGCATTTCTGTATATAAAGCAGACACAAGGTAGAAGGTGCTGAAAAAGATTTGCATGTTGCTGTTGTGTTCTTGGTCACGAGTAATGTTTAAAGACTTTCCAGTATGTAGATATGCAAAGAGATAAGGAGAAATGACAAAGTAACATGGATTAGACAAAGGGGAGTGTAACACGGGAGCAACATATAGTATTTAGAGATGTAGAATTACTTTGAAACAGACCCACGTAGAAACAGAGATATTCCTAGGAGAGTTGATGGAACAAGAAGGCATGAGATATATAGACAACTGGGCAAAGAGAGATGAATTGATGAGTCACAAAGACAAATGCAAATGCAAACTCTCGCCGCAAATCATCATCTGAACTGTCTGTAACCTGAATTTGTCAAATTATGTGTTTGTTGTATAAGCTCTTATTCACTAAACATGTAAAAACTAAATTCCTTTGTTCATTTACAGACTTTATGGATAAAGTATGCATTTACCTTCATTTCTCCCTAAGAACACAAAATGAATCTCATTCTGAGTCAACCACTGCAAAGAAAGTGTACTCTATCTATCCAAGTAGACCTTAACAGTTAACAGCTGCTGCCATGTGATGAGATCTGTTTGGCTAAGTTCTGCCAAGAGGCATGGATATTATGCAGAGTCAGGAGAATCCAAACAGGAGCGACAACACACAGATGCTGTGATGCAAAGCGTTTCTCAGCTCACCTCAGGGGCCAAACAGACACAACAAATATCTTTTACAGTAAATATGCTAAATTAATGTCCTCACACCATCTGGGCAAATTACATACAACCGTAGACACACATAACAATAACACAGATGCAGTTAACTTGAAATAAAGCTGATAGCGTGTGTGTGTTTTATCATCTGAGCTCATTATCGAACTGTATTAAAGTAAACATTATGGAGTGTTTTCATTGACTGCTTGCCATCAAAACTTAGATGAAAACAATGCATGAAATACATTTGCATTATTTTGATGCAGCTATATGATTTATCAGTCTGATACTAAACTTGATTTGCCTTGTCATGCTCCCTCTCTCACTAGGTTGTTTCCAGCTATGTAACGTCTTTCGCCAGAACATGGAGATAGACCAGTGTCTGCTGGAGTCTCTCCCTATTGGTCAGCGCCAGCGGCTAGTCAGGAGGATGCGCTGTGACCAAATAAGGGCGTACTATGAAAGGGAAAAGAGCCTTCAGCGGCAGCAGGGTGGTATCAAGGTGCGAGTTCCACCAACCCACAGGAAGAAACATCACATCCACTTCAGCCTTGCTGATGTCGTACGGGACGCCATAATTCGCCATGATGACAAAGAAGGTGTGTATAGATGCAAGAGTGAATGTTGTGTGTGGGTTTGTGTGTGGCTATGTACATAGTGAATATTTGGGGGTAAGGCTGCTTACCAAATGTCCAATGTTGGCTGATACACACACGTCAAACAATTATTTGTCCTGGATGCTGGCCGCCCTTCTGAGAACAGTTCTGCTTTTATCCTGATATAAACAGCTTTCAAGGACAAAAATACCTCATGTGATGATAGATGGCAATCTGCTGTTGAGAACAAACAATAATTCCAACTAATGAAAAATGATTTGAACAAGATTTCTTTTGATTTTAGTTATGTGTAATTTAAAACTTTTAGAGGAGTGAGAGTGGGCCTCTAGGAATGTTTTTGGGTGTGCCTTTTTTTGTCAGTATTCATTTCTGAAAATGTCTCTTTGTGTTGGTAAATCTATGTTACCAATCCATCAAAAAAACACAAGATGTTTTCTCAAATAGAACCAGACTGCAGTTTTGCTCCCAATAAAAACATTCACATATACTAATTTTATTAATTATATTCAAGAGATATTCATGCTTTACCCTTAAGGGCACTGGTTTTAATCAACTACACTGTTTCTTTTATCTATGCCAGACATTTGCCAGTCATTTAGCCAGCTGTCTGTGTGTATTTCTGTCAGTTGAGCAGTCTTTGCAGGTCACTGTGTTAATCTCTGCTCTCTGAATGCCAGTGAGGTTCAGCTGGGGTCTGTGGGAGCAGCTGGTGTGCCATTGCAACAGCCCCAGTGAAACCAGGGTTCCTTGGCTTGGCATAAATCAGATCTGCTACACCTGTGCCTTAAGCCTACCTACTGCCCAATCTGCACCATGTCACTGAACTGGTACCAAGCTACTGTTTTCTCTGCCATGGTAAGGCCTTGTGACCTTTCAGTGGTGTTCAAGGCAGAAACTGGACCTAGATGAAACAAAACTGTAGAGTGAGGTACACCAAGCCTTCATGAGGGACAGATTTACTTCTAATAGAACTAACTCAAGGGACTGCTAGAAAGCTTTACAGACTTTTCCTGTCATGTTGTTGTGTCTTGCACTTGTGACTGCACTGCAGCTGTCTCTAAGGGCTTGAGGGTTTGTTCAAATGCTTTCAAGTGGCATTAATTTAGATGGATCTACTGGATACATCCCAATGAGCATTCCTTAGCAATACTGGTTGGCTGAGTGATAAGAGATTTTCTTACCTTTGCAGGTAAGACTAATGTTGAAAGATTTCTGGATTGCGTAAACACTAGGGCTGCCCTCAGAAAGTCAATGATTCAAATCGTCTGTCAGGAGGAGATATGAGGAATAAATAAACAAATAAAGGGACCTTTTTCACTGTAAACCACCATTTGGGAGGTGAGCTCCAAACAGAGTATCGCTTCTGGTTTCCGTACCCAGACCTACTAAGATGAATGCACGGAGGACAGAAACCTCCCATGGAGGTGAACGCCTCTAAAATCCTACAGATGTAACCATACTGGTGCACATGTTCCCATGACTCTGCTGCATTTAATGCACTCAGAATCATCACTGAAACTCATTATCTGATTGCCAGATAGTCTATGAAATAGTTCAATATTCGCCTCTGCTATGACTGATAAATATTCGGGTACAGCCCTACTAAACACATTCGTGGCGTAGAGAGCCTATGGGTGGATAGGGGTACAAGAGTTGCAGTTAGTAGTTAGACAGTAGTTGACTTACCAGTTTTGCTAATGGTAGCCCAATCTCCTGCCTGAAAAGCAGATGCAGTGCTGACTTATCTGAATAAATGATGCAATGAGCCTTATATCAGATACAGACATGAAAAGCAGAAAAATGTCATGAGTTGTTGATTGCATTTTCTCCTAAATCTTTATATCCCTGATCCATCTAAGTGTGATGTGTGATATGAGACTAATTAGCTGACGATGAATGACAATGATATCTTTCCCTTTTTACGATTTCAGCACATATACCCCAGAAGGTTATGATTAATGAAGAAACTCATAGAAAGATGTTTTTGTGACTCATCAGTGTTTTTAAGACCATGTGAGAAGAGAAATATTAGCCACACAAGAATCAGTGAAGAAGTGATGAAGACTTTATAGGAAAATAGAATGAAGGGGATAGGCAGCAAGATTAGGTGAACCCTTGTTATGTCCTAATTAAAGTCTGTTTTTAGTGAGCCAGCTTCAGGATTAGATTCATTGATAGCACAGAAACTCAGTCTGCTGACATGACACAAGGTAATCAGAGATGTCCCACTTAAACACACACACACACACACATACAAAATTACTTATTTTCTTATCAGTTGTCATAGACAGGAAATACGGTAGAGCAGATTAGCTGGAGCAGGGTGGAGAAAAGAGGAAGCAGTGAACAGGATGGGAAAAGATGAAAAGTGAAAGCAAAAGAAATTGAATAGCAGGAGAGAAGCATCAATGTCTGTAAGTATATTAAAGGGTTAAGGGAAAAAAACCCTATAACACACAGCCATATAGATACTGGCATACTGCACCTCATCTTGCTTCTCCACTTCTTTCTCATATGTAAACATCTGGCTCACTTGCGTTCTGACATTTGGTTAAATTGCTTTTCCCAAACCAATCTCTGAATTTCTTCAAAGCGAGATACAAGTGGAAAAGGAGCAGCTGTTGCTCTTTGAGCCATGGATCAGTTTTTAATACATCTTCCCCACAAAACAGAATAATCATATAAAATGTAGTATTTGTCTTTAATTAGGTTTTACTGTGATTATGATTCATGGCAGAATTTGAAAAAAGGTTCAAGTTAATTAATTATTTAATGTATTTAAATATTCAAGAGAAAAATATGTCTTATGATTGTATTTTTAAATCTTTTAAAGCTGAACTCTGATAGCTCTGTCATTGTCAGTGCAACATTTTGTTAAAAAATTAAATATCTTGACCACTACATATGAAAATTAATTGTGAACATTAATGTTTTTATGAACATAAATATCAATGGCTTGTTTACTCATTCAGAGATCTACTTCTTCCCTGTTGGGGATTGTAGTCATCTGTCACTAGTGGGGAAGTTTTTTCCCCTGCTGTGCCCGTGAACTTGTTGTGAGGGTTTGTATGTGTGTCTGTGTCAACAGACTGAGGTGTCCTGTCACTTTCTTGAAGTGTAATTATTTAACGTGTGCATGCACATTCACAAGCAGTCTTCTGAAAAGCCATCCACCATTATTGATCGGACTGCACACATCCATCCTCCAGACATCTGTTCTCAGGCTCCCATCAGCCCTCTTTAGATAAGAAGTCTGACTTCATTGAAACAAGTGACCTTCAGTCTCTCAGTCTGACAGTGTGAAGATGTGCAATAGGGAGAAAAAACATTCATAACTGTATCTTTTTCTGTATGTTATGACATACGTTGGACAGCAGTTATATTCTAAATACACAAATAAACACACCCATACCATACCTGGGAATGTTCTAGAGGCAATATACAGCCGAAGCACAAGCTTCCTCATTTGTGCTTTGTGTGTCGCCTTCAGGTCTGTTAAAGGCAAAAGGCTGAAAGTTCTGTGTATGTGCATATGCTTTGCCCAGTTTTGTCTCTTAGACAGTAGTACTGTGTATTAAGTGAGAAGAGTGGAAAGGAGAGACTGGAGAAAAGATCCTCTATTTACCAGAGGCACTTCATTTTTATATTGTTCTGCCTACACACGCTGGCGATGCTGTTATTGGTTGGAGATACAAACACATTGGTAACGGTTCACGCCCGTGTGGACATCCCATGTACAGCAAAACAAGAGGAAAATAGAAAATACAGGCAGAGGGCAGGGTCTCTGCAGGTAAATACACCACCCATTTCTGACCTGGCAGGGTCAGAAATGATGACTGAGAAGGATTATTATTGTAACAGTCTATATACTGTTTTTTAAGGAAAATGTTATATACTTTGCCTATAAATTAATGTACCAGTTGCGATATTTAGTAATGTGTCCAGACATTAAGTTGTTTTTATTCTGTCATTCTTCACATTGATCCAACACAAACTACTGTCCTACATGATGGAGAAAACATGTCACCCTGTGACTGCCAGCCACTACATTATATATTATATACTATCCAATTCCTCAAGATAATTAAAAAAACAGCAGACTAAAAAAACTGGAGCAGTAAAAGGAGAAAATGGAGAATGTGTCTGTTGAGGAATACACTGATATTTCTCTGCAATAGATCAAGCTGTTTTTTTAAGGCTCATCAAATACCTGTCATATTTTTGACAGAACGGGGCCTGGGCCCACAGAGGGTATAGAAAAAGATGTCATGATAGCTTTTATTGAGACCCATTTTAAAACCATGTAACTTTCTCTGATAAAGCAGGGAGCCTGTTAAAGTCAAAGTATAGTCTATTGAGATTTTTCACTGGCAGTGAGTTTCTGTTATTAAACCTTTGGTTCACTTAATAACTCAAATCAGTGCTTCTTTGGAGGTTTGGCATTACAAGTTACAGGTCCAGCATGTAAGATTTAACAAGATTCTAATTGCAGAAATGGAATATAATATTCATAATTATGTTTTCACTATTGTCTCCTGAAAATAAGAAAAAAAACAAGTGTAGTCGGTCTGTAGAAAATTGTTGTGTTTTCGTTACCTTAGAATGAGCCTTTTATATTTATGTAGCTCAGAACAGACTTCTTCCCCTTTTTTAAGCTTTATGGGATGTTGGCATCCAGCGATAAGGTCCATTCCCGTCACCTACTATGTTTGAGAGTGGAGCAGAGCTAAAGATCCAATGTGTAGGATTTAGTGCCACCTATTTGTAAGGTTGCAAATAGCAACTAACTGGATAACTATTGCTTTCCAAGTGGTGAGGAGAACCTATGGTGCCTGATAAAAACGCAAAAGGCCCTCATTGGAGCCAGTGTTTGTCCATTCTGGGCTACTGTAGAAACATAGCAGTGCAACATAGCCGACTGCGTGGTAGAGACCTACTCCCTCTGTAGATATAAAGGGTTCAGTAAATCTTAATTTCAGGTGGTCATTCACTAATGAAAACATAATTGATTCCGTTTCTTCAAATAGATGCCCCCTAAATCTTACACACTCCTTTAATATCCACTTAATTCAAAAGCCCTCAAAGGACAAACCAAACACTGACTCTAATGAGTGCCTTTTTTTTTCTCCACAGCCACCATATAGGAGGGTGAGGGTGAAGTAGAGGTAGTATTCAGATGGTTGGAATCTGCAACTTCACCACTAGATGTCACTCTGTCTTCCCTACTGAACTTTTAATATGAGGGGAGGCAAAGAATGTGAGAGCATAAAAAAATACTACTTTATGAATTCATTTTGAAGTTGAAGCTGAAACACAGTGTTGGTGTATTACTTTAATTTGTTAAGTAGGTTTATAGTTCCTAAGGACAACTATATTCTTTCTCTGTCAATAGTGTCATTTTTCTCAATGTACTGTGCTGTGTTTTAGAGTTTTTTTCTCAATGGAGACGGACATACCAGTTAAACACTTCTTTAGGGGTTTTGTAGACTTGTCCTTGACAAATGGGTTCTCATTCAAAAGATGCTTTAACATAACATCCTGGTGCATTTTTTGGTAAATGTATGCAATGACAGAGTATGAGACTGTAACACTTTGAATCTTTGAACAATTGCTCCATCTTACAGAACTCATATGTATTCAGAGTTTATTGCAAGACTGTACAGTATCATTTTTCTCCATGATCGAAACAAGGGAAAAATTCCAAAGCTCATTCTAAAACATGAAGTAGTGATGTGAGACTATGACTCTTCTGGTATGACTGTGATACCCAGTGAGATACAGGTATTTATCAGGGTGAGGGATTTGAACACAATCTCATATTGGGCTGTCAGGGAATGGAGCTTTCCATCAGGGAGAATAATACTGGTTGCTGAAAGAGGAGAATTGGCAGTTAAGTATCATATTATGGTGAATGCATCACAGGGATTTTATCAAATTCATGAAATAGCATGGTCCAGTACATACAAGCCAAATAATTTAAAAGAAAGGCTGAAGAAAGGTGTAGTCAGTCTGTAGAAAATGTGTTTTCGTTACCTTACAATAAGCTGTTTATATCTACAGACAGTCCTCCATGTTTTGTTTTTATAGACATATAAACCAAACACAGGCTCTAATGAGGCCCTATTGCATTTTTAACAGTCACCATAGGTTCTCCTACCCACATGGAAGTGGAGGGTGAGGTAATCATTATTCATTTGGTTGCAATCTCACCACTAGATGCCAGAACAGACTTCTTCTTCTCCTTTTTTCTGTATTATGGTGGGTGGCATCCAGCATTAAGATTAATTTCCGTTACCTACTATGTTTGAGTGTGGACCAGAGTTAATATATCCTTAGCTAAAAAGCCTAGAATGGACAAACCAAACACTGGCTCTAGAACACACCTGGGCATTCAACGGCCCCCAGGCTGAGGGCAATGGGAAATCAGGAATAAAATGGAATTAAGTGTACATTATGCATGCAATACAACTGTATTGCTTTTATTTTGAAGGTGACAACTAATTTTTTCAACTCACATATGTTTGTGCATGAGTGCACGTGAGGGTATGCACCTTGCTGTAATGCGACGAAGTGAAGTTTCCAAGAGATGTGAGTTATTTGTTAGCTCTCAAGATGTCAGCTCCTGTTAAAAAATGATACAGAACATAGAGTTTTTGAAATGTACGTCTAAGTATTTATTTTCTGAAGTCAAACATAAGCCATGTGCTTAGTTAATAGAGAACAGGCCTGCTTTGCTTAAAGATTACAATCTGAGTCGTCATTACGAGACTAAACATGCAGACAGATCCTCTCCGACTGATGATCATCTGTCAGCTGTTGTTTGCATATTCACCTCAGACATTCAACCATAAAGAAGCCGTTTGTCACATGCTTTATACTGCACCTTCAAAAACTACCTTCAAAGTTTAACAAATAATGTTGCTAGTAATGCTAGTAATGCTCATGCATTATACCCTAAAAAACAATGTTCAGGTATTGACTGCATACCTCTAATTTGATTCTTTATAAAGTCATATATAGTTTTAGCTGTGGTTTGGTTTTGGGTACAGGTTGTTTGTAGGCCTGCATGATATGAGGAAAATCTACAATGTGTAAAAATGTGTGATAACATTCAAGTTTGCGGTGATGGTATGGCTTGCAGTGATGATATTATTAACATCACAGTCTCCACCAAACTGACACCAATTAATCAGAGGGTACTTAACAGCTGTCCGTCTGACAGGTCATATTTTCACATCTTTGAGGTCCTTTCAGATTTGGATTCTTCAAGAATGTTTGTTTGTAATTAGAGTTGACATCCAGTTCGTCCAATTCCAGGTGCCGCCTTTACATTGTTAAAGTCCCAGTCTGTACCTTATTTCTTTCTCTCATATACTCCTGTCCTCTCTCTCTTCTACTGGCTCCCTGGTTGCTATGGAAACTCCACATATGTCTCTAACAGCTGTTTTGCAATTTTCAACAAAATGACAGCCAACATTGCCTTGCGCTTACATTCACTTCCCCACCAGCATCTCTCTCTCCACACACAACAAACACACATGTATATGCACACATGTACACACATATACTTAACCCTCAGGACACCCAATAAAAAATCCTCTTTTTCCTCTTAAGGCCCTTTTAGGTCACTTTGTTTTGGTCATTAACTCCAGTCCTCATCGTGTATAGCAAATGTGAATTCATTTTCATATTTTTTACCCTTTAAATGCCAGTTTATTTACATAATGCCACTTTTTTTTTAACACAAAAAATGAACTATTTTCTATTTGAATACAAGGTGTTTTTTTGTGCAGGGATTATCAGTCTGAGATATGTCAATGATTCGCAATAATGCTGATTTTGATAGATTATTACTTTTTGTGCTATTACAAAAAATACGAAGCTTTGGTCTAGACAGTGGAAATTTGCTTGAAAACAAACACCAACTGATAGATTTACTGTGGAGAGAAAATTACTGTTTTTGCTTTGGGGAATAAACATGTATGTGACTTACTGGAAATCACTGGGAGGACATATAGTTAATCTCCAAGATTATATGTGTCGTTTTTTTACTTTTCTTTGAAGGAAGACCTTCAACCTTCATTCAATCATTAATACTTATGAAGTTCTTAATATGGCTGTCCCCTGTGCTATTTATGTATGTTCTTGGGAAATATTGCCTTTTATTTACAGCGGAATCAAATGAACTAAATTGTAAAAAACACATTTTAATTGTTACAACTACCTATTTTTTGTTAATGTTTTTTATCTTTATGGTTTAAATTCGCCTTAACTGATCACATTGATTGGACTGAAATTGCAAGTTCTGGCAACTTTAAAACAGGTTTCAACTGAGTCTGTTGTTTTACACTCCACAACAACATGATCTCAGTAGATTCACTGGTTAAACATACTGATTGTCACATTTATTTGTCTCGACAATTCTATCAATGGTACAACAGTGCTATTGATTCCTGTTGGAGATATTGCCAGGCAGACACTTTGTTTGGTCTTTATTACAGCCTCGGGGTCAATATGTAGCTCTTGACCTTCGACCTCTATTTAGAAACATTCTGTAATTTCCTATGATACTCAGGCAGGTTCTATAAAGGACTAGCACTAACAGGCACTAACAAATGAGATGTCTTTCAGACCTGCGACTGTCTTTGCTACTGAGAAACAACATACTTCACCTATTTCTTAGAAAATCATGCTGTAAAGTGGTCTGTTTGTAATTCAGTCTTTCACATTCACTAACAACCATTTGATACTTAATAGCCTGAAATGCCACAGCATTATGTATTCCCTAGTAACTACTTTAGCAGTAGATTAGGCTTAATTGGTGGTTTACAGTCTTGAGCCTCTATGGTACGCCGAGGAGATGGGAGATAATTGCTGATTGACTCCAAGGTTGGCCAGTTTTTTTCTCCACAACCATTTAAAGGCCATTAAATATTCAGGGATATTAGATGAATGGGGGATATCTGTGCACACACAGTATGTGTTTGGACAGTATGTCCATAATCATTTCAAAATTAATTCAATTATTACATTATATTATGTTATATTATATTATATAAGGTAGGGGTGGACCACATGGACAAAATCTCCATGTGGTCCATATGGTATATATATCATCATATTGCCTTAATTTAATATTATGTAAGATTTACCTTGCTGTAGAATGGCAACCAGTGAAAATAACAAAAGCCTATGAACCAATGAATTCTCTATAAGGAGATTCGATCACCAGTGGGTCAGTCCCCATTTAAATACAATATCAATACAATATCTCAGTAACAGCTTGATAGAAGAATTTGCCACAAATGTTTACGTGGACTCATTAGACTCAAATATGAACTGATCAGAATTTGGTGGCCAAAGGTCAAGGTCACTGTGACCTCATGTTTGTCCATTCTTCAAAGTGATATCTCAGGAATGCCTTGAGGGATTTTTTTCCTTCAAATTTACCATAAATGTTCACATGGACTCAAGGATGAACTCAAGGTTTTCCTAAGCATTATAAGGCTCAGGTGCAGCACCTAAGCCATTTTGGGCACCATCTAAACCAAATGAATGTCAAATCAGTAGTTTAACAATTAAAACTAACAAAACCTGGTGCCTGGATTTTGTGTTTCACTTTACAAAAATAAAGACATTTAAATGTATCAACCCTAAATTGATACAGAAATGGAACAAAGTGGTGCATAAAAATTCACCAGAGGAACATTAAGTGTTTACTGCTCAAAGTAAAATTTCCTAGAAGAGGAACCCTAGACCGCCTAAATGTTTCCCCCTCAATGTTCAATGAAATCTACACCCATGAGTACAATACATATGTAGGTTTGTGGGTGGAGGTGAGTATGAATGTGTCCATGACTGTTTGTTTAAGACGTGTATAAACAGTACATACTGTACACAGTATCTAGTCCTTAAACAGTATGTTCATGTGGAAAGATGCAACACTTTTGAAACAGATGCAGAGAAAGTTTCAGTTATTATTTACTGTGGGGCAAAAACATAGTCATTTAAATATACATTTGTAGCAAAGGTTTCATTGCTTTCATAGCAGGATTATTGAAATCCGTCCACTGTCTTAAGGCATTCTTGCTGTGAATGACAATGATAGTGGATGGGTTAGATGAGGTTATTTTTCTGTGTCTGTCTAGATAATGACCCTGTAAGTGAAATGATCTCATGGGGGTCATCAGGGTTCATTAGCTCGAGTTATCACCACTGGTAACTGTCTAGTGAGCCATTGGCTTTGCTTACAGATCTCTGTGTTTACGAATTTGTGTGTGTGACAGTGATGGCTGTATTTGTGGTGTAAGGTCTTTGCTGTCAGTGTCTGTAACATCACATATGTCTAAACCACAGTACTCCCTCTCTCCACGCCCCTTCACATTTGTCCTTCCTGCTCTATTTATCTGTCACACACTCCAGTACACACACACTCTCACTCTCTCTCTTGCTCTCACTGTCTCCTGATGTGTTCTAGTTTTTATTTTTTGTAGCTCTTGAATAAAATATATCACTGGTATAGCATAGTAAAATCACTGTGGCCTTGTTTAACCTACTACCGTCTGCTTGTCTGTTTATAGCTGACTTAGTGAACTTGTTTGCAGTGGTTCATGTTTTCCTCAGTAGATCTGTGTTAGTGTGTGAGTGGGTTATGCTGCTCACTAGAGCTTACAGTATGTGATGTGAATGTGTGTAACCCAGAGGGTTTCTGACCTGCTGCGGCAACAAGGAGCTATCATCTTATACACTCCTACAGACAGCCTTACCACTGATCCACATTGACATGACAAGGACAGTCAGAGGACACTCAACAAATATTGCTTTTGATAGTGAGTGGCAGACATGAGTGGGAATGCTGTGTGTGTTAGTGTCTGTCTGTATGTATATAGGTTTGTTGTACATTCTTATGATGCCCTGCCTGTAAAGTAGGTGTTATCATGAATGAGGGTAAATCACGGTCACATTGTGTTGTTTTGCAGTGTTGCGACTTCTGAAGGAGGGAGCTGACCCCAACACACCTATTTCCTCTGGAGGATCCCTGCTACACCTCGTAAGACACACACACAGACATGTAGTTGATAATAATTGCTTCTAATCCTATCCTTTGCCTTTCAAACTCAATTTGAACCAAAAAGAAATAGGACAGGTTCACTTTCTTTGCACCAGTGTTTTTCATATTTAAACATTTTATGAGAAATACTTACACATACATACACATATACACATATAATACAATACACATATAAATTAATGGGAAACACAGAGATATGCCATGCTACTGAGCCTTTGTTATAGACAAGTTGGTTCACTTGTCCTATTAGCAGAAGTACCGATTAATATTTTAGTCAAAATGTAATGGTTCTTTTACCAGTTTAACCTGCAGAACCAAAATCAGGAGGAAAAACATCAGAATTTGAAAATACACATCATAATAATGCTTTTTATTTTGACATAGTGTTTGTGGGATTTCCTCAAATAATGAGCAGGGCCTTTATTTGAAGTAGGTTTGTATTAGAGGTAGGCATGTAATTATCTACCATTGGTTGTATTTTAGTACAGTCACATTTTGATCTGATCCCATTTGTCCTGTTACAATTACTGCATTGTGCTATTAATACAAGCTCAACACTTCCTGTATCTTTTTCAACAACAAGGCTTATTAACTTAACAATGCTTTTATTGTGAAACATTTGCAGGAACATGTAAATGTAAATGTGGGAAAAACTATTTACTTGCAAGGTTCCCATACAGGAAAGGTGTAGGAAATAGCATGATTGTAATGCTTTATTTCTCAAAGCAGTAGAAGTGTATATTAAGTGTATATAGTGTATATAGTGTATATAGCGGACTTAAACCACCCTTATTTTTTCCTTGGCCTTTATTTGGGGTCGACCTTCATTTGTTGGTGTCCAACACACCCCCTGAAATGATCAGAGACCCTTTTAAGGGAATGGAGGTTTTTGTTTGAGGAAATACAGAGTGTTATAAATGGCAGAGACAGATTAGTAAGGAAGAGGTCATTCCTCTGTCTTGGTAGCATCCCTGTGTTGACTCTCTAGGACCATCACCATCCCCCTGTGGCAAAATATAATCATTGCATTATTACTGCTATGTGATACTTTTCAACTGTAATGCCATCCTCCTGAAACTACATATCCACTGTTTGTAGTGAACTATACTTAAAGAAATGTACATTTCTGAAAACAAACAATAATTCAGTTGCTACCAAAACTACTGTCCCTGCATTTCACAGTGTGCTCGCCATGACAATGTATTTGCGGCTGAGCTTCTGATTGAGCGAGGCCTGAATGTCAACCTGCAAGATGAAGACCTGTGGACAGCCCTGCATGTAGCATGTGTATGTGACCATGCAGACGTGGCACTGCTGCTGCTACTGGTAAGAGACACACATGCAAACATAAATGCATTTCAAGGAGGAACAGGCTACTAACACACATGCATGGACAAATGTTTGCTGTAGTTTTACTCATTTCCTTGTTGATCCTTGGTATTCCAAGTGTTTCTGCAACAAATTAGATTAGTGTTTTGGAGTGGCTTAACATACAAGCTTTGAACAAGTGACTATATTTGCATTAGTCATCCAGAATTTTCTCTCCAAGTTGAGCGTATTCCATTGGTTTTTGGATTAACAGTGGTCTGGAGCCTGACTTTCCATTCTCTCACAAACCCAGGGGAGCCAGTGGAAATGAGAATATTTAGACATTCTGCATGACATCAAAGACAGCCTGTTCTGGGGAGGATGTTTCCAACCCTTGTCGGGTCTGTCTTGACAAGAGCTGTGGTTGCACTGATTAGGTCCTAAATGAGAACAGAGTCAGCTGCAGGGGAGGGAATGCACATACAGTCCAGTCACTCACTCAGTGGGCTTGGTCTGCTCTGCTGATGTTGATTAGACCCAGAGAGGGTTGACTGCAGACTGAAGATCGGTAGAATCCTGTACAGGCTGGTTGTTCTGATTGGGCCCTGAGTGATTGGTGACTGCCTGTCTGTGGGGCAGGAAAGAGATGTCCCTGAGAGGACTGGAAATGTTTGAAGAACTGCCAAGCATATTCTGTTCAGAGTGGATCTGTCAGCCTGTGCTGACTGTACATTAGATTCATGTGTGTTGAGCTCTAGTGTATTTGCATGCACTTCATTTCCTTTCATGCAGGCTGGCTAATTTGTACAGTAGAACGGGGTGTAATATGGATAGGCTAAATGCAATTTTTGTAGTGAGTTATGTTTTCATATTAGGCAATGCAGATAGAGACAGGTAGTAATTGAATGAAGCCCCCTGGGAGGCAGTGACTAAATATCTTCTTCTCACGACCTAAACATAACTAGTTTGTAGTAGGGGTGGAGCACATTATTGATATGGGAATATATTGTACATTGTATTTTAATCCTGATATGCTAGTGATGCACCATCACTAAGTAATGACAATTTTTTAAGAACATATCTAAACAGATTCTCCATCCAATTTGTATGTATCACTTTGACTTAATGTTTCTTGTAATTACGTAGTAGTAGTAGTAGTAGTAGTACAATGTAGTCATAAATACATAATTGTGCTTTTTGCCTTTTTAGAGGTATTTTTTCTTCTTCAGTTACTCAGACATTGTGATGTATGGTTGTCTTGCAATTTATCAAGTATTGCAGAATCACTGTATTGTGATACCATCGTTACCACAGACGGTGTATTGTGATAATTTCGCATTGTGAAATACTCTGTGATTTCTACCCCTAGTTTCTAGTAAATAAAGTTGTATTTTCATAGAATCTTTTTATACTGGAAAATATAAGAGGTTAAAAAAAGAAGAAGAAAAAGAAAAAATAACAAATGTAAGATTCAGATAGCACATTTTGTCAACATTTTTCTAACTTACATTAGCGACATGAACCATTTTTCCACTTTTGCAGCCTCGGGTTCCTTTTAATTAAATGCTCATTTATTTGACTGCATGTACAGATGCTGACTGTATGTGTGAATGTACACTTGTAGCCTACATTAACACATACATTTACTTGTTACTTTCTAAGTGTTACTAAGTTCTAAGTGTTCTTTTGGGGAATTCTTAGCATTCTGTGCTTTTTTTTTTTCTGCAGCTTAAGATGCACGCTTCTTTTCTTGGCATAGACAGGAAGATGTATCCTGAAAGGGGAGCCCAAGGCTCTTCCTGTCTGCCTCGATAAAAATAGCTTCAGTCAGGACATATTTCCGATTGAGATGCAATTCTACTTTTGTCCAGTTCATTTATTTTGACACCCATCTCCTCCACCACAGACGCCAGTGCCCAGTCATTCTGCTCTGTTCTCAAGCTGCTCCCTTATCAAAGCCATAAGTGGAAAATCTTCCCTCTTAATATGATGGGTTTATATTTTAATGAGAAGTGGAACAGTGGTCTCACTGGAAGAGCTTGACAGGCAGCGTTATCTTTGATTGGCACAGGTAGTAATAATGCTGCTAATACGCACTAATCTATTGTTTCCTACTATTCATCTCTGTCTTGCTGCCCCTCCCCTTGTCCTTTGTGTCTCTGTCCTTAATTTCCTGTCTCCAACTCCCACTCAGAGATGCAAAGCGTTTTTTGCTGACAGAGATGTTACCAAGCTTGTCCTGTGGGCAAAGTAGTGGGGTTGATGAGAAGTCTGGGTGCATTGTCAGTCAGTGTCAGGATTGGCAGTAATGTTAATGCTCTTATCTTCTCCCTCCAAACAGCAGGAGAGGGAGTAAGCCAATTCCAAACTCTCACTCCCAACCATTCTCCATGTCTTAAATGCATCCCTACAGTATGTACAGCTGTAGTTAATGTTTGTCATGGATCCTGGACCCAGGATTAACAAAGTTAATATTATAATGTTTTCATTTATCAAATATAGGGTGTCTATGAATAATTCCACAAAAATATTACACTTACCTAATTCTCTACCTTTCCCTATCATTATACGTCCAATAATTAACTATGCTTGTTTCATATACATGCTTAGGATGTCTCACTAGAAGTTGACATTTTGTAGCGCTGCAGTTAGTTTCCTGTTTTTATTTCACATGAAAACTGGTAAAAAAGATGGTAAAATGGCACCATTGCCTCTACACAGATAAA
>JAPQRN010000015.1:9982730-10016133 GCA_037367275.1 Coranthus polyacanthus
TAGTTTCCTGTTTTTATTTCACATGAAAACTGGTAAAAAAGATGGTAAAATGGCACCATTGCCTCTACACAGATAAAGTAGCTTGACTGAATTAAATGTTTACCACCAACCATTTAACTTTTTTTAATCATTCACCTTTTTTCTTCTGTCATATCATAGTTTTGCATTACATATTAGCTTTCAGTCTCTAAACATGTGCGGCGTAAGATGTAGCTTTGCAATCATATGAGCCACAGGAGACAGGTTGTGTTTGAAATGTTTTTCCCCATGATACAGTTCAAAACCCAGTGGGTTTACAGTTGTAGAATTGACCCACTTTCTGTGCTTGTAAATGATAAATTTGAAACTTCTAAACTCCAACTCCTTTGAAGTCAGAAGATTAACAGCAAGCCCTCGGCTGCACTGAACTCCACTTCACACTAGTTCAGTATGTGTTTTTGGTTTTTCCACTGATAGTGGAGCTCTCCCTCCTAACAACACAACGGTGGTGTATCAAGTAACTGTTGCATCTTCCTATAATGTATATATTTATGTCTGCAAAGTCTGTCAAATAAATTGTTATAATATTTTTAGTTGCAATACCCAATATTCCCTACCTAAGTCTCTGCATTGTGAGTATTTGAGCTTTGTGCTTTTATTGAGAAAAACTACCAATTAATAACTTACATTACATTTTACTACTATTCCAAAAATAATCACCAGAATACTCAAGAGATTTAGAGCTTTAGAATGATTTAATAAACACACTGTTTGAGAGATAAAGATTAGACTACTATGTGGCAGCTCTTTAATTTGGTAATACTGTGCTCTGAAGGTCTCCAGCTCAGCAGTGACCGCCCCAGGGACAGCTTTCGGTGTATAGCTACACTACTAGTAGTTATTGATTCTGTGGCAATCACTGCCATTATGAACCACAGTCAGTGTGGTGTTAACAGATTTCCATCTCCCGACGTCCACAGTGGATTCATCACACTGTGGCAGTGAGAGTGTTGGGGTCAGAAGTCAACTTGTTAACCCCCGTGCAGCGTGCGTGTCTGCCATCCAGCGTCAACTCGTTTATATCTGTCAGCATTTATCATGTCAGCTCACACATGATTAATGTCTCTGCATCAATGGTCCACACATCATGTTTCCTTCACCATAATCTTTGCTTTGTGTGCCATAAGAAAAAAAAAATATTTTTGCCATTTTAGTTTTTAGGGCTCATATAGAACAAATACAGCTTTTTCCCATTGATTAATTTTTATTTTTTTTACAATGCATTTTTTTCTCAGTTGTTTAGCACTTCATTGTTTCTTACTCTTAGAACAACATCATTCTGTCACATCTGCAACATGTGATATTTTATGCCACTGTGTAGAAAGTAAAATGACACAATTTGACTGTATTCATTGAGGTGTAGAAATGTGTTGATTCAAAGATGTGCTGTGACACAGACAACACGTACTGAAGATACTGGTATTGTTTGTGTAGATTATAGACTTGGTTGTTTATATTACACAATGTTGACAGAAAGAGCAAGATACTAAATCTGCCTGTCATGAGACAGCTTCCTCTAGCTAGACAGACCCCTATTGAGTTTTAGCAAACCTTGAAGTGAATTGTCTGAGCTACTGCACACCTTTACAACCCACTATGCAGTACACACTCTCACACACTGCATGCTCACACCTGCCAAGAGGCACTTTCAGAGAAGGACACTGAAAGGAGCTATCATGGTCATAAGGAAGTTGATTACCGTTTGGGTGCCAACCACAAATATGAGGTTTATAGACTAAGCAGCCCAAAATTAGATGTTAACAGGAAAGGGAATATGGAGTGTGTCACACAATGAATGTGATTGTAGGTGGCATAAAATTACTCTCTGTTTGACTCACCCGCCATCTCATCTCGTGTTTTTCAAGCTGTGCTTCACATTATGATAAGGTTTCCTGTTTTCTCATGAATAGTCACGAAGCAGCAGCTGATAGTTGATAATGTTAATTAATTCCCTCTGTTAACCCCTAACTAACCCTCATTGAGTGAGCAAAAACAGCTCCCGCTAAATGACACAGATGGGTGCTCAGTGGAAACGCAAATCTCACTGGAACATTTTATCTGATAACTGGAATTATCACACTGTAACTGCTTGGTGTTCCTTGGGCAGAAACCTCTTATTAAAAAAAAATTAATAAATCAGTTGGGAATTTTAAGGTTTCTCTAAGGTGTCCTTGTGGTTTTGCTGATTCCTCTTCAGAGCACTAAGGTTAACAGCTCTCAGGTTTCCTTTGTCAGCTTTTTTCCCCCTTTTATTTTCGTCCCTCCTCCTCCTATTTTTCGCTTTACTCACTCCTTCCCTCTCTATCTGCCTAAGGACCAAGCCATAAATCTCTTTGCCACACTGCAAGCAGGTCGTTAGAATTCTATTAGCTGTAAATATTCAGTAAGGATCCGCACTTAGAGCCCCCTGTCCTTATCAAACCAGGTCCAGCAATAATCATTACAACGACTTGTCTTTTATGTTTCAGTCAAACAACAGCAAGCAATTTATGGCTGGATGTTGACAATTGCCACTTGAAAGGATGGATGTTGTTTTTAGTTCCCAACACCAAGGAAGGGATGATAAAAATGAAAAGTACCGAAAGACGGTCCACATAAGTAACTGAAGTACATTTTCTGTGGCAGCAAACCTCTGTGCTCTGCTGGTAAAGCACTGCAGCATGTTAACAAATAACGAGTGCAGTGGAGTTCCATCATAGAGAAGCAATCAATCATAACCATATTGTAACCAACGACGGTGTTGTCATTAAAGTCATTAAAGGAGCCAGAGGGACGGTCCCTCATGTTATCTCTTGCCACATAAGAACAGAGCTCCTGTAGGGTCCTTGTTGAGTAAACACACATTAATCTTGTCTCACACATACACGCTAACCCTGATGATCCCAGGTAACGGTAACCAACGCCCTGTCCCACCCCCCAGGCAGTTATTTAATGAGTTCTTTAATTCACTGTATCTTCTAGTAATGTCTCCATGGGTCTGCTCAGGTATACGCCTCTGGGAAGCCAAGATAATTGGGCCCACTTTATCATCAGTTCAAGTCTGATGAATGGCTACTGCTAAAACTCTCTTTGTTTGTGTCTTTTCCACTTTCTCCTATACTATGCCCGGAAGGCTGGCGTCAACGTTTTGCTACAGGACGTCAATGGTAACATTCCCCTGGACTACACCTCAGAGGGGACTGAGACCAGCTATATCCTCCGAAAATACCTGGAGGAAAACGGTAAAGTTCTGCAAAAGTCTTATTTGTTTTGTTCTATATTAACAGAGGTGGAGAAGTGACATTTTAGATACCATTCATCATGAACTCTGTAAACAGTTCAATGAAATGGTGGCTTATTTCTATGTTATCACAGAATTTGAAGAAGGATAAAGTGGAGAAGCCTAATATTAGCGATCGGCCACTATTGGAGTCAATTTCTGCAGATACTGATAGTTTGTTGAAAGTCTTATCGGTGTCAAATAATTAACCAAACTGATTACTTGATCTATGTCTAGAGAAAAATAAGGTTATTGAGGAGCAAGTAAGTGTAGGTAAGTATTCCATTTTCTCATTTTTGAAGGTATTTGTTTATGTGGGGATATAACAGTGAGCACTCAATTAGTCAAACTGTACCTACAGTTAAACAAGAGGTGTTTTTTGCACCTGTGTGTGTCTGTAAAGGTGACGCACACCCACAGGCCTAATGATGTCAGTTGCCTTTGGGGTGCTTCTTTCTCACAGGTAAAAGAAAATGTCAGCACACAATCTGGGAATAAAATAGATAAAGGCAAAGTATACGCATGGAGTGTGAGTGACAGAAGGACAGACAGAAGTGCCAGAGCAATAAGAGAGAAACAGAGAAACTGGAAAATGGGGCAAGTGCTGACAAAGCTGGACAGAAACAGACATAGACAGTGATGGAGGGTGTTCCCTCATCCATCTGTCATTAGCCACCCATGAGCCTTCACAGGATCACATGACAAATGCAAGCTTCTGGCTGCCGACAGCTAGCTCATCAAAGCTCAAACAACCCTTTATAACACACATCAGTCAGGTTTTCACGCATTTAAGGGACTTTACATTGACTTCCATTCATTTTGTGGAGACTTAGTGTAAGATTAACCATAACCATAATATTCCGAAACCTAACCCTTACCCTGACCCTAACTGTATTGTAAAAACATGGGCACAGACACTTTTCTCTGCCTGTGTCTGCCAGCCCCTGTGTGATCTCCTCCCTCCTGCCTACCTTTAGTTCCCCTGATACCCCCCACCACCACCATCACATTTGGCTTTGCCACCAGGAAATACACTCTTACTCACATAGGCTTACTCTGCCTCTGTTGCTATAGCAACTTGGCTGTGTGCTCTCTGTCCCCATCAAGATTATGTAGCTGAAAGAAAAAGACAGACTGTCCATGTGTCTCTACATCTGAGAGAAAGAGGCAAAACCCTTATTTGGCTTTTCTAATGTACAGTTATTCTTCCCTTGTTGTGGTAGTGTGACCCCCAGAAATCAAAGCTGTAAATTATCAGTCAAGATGAGGAGCTTGTGTTTTTCTTGCCTTATATAGCATAGAAAATCTCTTTGTCTATAGTAATGTCCCTATGACCATGTCTTACCAACACCTACAAACCCTGAGGTGCTCATTTGTTAGCAAAGACAAACTTAGTGATTAGCTGATCCATTCAGTCTATTAGGAAAGGTCCCATTAGTTTGTGCCCTAAAGCTGATCCATGTGAAATATAGATTGATTGATAATCAATCCACAACATTACAGCAACCAAGAGCAGGTCCACTGTGTGCATGTGATTCTGGAGCACAGCATTGATCTTCATAGTCTGGGATAGATTCCTTTGTAAGTCCCTTTTTCTGTGTTGACCCAGGAGACATGCTTAGTCTGGAATTGTCCAGGTGAAAGACAATAGCTCTGTATGAGTATTAAATTATTTTATCATTTTTATTTAGATGTCATCAATGAAGATTGCTTTTGGCCATGCACTTAATATACCACACTTTGGCTTCAGCAAAAGAGGCTTTACTATCTGGGGACAGTTTTAGGGTGTTTTCACTGTCAGTCAGCCAGTATCAAATACTCTAGTTGTGCTGTAATTGAGCACTGACATTACACAACCACCATGAGAAAACTGAGTACTGATGTCAAAACAAATCCTGTTAAAAAATTACTTCTAAAAAAAGCTGAAGAATATTTAAATGCAAAACCTGCCCTTCATTTGAATCTAACTCATGTTGCTCAAGATTGTCTTAATTCCTGAACTGCCATATCGAAGCTGCCAGATTTAAGCATGGCGCTAAAGGCAGGTTGGCAGGTAATATGAATATGTCATTAGTACCTGTGTGTATTTTGTAGGTGTGGATATGTCATCCATACACACCATGAAGACGCAGAGATCCATCACCATGCTGTCTGATGTTAGACAGCTTGTAGCTACAGGAGGAAGCCTCAACCAGTCAAATGATGACGGGGTCACTCTGGTAAGTAAAGCATATGTGAATTTGTGTGTTTAAAGGTGCAATATGTAACATTCGCACATGCTCATGTGCTCACGTGAAGTTTGTGTTGGACTCTTGTGTTGTGGTGGCTGCTGGTCATTTGTTGGCGTTTCCATTTCTAAATTAACTGTAGTTAGTCTTGCACACTTGTGCTGCTGTAGAGGAGCGAAAGAGGGGCATCGAAGCATATTTTCATGCAAAATCACTAGAAATCAGTTTACAGGCTGTTATGGATGAAGGCAACCAAGACAAGTAAGGTACTCATTTTTAATTAATAACATGTAAATCTCTTCACAAATGTTACATACTGCTCTTTTAAGTATACCTCTTTTTGTCTCTGTCCTGTAAGTGAAGTGTTCTCCTTCTTGATGATTTAATGCATACACACTCTCTCCCTACAGCTCCACATAGCATGTGCCAGTGGTTACAGGGAGGTAGTGTCCGTGTTGTTGAAGAGTGGTGCAGATCCTCATCCTGCAGACAACAATTTCTGGACCCCTCTCCACCTGGCTTCTAAATATGGACAGGTAACTCACAGCTGCGCTACCAAATGTCAAACATGTTGACATTAATTAAGTAGCCCCTAATTTCACCTCATCTAGCTGCATTGATTCAATCTTGTTAATGAAATGATTGAACTATTGATGGAAGGATTGTTCCTCTGAGAAACACGCCTCCAGTTACCCTGTGCAGATTCTGATAAACTGCTCTTTTTGGTCTTATTGATCAGAATCAAACTGCTGGCAAGAAGTAGCACTGCCTATGCATTTACTACAACATTTTATATTAGCAGTTTAATGGTCTCTCTTAGAGGAAAAGAGATTGATTTCCAGATGGGCTGGGAGTGATCTGTTGAAGCTATGTGCTCTGGTGTTTTGGAAGGGTTCCAACTACGAAGGAAGTGATCCTGTTAAAATCTTGCTGACCCAAACACATACAGTATTTAATTACATTTTTGTGCTGTGTGCATGGCTGCTGACAAAGAGAATTTATTCATTTGCTTCTTGAATCTGAATTTACGTGTTGGGTTCAACCAGCCTAAAGCCATTTTTTCACTAGAGTGTACTTTAAAAATGAATTCTTCCTGTTACAACCTTGCTCTCTTT
Source organism: Coranthus polyacanthus (assembly GCA_037367275.1). Lineage (NCBI taxonomy): Eukaryota > Metazoa > Chordata > Actinopteri > Kurtiformes > Apogonidae > Coranthus > Coranthus polyacanthus. Next base: position 9,989,372 of record JAPQRN010000015.1, read on the forward strand.
CATTCATACAGAGACGCAGGTTTTGTTTTCTTTTACTTTTTACAGGATTTCTTTATTGATCTCAAATACAATACAAAAATATATCCAATATCCTAAGTAATATCCTCCTAGTGTCTCTTTGTTTCTCAGACTTTATGCATGAGCAGTTACTTTGCATGTGCATATGTACTTAGTATACAGTATATAAGTGCCTCTGACTTAGGAGTGGCAGTCTGGAGACTGGAGAATCGATTAGGTTTCTGTTGAAGTGCTAAATCACCTCAGCCATCAACCTTCTACTGGTGCCAGTGTTTTGCTTCCTGCATACCAACTACTCCCAAAGCCTTTTAAACACTCACTTCCTGTTAGCTTTGTCTTGTAGCCGTTCTAATAGTGACATGCCCATATCACAGGACATTTAGGGTTCAAGATGTGTGTATGTATCCAGCCAAGTAAATCACTGGTTCTCCTAATAAGATGTTTTGCTCACACGAGGCAGAAGCAAACTGTTGCCTGGAAACACAGGCTGGCTAGTGTAACACTAACTGGTACATTAAGCCCAAAGACACCCCTTTCGCAGTGTGGCATTAGTATTAGACTGACCCTTTAAGAAGATGTATGACCCTATTACTGCAGCTAATTAAGCTTTCCTCTCTCTGCCTTGTGATAAGTTCGACCCTGGCTCTTGGCTCCCGCAGTTTGAGTCAAGGCTTTTCAAGTTGCTTTCTCTAGGGGAAAGGAATTTAATAATTTTGTGTGGGATTTTGAACATAAATGACACTGTGTTAAAATACAGTTTAACACTGCTGGGATTGGATTCATTCATTCTGTTTTCTAATGAAGGTGCACTTGAAAGCACTGTCAATAAAGCAAGCACAAAATTGATCTAAAAGTTTAATTTTCCAGAACACTTTCATTTTAATCTATAATATTAAGTGCTCATCTTGCCTCACGGCACTGAAGAAGTAAAAACAGCAGTAATTATTATCACTCTGACTCTTCATCAGCTAAGAAGTAACTGGGTCCTTACTAATCTCCATGTACTGATGACCTTTTCTCGGCCCTCCTGTCAACTCTGAACCATTGAAGGGTTCAGAGCTTGTGCAGCTAGTGACGTGTTGTCAGTATTTATAGGGTGTGAGTGCAGCTGACAGGGTTTGTTGGAAGCAGAGATACTGTAGACTCATATCTGACCAGCTGTTAGCATGGGTCAGAGTTAGTTTACTGAATGTGCTGAGTCACTCTTTTGTACTGCAGAAGATGTGCTCCACTACAGTAATCAACTCCTAGAAAATTATATTAAAGTAAAAGTAAGTAAAGTAAAGTAAAATTAAAGTATTCAAGTTTAATACATAGTCTTGTTGTGTTCATCCTTTATTTTATGAGTCTACGTAGCCTATAATTCATTGAAATTCAGTAACGAGGAGAATTTTCTTTGAAGGGCAGTTTCATGCTTGCTTGTAGCCAGTTTAATGATCAATGATTGTTGTTTGCTGTGATTTTTAGTCCAGTTAGTGTTTGTTTTTCTTCTGGATGCAATTCGTTTGGGGAAATGTGACAGACAAACAACAACAAACACAGGGACGGTGTATATGTATATCCAACTTAACTGAAATCTGCCAGCCATCAGGTTCACTCTCAGGGATCAGCAGTATAAAGCTTACTCCTTAAAGAGTGTTTGGTGAACGTTTGTTGCACTGCAGCTAAATGAAGCAGTTCGTGTAAAAAGGCAAAAGTATGAGGTGATTTGGGTTAACATATTTTCAGAAAATTTCCCTTGGTGTGTTTAATTAGCAATCATGTAATTATCTAACTTCATCTCATTGTCATCTTGAAACCATGATTTCATATTTATTGATCTGCAGAGAGATTGTTGGAGTGATGGCATCATTTTGAAAATTATAGAGACATGAGAAAATTAAATTAAATAATAACATCACATACACTAATCCAAAAATCTGTATTCATAGATTACATAGATCGTCACAGTTCTTCCATTAGATACTGCTGTTTCCTCAGGGAGAAGGGAGGACTGGTGAAACAAAGAGTGCATAAACATTGTGGAAGATCACAGAGAAATGAGAGCATAAGGGGAGACTTAAGGCCTGTATGAGCAAAGTTTAAAAGGAAAATCAAGACACAGTGTAGGACAGAGGTGACAGCCATCTCATGTCACTGTGTGTAGATGTGAGGGTAGATAACTAAAGGGTTACTACCCTGTGACATGATGGAAGATGGGCTCATTATTAAAGGATCCCCTCAGACAGAGGAAACGCTTGTATAACCTGTCATATGTCACATACACTGCAGGCATCATCTGCTTAGAATTTTAAATGTTGAGGCCCTGCCGTCATGGTGGTGCAGCAACCAGTGCAAGTAGTGTCCTGAGACTTTAATATTTTCATAAACCTGGAATTAATTTTGCCTGTCTGAACGGTATTGTGACTGCACAAAGCAAGTTTTTAATATTTTAGTGTTGAATGGGTTTAACAGTTTGCTGAATAGACATCTCAGAAACACATGTGTCCCTAGGAACCCTATTTTGCCAATTTGTTCAAAAGATGTCCAGCAAAAATTCAAAAATGCTTAAAATGTAAAAAGTGTCTCTAACCAATAGATGTTTTACATTGGCATAAAATTAACATTTAAAGCAGGATTATTGCTAAAGCCTCGATCCAGATTCATCAGTGTTTAACACTGTTTACAAAAAAATCTCAGTTCAGTAAATCATCTGAAGTCATCTGAAGATAGCAGGACAGACACAAATTTGCATTTACAAAGTGCCACTTCAACAGATCACAATATTTACCTTAATAATAACAGGCCAATGACTTCCAACTGCTACAAAATAACCCCACAGCCCTATATGTATCACACATGCTTCAGTGTGATTAGCTCATCTGTTTGTGATTAGCTGAGAATGTCTGTATTTATTAATGGTCACACCCTTCAATCTGTACTCCACTTCACCCACCCTTTTTGGACTTAACATGCGTGAACCCGAAGCCCACATTGGAGATGTCAACATACTTAGAGTGTCAAGACTTTTTACCTCCTTTCACAGGTTATTGCACTTGCACTTGCACATTTAACTTATGTCCCCAGGTCTGCATCAGAATATATGTTACATTTACATATCTACATACCTGCACTGTAGATAAAAAACAAGGGATTTTAGTACCATCATCTTGCTTGGAAACACTTTTTGAAGGAAGACACAAATAATACAGCATAGTGTTGCTAGAAACATTTGAATTTTTCTGGGATCTAATGAAAATGAATGTGAATGTTTCTTCCATCCTTTACAGACAAGCATCATTAGCCAGCTCCTGAAGCATGGAGCAAACCCAACCCTTTTGAACTGCAACCAAGACAAGCCCTCAGGTAACGCATTGAGGCATTCACAGAAATATACATGTGTGCACACACAAACATTGCAGGGGGAATGAGAAAACATGTTTTAGCAAACAAGAGCTAATGAAGCAAAGAAGTGAGGAAATGGATTTTTACATATTCAGCTGAGCCTGTTAAAATGCATTAATAATTGTATTGTTAATATAAAACACACACATTCCCACAGTATTCACAGTGCATGCAGAACCTTAATAATTAGCTCAGTCTATCTGTGCACATCTGACTGAATCTACTGAACAAATGTATTAATACATGACAGCACCAAATATAGGTGTTAATTGTAACGACTGGTGGGATTCATTTGCTAATAGGCATAAAAGTAACATGTCATTGTCACTTGTTTTAAATGGCAAACATTGTACAGGGAAGACTTTAATGAGTATTTAGGGGAGTCTCATCCCCCATAAATACTATTTGCATCACAGGTGCATTCTGTAACATTAAAGTAAAGTTTATTCCTGGTATTGTAGTAATGGGAATACAGTTTTCTCATATATAATATACAGTACATTCTTACTTATTGCATAGGAGGGTAGCACAAACCATTTTACAATCATATAGATACAGCCCATAGCGTAAATGAAACAACCTTATAGATGATCCTCTGATTTTTAGTACTCCTCAACAGCTGGAGCCAGTAACAGACCTGTTGCAGATATTTATTCATATAAATGATGCAGTGAAAACTACGATTGGTTTATGTATGAATTATTTTTGGTTACCCTCAAAAATACACAGCATTGGTATATAACGCATCAGCTTTTAAACTTCAACAAACTCATTATTAAGATGCTACTGACCCAGCCTACCTAGGAATACAAGTATCATTTTTCAAGTTTATCTTATTTAAATAGCACTTTAAACATAAAAGAGGTTTTGCCTTAAAGTGTTTCACAAAGACAGACATAAGGTACAGTATATGTATACACATACAGCATATATGTAAAGACATGTATAACAAATGAAAGCAAGATAAAATTGAAGTAAGTTTAAACATAATTTAAAACCCATTGAATCAGATGAAAGAAAAACAGAGATCTGTTAGCTTAAGTACTTGTAAGTGTGATAGCAGTGAATATGTCATAGAGTGGGGCTTTGGTTTTACCTTCTAACCTCTACATGTAGAATTATATATCTTGGCTGTCTTTAACAATCCACTCCCATGGCTTTATCACACCTCTGACTGCCTCACTCCAGCATTAATCAATAGCCTCTTCTAGCATGTAGGCCTAGAAAAGATGTGAGACAACCCCTTAGAGACTCAGACAATCACCCCCTTTTTCACTCGGGGGCCCTCACCCCTCCTGACGACAGAAAGACAGAACAAGAGATGGGAGTCTGGGGGGCTGTCAGTCACACTGAAATAAAAAGACAGGATGAAGCCATTCCTCTCCCTTGTGCCCTGTTAGACCTCATTACAGACAGGGGGGATCTTAACTCCCCTTTCCTCTTAAGCACCGTTGGATGATGCACAGTGGGGTTCACATGCTGCAGCATTGCAGGCTCATCCACATGGATTTTGAAGGAAGGCTGGCATGGGTGAAAACAGAACAGAAGACAAAAGTGTGTATCAGGTGGTTTTACAGTTGAAAGTGCTATACTGTTGAGTTAACAACTTCAACTTTTTTTATTTCACACCTTTCATAGTGCAACCCAAAATGCTTTACAGAGCAAGAGCACAGACACAGAGGTTAAAGTAAAGCATACTATTGCAAGAATTAAAAGTAACAACAATAACAAAACAATGTTAAAGCTTGAAGCTGAATTCATACACTTCAGATCCTCTAAACGCATACAGAAACATACAGTCACAGTGATAAATATTTTTTTAGAGTGCAACTGTTTTAGTTTTGAAGTTTTGTTCTTCTTTGTGAATTTCAAATTTCACATCTAAAAGCTATACTGATCAGCCTTTGTCATGTTACTAGACATTGCTGCATCAGAGCCAATGGTTGAAATGCTACTGAATGCAGAGGAGAACTGGCTGCAGAGACTCAAGGACCCCTCTGCTCCTCTGCCCTTCACTGACCAACGCTATGATGGTGGATCTCACGACCTCAACACCCCTGTCAAGAACTTGTAGGTTAAACCTGATGTTTTTAGTTTTATTGCTTTCTCTATTTATTTTGTTATTTCCAGTTATTTAACACTCCAATTATTTTACAGGAACCCCTTCGGTCTTCCTATCTCTAAGCGGGACAGTCTCCTGGAGAAGTGTGCAATGTTCCGAGAGGCAGGTGGAGCCCTGAGCCGGCAGCCTTCTCAAGACAATGTCCTCGATGGCCCCTTCAGCTCTGGAGCCAGTAAACTGGAACAGGTGCTGACATTTTACAGCCAACTTATTAACACATCTAGAGTTAAGGAACTGGCAACCTTTACTTTATCTTGAACATGCACTGCTTTATTAGCTAGAAACATGTTGGATGTCAGAGAGGCTTTATATACTTTTTGAATTCTACATAGGGTGAGTTAAAGTTAAGTGTTGCCATATTATACAGGTCCTTGTATAATATGGCAACACTTGTCTGATGGTCCTTGAAAAGTCTAAAATCCAACGATCTGAATTTCAGGCCTTAAAATGACCTTAAATGTCTTTTAAAAAAGATGTGCTTTGAGGAGGGGCTGCAGGAAAAGCTTTTCTGAGCTCAACAACATTCAGGAGGAGACACAAACACACACATTACTCTGGCATACATGCAGTTCTACATAGTCATGTTCACTCTGAATGTGAATAAATTCATTTCCTTTTCAAGTTATTCTGGGACTGCAAATTTCCCTCATCCCTCAATTTCCCACCTGCAGAAATCCTATGTCTATAGATAGAGCTGCCTGTGTTTTCATTTTAAAGGTCCCATATCTTAACACTTAAAGTTCTATCTATACCATGTATATGTGTATATTAAAGACTTCTGTAATGGTGTTGACAAAAAAAAAGAGTACAGATTAGATTTTTCCTCACTTTTATGAGTGCCTCTCTGTGTCTCTGCCACAAACGGCTCATATTACACTGGGAGGCAAATGTCACCGCCCACTTTTCATCAGCAAATGTTCTGATTGGCTAACCTCAGATCCCTTAGCAACCATTAGCAACAACAGAATCCTCAACAGTTATCAACAGTTATCAGTTATTAATGTGCTGTACATCATCCAAAAAGACAGAAGATGAGTCTCCAAAAGTAAAATCCATCCACTGGTCTGTAACATTTCTCTCCTTTAGAGGCTGTGCAGTAGTTTTGATTCACTGAAGCAGGAATAATACACTTTTCATAGATTTTCCAACACGGTCACTGCTCTGTTGCTAGTAACTGATGGAGGCACGGCTAACACGTTTAAAAATACCTTGAATATGATTGGTTGTGGATATGGTTCTTACTACTTCAGAAGCAAAGGATTTCCTAAATAGCTTGTTTTGTCAAGAGGTCAACTTGTGGTGAGGGTACTCGAGGACTGGCAGTACTTTTATTTTACACCACAGAGTTTATATAAACCTAAAAGCCCAATAAAAGTGCATTTTCACTCTTCATTTCTTTAACACCCGACCTGCATTTTTTCAGGTCAAGTTGATGCCTCCTGCACCCAATGATGACCTGGCATCCCTCAGTGAACTGACGGACAGCAGTCTTCTCTACGAGATGCAGAAGCGCTTTGGCAATGACCAGATCTATGTAGGCTTTCACTGTGCTTTTTCTACTTTTCAAAGAATCCTGCTCAACATTAAACATTCATCAAAACACAGAGAAAACTCAGCACGTATTCTCTTTCGGGCTTATGTGTTCCACTCCAGTTGTTTATTTGTAGATGAGTGTTGTGTTGTTTACATTCAGGGTGTGATGTTGGGGTCACATCATGTGTATTTCAGTGGGTTTCCCCCTAGCACATTCACATATATTGAATATGTGAATATAAAGAGTATATATATAGATATATATAGATATATATATCTATATATATATATGTGAAGATACGTTTGACTAGTACTGTAGTGACAAGTACACATACACTAGATGCACACACCCACATACTTACTTTGGTGAAATTGCAAAATCAATAGCATTTAGATTGAGTGGAAATCCATAACTATATTCAAGAGGAAAATGCCTTCATCTCCAAGAATTGGTCCTTATTTTATTTTTCATTTTCTTCTTTCTTTTAAAACTGTAGTCTGGCCCATACTCCTCCATGGTGAATAAGCTCTAAAAAGACTGGAGGCAGATCAATGTAGAGTTATCTGGTGAACTCTCTTTTCTGTGAAGTGGCAGTAATAGTCTGTTATTATGGAAACCCAGATGGGTGACAGACAGTACGGTTAGCCACAGCAGGGGACACGGATAAGGCCATGACAATAAAGGGAAGCAGAGTGGTGGATGAAGAAAAGAGATCCGATGAGAATTTACACTAATGAGGGCTGGATACTGTACTGTCCATTTGAAAGAGCAGAATGTGCCGAACAGAACTGGACAGTGAGTGGATAAAGTGCAACAATCATGGGCCATCTGACTAGTTTTAGTTATATTTTATCTTATCCTAAAAAAAGCCTGGTAAGCAAATAATATTTTGGCATTAAAGATAGACTTTTCCACAAAGTATCTATTATTTACTAATAGCAAATGGGGTTGTTTTTTTTCTTTCTAAGGACAGACTTCTTCTTAAGGCTATCTGACCTCACATGCTTAATAAATGTCATTTGAAACATTAACAAAGAAGAGATGTGTTGAAGGGCAAAAATTGGGGAGGACAAAGGCAGTGAATGCTCCATATGTTCTCAGCAGGGTGGTCTGAGACGGGGGCTTTGATGAGTGGTCTGTTGCCTTCTGCCAGGAGAGAAGGACCACTGCCCCACCAAATCCCTGAGGAGCTAGAGAAGGATACGAGGGGAGACAGTGATGAAGGCTAGATTATGACAAATGTAACAGGATTAAACAACACATTTACTCAGGGAAGTGATTCAACTTCCTTCCTCTTTCTCCTCCCTGTGTCCTTCTCAGTCTCCAGTTTAGAGAAACATTAAGTTGTTTGAATGTTGTTCTCGGTGTCTGCAAGCAATGGGAATTTGTTCAGGTCATTAACCTTGAGCCACAGCCTAAGGACAGAGCATGTTAGAGAGTGTCAGCAGTGCCTGTGCTATCCCAGGGGAGGAAGTGTTAACTATCTAACAGCCTCCAGGACTCTGTTAGAAACAGAGGGTTAGCAGTTTAGTGGAAAGCATCAGAAATAGGGAGTTATTTTTACCTCAGTGTCCTCTGGGGTCTGTGTGAGTGCTGTGTGGGAAGGCAGATTTGTTGTTTTTATTGGAAAAAGGGTATTACATTGAAGGTTACCTCCTCTTCTATGATATTGACACAGTTATTGTCACCACCATGAATATTAATGTCAAAGAATGGACCAACAGCACTATTTTAGGTTAGTGTTACTTATGGGCAGACCCCTCATGTTTTGTTTTTGAAAGCCATGTAAACTCACACTGAAAATATGCAGTCATTCTAGTATAACGGTTAAGTAACTCTATTTTTAACTGTGTATGTGAACTATGGATGTTTTTTTCTTTTTTAGACCTACATTGGACACATTCTTTTGCTGGTCAATCCAAACAAAGAGCTGCCAATTTATTCCACTTTGGTAAGCATTCTTTTAAATGACCTCTTCTCATTTTGAATAAACATGTCTTTGTGATTCATGCTCATGTTATTTGCATTTGTAAGTCTATTTACTGTACAGGCAAAATTACAGTGTAAAGTAGACATGTTTGCTTTATAATAGGCAGGGCATGAACAGATGAAATGGACCTTGTGGCTGATAAATAATGCAGTCTTCCTGTCAGTGATACACAGCATAAAGCTGACTGTGCATCAACTAAGGAAGGTTTAGCGAGGCACTGACACACAAACGCACACTCCGTCTCAGGTACACACAGACGTCACGTGTGCTGCGCAAAAAGAGTTACAATAGGGGAAAAAGAACATATTACATACATCCAACACATGTATCACACAATAATGATAGCACATTCTTTGTCACATTACTTCTAATGTAATTTATTTTGGAAAAAACTCTCCTTCTTTAAACATCTCCATAATGTTATAGCAGAATTAATGGCACCTTAAGGTTTGCCCATGTGGACCCAGGATAGCCAGGAGGAGATATCTTCTCCTGCCATGCGGAATAAAGCCAGCCCCCTCTGATTGTCCAACCCCTAACTGTGTCTGGATTCACTCCAGGCATCATACCCAACTGAAAGAGTGTGTGGAGGAGCCAGAATAAGAAGGACATATGTCACAACATGTGTGATGTGCTGGCTGTCTGTCACCCCCTCTGGTCTGGTGGGCCAGAGCCCATCCTTTCACTTTACCACAGGCCTCAAATGTAGCACTAGCACACATCTGCTGAACTGGTTGCAAATAGGGATGTAATGATACAACAACTTATGGTTCTGTATGAACTATGAATCCCATGTATCAATACATAAATTACTTTTAACAAAAGGTATGGAGTGCTATATGCAAATATAGAATAATATTTTTTATTTTATGTATGCAAACTAAACTAGACAACTGACCAGTTTCAGCTTGATGATACATTTTTAATGCAGAATACAGGAGTATGCTGTGATGTTGTTACTCTCCTAAGACACTGAAGCTGAGGAAATCTTTTTTACACATGAATTTACTGGAATTAAGCTGTTCTTGTTTGTTTTCTGGCTTCTGGGTTGTTATTGAAAAAGCAACCAGACAGGCTGAGTATCTGGGTCACATTTGGAGCTGTTGGTTTATGTTATGTATTGTGCTTAAATTGGAACCACTTTGCAGCTAAAACATTTGATGTCTTATTCATTTTCACTTTTGTTGAGTACATGTTCATGAATGTTAAACCATACATGTTAGTGAATTGAGCACACAAAAACAAACAGGTATGGAAAGTTAAACTGAGCAGGGTTTTACTGTGTTGCTGAAACTCTATCCTTGTTACTCAACCCAAGCGTGTGCATGTTACATAAGGTTGTTATCCAATGTCTTAACAACCTGGATCTTCCTGTCTCTCTCCCTCAGGTGAGTCAGTTGTACCTGAGCTCTACAGGTCGTCTGTGCTCTTCTTTGCCTCCTCACGTATTTTCCTCAGCAGAGAGGGCTTATCACATGATGCTGCAGGAGAGACGCCCTCAGTGTTTCATCTTGAGGTACATCACTCGCCTCTACATCTCACAAACACTGAACTCTGCCTCAGGATGCTGAAACAAAAATATCAACAGAGCGGAATAATTGCAACAATAATTGTAAGGTCTGGAAGCCACCTGGTTTGTCCACACCCTTCTGCCTTACACCTGTTAAATACTCCCTGGGAGATTAATAGCTCTCAGCCTGAGTCGAGCTGTAGGCCTGTTCAGTGTTCACACAGAGATGAATGTTTTCTTGGAGCATTGTTGCGTTGTGCTTTTTGTCCTCGGCTGGGCAGAGCAGCTCCCTGATTGCAATTAAATCCTGTTCCGGCTCTCCAGTGACATTCCCGCTGAGTTGTAACCAATCTGGCAGTGAGTTAATGTGCCCCGGCCAGAGACTATCCATCTCCATCACACACAAACATTCATGCATACAAGGACACTGTACTGTACTCTCACACACACCCTCTAGTTTCCATCATTCTTACTCTATTGCATTACATTCTTTCTTTTTGCTGTTACACTTTAATTCAAGCTTCTTTTTCTCTTTCTTTCTAGCACACACACACATGCACAGACACACACACCCAAGCACACACACACAAAATCCTACACGTTTACAGGCAATCAGCGGCCATGATCCCCTGAGGTTAGTGCTCTAACAAAATGCCCTTGAAATCTAATAAAAACTGGTAAATGAAAAGACAATGGAAAGGTCTTTGGACTTCACACTCAGCAGGGCCATTAGCAGGAAATATAGCAACACACATACACACAGACAAACAGCACAGCACAGCTCACTGTGGTCATTAGTAAAGGGCTTCTGACCTTCTGAAGCCATCTGCTTGGTGTTAGTACACCGGTCTCAACTCTCTGCATGCCAGTGTGTGTCAGAGCTTGTACTGTAGAGGAACCTTACATCACATTTACTATCCACTCATTGCCAAATTGAAAACAAGCCTCCCGTGCCAGATAAGTTGTGGCAGTAACAGTGTGTGGAAATTGGTGGTCTGTGGTGCAATATTAGTGATGCACAAAAGAAGCAATAGATTGTGAATGTAATGGGAGGGGGTCCCTGAAGAGGTGATGTCAGGTGGGTGGGGGTGTAAGTGAGGTGACATATGTCAGAAACACCCACATGACTAAAACCTCACACCCGTCATTCTCAAACAAATATGACCCAAACAGATGCTTGATTTTGCCAGAATATTATGAGCACATTCACCAAACTGCTGTTTGGTTCTACATACTGGAGAACAGCTTTTCTAACACGAATGTTAGAAATTCTGATTGAAATTCAGAAAAATGCTAACTCATGAAGGAGCAAGAGGTAATATTGGTAGAAAAATATAAGTAGGCATGAACCCATCACGTTGACTTTATGCAGTGACAGTCACCACATTAGCTGTAGGAACGCCTTAATACATTGTCAGCAGTAGTATGATTTTTAAAATTATCATCAGCATCCTTTATGTAAGCAGGTTAAATCCTGATTGAGAATAAAATCTGTTTTCCAAAAGTGACCTGGCCAATTGGTGATGAAGAGAGTGTGAATGGATGTGATACAGTGATGTGATATGATAAACGATAGCATAAGTAAATTCATTTGTTTTCTATGACATGAATTTAATGAGTTTAAATTCAGTTTTAATGAATTAAACATTGTTTGAGCTGTGAAAATTGAAACAAATAGATACATGTTACATGATACATGGATGTTTTGCTTTTTGGGTGATTTCTGATTATTTTTAGAAATTATTTTGCCTTCATTGGATGGTTAAGAGACAGGAAATATGAGGAAAGAGAGTAGGCAAGTGACATGCAGCAAATGGTCCATCCAGCAAGGAATAAACCTGGGGACTCGCATTAGTGCTCATGTGATATGCACTGCAACAACTCAGCTATCGGGTTGCTGTGATATTGGCATTTTTAAAATGTTCATGCAAAAGAAGCTTATTCAGCTGGTTGGGTTCAGAGATCAGTATTTTGATAGGCCTTATGAATGAATGTAACTAGTAATATAAGACTTGAGGAGCTCTTGAGATGTTCATTTTGTCAAATTTGCTCTCAGAGGAAAAAGGCTAGAGATCCCTGGAAACATTATCTACGTCATTACATTACATCTTCGTCTTCTCTTTGGTTTTTCTAGTGGCGAAAGTGGTTCTGGAAAAACAGAAGTTTGTAAGCACATTGTAAGACACCTGACGGCTCGCTCCAGCCCTGCAGGCTTTGCACTTGAACCCAGAATGAAACACGTGAGTCTGGATTTTTCATTCTGTATTATAATAAAAAAGGAAGCCTTCAAGATACTCTATAAGACAATTCAGGTTGTCGTCAGATATGGCTAAATTTCATGTGATTATGTTTTATTATGCATATTGTTCTTTCTTCCACATCATCTACGTGATCAAAAAAAGAGATAATGAAGTAATATTCAAGTGTGAATGTATCCTACTGTCTTTCTTTGGCTCTGGGGAGAAGTGAATAGATGTATGGATTAGCGCATCACAGTATGGGGCCTTTTCTTTGAGTAGAAAAGCAATTTTTTCTGCTAGCTGTTCATTTGTTGAAGACATTATTTGAACATTCAGACCATGTGTATGATTGCATCATTAAATTACCATTACCACGTCTCTCTCTGATGTCTCTGTATGAACAGAATGGCTTTGCAGTTATGAAAATGGTCTCAGTGTTATTCTTAAAGTGGAGTCCATTGTTCTTCTACTTTGCAGCCTAATCAGAGGGAACTGATAAGAAAGCAATAGTTAATGTCCCAACCGAGACACATAAATTAGGAGATACAATCTTATTGCTTGAAGAGATAAAATACAGACTTTTGAAGATAAACATATATTGAAATGTAAGGAAGATAAAACACTGTTATCCCTAAACCCTAAACCTGCCATTTCATGAGTGCTTCTTGTTTTATTTCTCTGCTTTATCACACAATATGACTGTAGTACCATGCACGTGGATCCCCTGTGATCAGACCTCCAGTCTCTTAACAAAGCAAAGTGTAGCTTAATTCTGATGAAGTCATCGCTATGAAGTCGATATCTGGGTCAGCATGTTCTATAATCATTCTGAGAAATAAATACTGCTGAATACCCAGACGATAGAGACATGCTGACATCTAGTGGTAGAAAGACGAAAAGCACTGAACATCTATTTTAAAAAAGTCATTCTGAAAGTTAAGACTCTGTAATGCCCTGATAATGCCCAGGTAACATTTCTTTTGATTGCATACACAGGTGAACTGTATTCTGGAGGTCTTTGGCCATGCAAAGACCCAGAGGAACAACAATTCAAGCCGCTTTATCAAGCTTTTGACCATCCAGTACTGTGATAAGAGGAGGACATTGCTCAGAGGTAACTTCAATGTCTGCATCACAATAGCACTAGACACTAAATGCCAGATTATTCATAAACGTAACTTTCATTTTCATACATTATTGTTTTTAGCTGATAAGCGTTAAAACAATTTTGTGCCATGGTTCATTTTTGCCATGCAATACTGTTTATTCTTGATTATTATGTTAAACAGAACATTTACACTGCAGACATAAACCGATGCGCAGCAGTACTACTGCTAAGGTGATGTGCTTGGCTATGAGATCACAGCAGTGAAACACCAGCAGGGGGCAGTAAAAGTACATCAGTTAAATGTTTTGTTTATAGCCCTGCTCACCTTATTTTACCCCAGCTGAGTAGATCAGAGAGCACTGGTAATTAATCAGAACCTATAGCTTGAATGTTCCATTCTGCTATACTATAATCAATACTGTTAAAATTGTATGAACATGCAATTACATTATCCAACATATTTCATGTTAAAGCCCGGGTGTACACCTACATGCTGGAGAAGTCTCGTCTGGTCCACCTGCCTCCTCACCAACACAGTTTCAACATTTTCCATCTGATGGCTGAAGGCCTGTCACCAGAGGAGAAGAGTGCATTTTACCTCAACAATGTTCTGGCTCATAGGTATGGGACCGAAACATGCCCTATCCATACGAATAGTTCAAAAAAAAAACTCTTGAAGAGGAACTGTGTGATAATTGGTAATCTAGCCGACAAGACCTATACAGTTTAGCTGTTGGACATTTACTGAATCAATATAAGAAAGCCCACATTGCTCACATGAAGTAAAAAAAAATCACAAATTACAGTTCATTACAAAACTGACAATAATGCTTTTTCGAAATAACCACTGGACAATTGAACAATATTTCCTTTTCTGCTAACACTGAGTCTATGTTCACATGGTTAATGTAACAAGTAGATTAACATGGTCATCTATTCAGAAACAATTGACTGCTGTACATATCCCTTTTGTCTGAAACGTCCGTTTTTAATCACCAAAGTATAGCTATTTTAAGAATTATTCATGTGCATCAAATGCTTCTAACTCTCTCAGGATCTGCTGTCGATAAAGTGAGAGTGTGTGTGTCTGTACGCACACACACACACACAGTTGTGTTTGTCCTTGCATCTTTATACTTGTAGCTAACATTTGCTTGGGATTGTGTTGCAAATCCCTACTCATCCATGTTCTTACTTTCCATTATATGTATAGTGCATTCTTAAAAAAGGTTACTGTAAGTCACAATCAAACATTCAGCACATCCCGCCAGTTTATAGAGCTATATAGTTTAAATAGCAAGACTACCTCATTCATCTTTAGGCCTGAGTCTCTCTCATCCAAAGTTATGGATAGCAACTCCAGCTGGGTACATGGGTTCATATTTGGATTTGACACCACTATGCTCATTGTAGTTCTGTTTCTATTAATTTTATTCACATTGCTCCACCTTTCTGTTTTTACTTCAGGTATCTTAGTGGAGGTCTACCAGGGGAGAGCCCTCCAGTAGCTACAGCGTCTACCCAAAGCAGAGAACGGCTTACGGCTGTCAAACAGGCCCTGCGAGCCCTAGGCTTCAACAAGCAGGTATTTTCTACTGAGCTTGTATATTCAAAGGTTATTGATAGCAGGGATCTTTATAGTGCTGATGTCACTGTCCTGAAACCATGCCAATCACAAAGCCATAACCTTCAAGCACTTTAAACACATACGTACATGAATTTCTTGTGAACTGTGGATATTGTCTCATGGGGCATAAAGTGGCAGAGCATCGTTGTAGTATGCTCAAGCGCACTACACATATAAAGTACTCACGATATATTTCTGTGGGCTTTTTCAAATGTTCATGTTCGGATCTTTTCAGGTCTGAACAGGGCCTATGTAAAAACTAGCACTGACCAATAAATCATATTTTCATCACCATTGCGATATGAAAATGCAAGATAAATGCAAAACACTGCTTGAAAAGAGATGAATACGAAACATTATTTTATTTAGAAGTGCCATGCATTCACAATCACAATGCTAACACTTGACCTATCAGACAGAGCCCTGAATACAAGGGTCATGCATTCATTACATGCAGCCAATATGATGAAGACTCAGCTCACCTTCAGATTAAATTATGCCAATTTGGTAATGACTGTGAGCTTGGCTAGCATGATGACCGGCGAAGGAGAAAGAATGATTATTTAAAAAACCCTATAATTTCTCATAGTTATAATGTCTTATTTAAATTAATGTCCAGATTAATTGGTTTGGTATTCATGTTCAATTTGTTTAATAAAATCTGTTTGAAAGGATTAATGATTTATTTATTCAGTGAGCATAGGTTATTAAAGCAGAAAGACAAGAGGCCTGTATAGTTACAATGCTCACTTTAATTTTTTTATTATTTTATATTTTTTTCACAAGTCATTTCAGCACATCATACTGATATTCCTCATGTCATGCAGGCTTAGTAAACACTATATGTAAAGTGGGAACAAATGCCAAAAGGCAGGATGTTGATATATGCAAGTGTGCATCTAGTGTGTCGCAGCACAGCCTGTCCTGTACTCCACGAGCTGTGTTCCCAGCCCATTATCACATTCTATTCTTAGATTCCCAGTCAGCATCTGTCAGCAGTGAGTGACCACCACCTCACCTTTTAATCCAGCAGCAGTCGATATGAACGAGCAAGAAATAGGGGAAAGAGGAACAGAGGGATAGATTGGTATTATCAGAGGGCCCTAATGTCCACTGAATAAGAGAGAGAGAGACCAAGGGACAGGAGTGGGGGGAGCAGGAGTAGGAGTGGAAATGATAGACCACCCATTGGTCTCTGTCTAAGCTCTCATCAGGGGACAACTCCCAGTCCAGACCCAAAGGTCAATCGTCATTAACGCTCCCTATCGCTCCGTTTCTCTCCCTCACTCCCTTTCTTCTCCTCCCTAAGTGGGGGGGTCTTTCTGTGTATAGAGTGTCAGACAGAGACTAATGCTTGTGTTTATCTCCTAGATATCAGCTTCAATATCCTGCCTTGAGAGAGTGCATATGCAGACACACACAAACACTAACACACACACACCATCAAACTGAAGCATCCCCCTCTCAGAGATTCAGAGCAGTGGGTAATGGGGTATTCCATTAAGTGTCCTCTACTCAAGGGCAGAGAGGGAGAAAGAGTGGAAGAGGACTGTGTGAATGGAAGGAGTGCTGACGTGTTATGATTTGTTAAAAAAAAAAAAAAAAGTAGGTATACTGTATTCATGACATTCATGCATTTTATTTAGCATTTTACAGTAGATTGACAATACATGAAAATGCCAATGATGTATTGTTTTCTTATATTTAAGACCTATCAAAAAGTCCAAAACCAACAATGGAGGAACTAAAATGTGTATTTAGCCTGTGTTTATTCATTTTTGGCCAGCACATGGTATTTTGGTTACTATGATTTCTAGTAATTGGCACACGGGTGTGGTGTTTCACATTGTGTTACCTGTTGACAATATGGAGGGACTCAGACAAACAGGGTGAGAAGGGCTCTGATATCTTCTGTTCGCTGTCACGTTTTGCTTCCATTCTTTTAGTGCATCTTTTGCTTGTCGGTCCTTTTGTTTAATAAACACTATAATATGCATCTGGATTGAGTATGAATGTTTGTGAACGTATCACTGGTAAGGGCCCACTTAGCGTCTTTTCATTCATAGTAGTCACAACAAACATTGCTTTAGCTGCTCTCTGAATACTGACGTCCCTGCCCTGCTTTTGGTCCTCAGCCCCATGTCCTTTCATCCCTGCTGAAGCAGATTGAAATCATGAAAAACAAATAGACAGTTTCATTAAGAAAGACATGCCTCTTGAGACTGTTGACCACTGTAGTTTTTTTAGCAAGCACTCAAATAGGAGAAAATGGCACATTTATTTGGAACACAGAGCGATATGATGCAGGAGCTAGAAAACCATTTGATATTAACTACTCGAAAACTACTCAACTCTTCTGCTGTCAATGGGCAAAGTCAAATGACACAACTTCACCTACTTCCAAGGTGTATGGAGAAGGAAAAAACTTATGAGCAGGTCAAGAACTCCAGCAGCAATTGCAGTATAGAATAACTTTATTAAAGCTAGACCGATGACTTCGGCTAATGGCCTTCATCAGGGTCATCAGAAAATACATAAGCAGCTGTATTTAATTAAAACGAAATATAAAAAGATGCAAAGATGGGTTGGGAATATGAATAGGTGGCTCCAGGCAAATCATTGACCCAGGCTAGCAGAGAGGCAGGGGGAGTGTACCAATGGGCAAAGTCAGAGAATCCGCAATGAGTACCACTTTTTGATTTTGTGAGTGTCGGGGGGTTATGTCATCCTCTGATGGCTTTTGTTTGGTTGGATTTTGGAACATAACTATTTTGCACAGGATGTCTGCAACAAATGGAAATCCATGATTTTGACTATATCAAACAATGCTTGTCGTAATGTTTTAAACCCTGCCCAATTTCTCACACTTTTCTCTTTTTTTGCTCTTCTACAATGTCCCTCTGTCTTCCAGGAGGTTGACTCTGTGTTTATGCTGCTATCTGCTGTACTCCACACCGGGGACCTGCGCTTCACTGCATTGACAGAAGCTGATACAGCCTTCCCTTCTGACCTGCAGCTGCTGGAGAGAGGTCAGTGCTCCTGTCACATGACCAAGACTACTAGGATCACATGATTAAATGTACTTCCTGTGTGGAGATGGGATAGGGTGGTCGTGTTGTTTACCTCCTCATCATCCCTCCTCCCTTTGTCTCTGCCTTGCTTGGCGGCTTGCCAGCACTAGCTAAAGGCCAGACAGTCACCTGTTTGGTAAGCTGCATTTTGAGCCAAAGTGTAACCATGGTGAGAAGAGATCAACACTGTTCTTGTAAGCTTTTATACACACACTTTCCCAGCTATTAAAGGTGGGTCTTTTTCCATTCCCGAAAAAGACTGTTGATATTTGAACTCAACAGCTCCTTCAGAAGCTTCAGTGCTTCTTCAGAAGCTTTGCTCCCAAAATCAAATTCATGAACACGCAATATTGAAATATTATTGAAATGTACTTCCTGTATTTGATTTTACAGTCATCTAATTGGTATTTCAGCAAAGTTTTGTGTTAGAGCTATTCTAAAATTTGACACCAAAACTTTCATTTTTACTCCAAATGTATATGAGTTCCATATGTCACTTAAGCCTGACTTCTTGAGCTTGACTACAGGAGTAGTGATTTTGAAGTCAGGTCCATCCATCACAAACAGATCATCTCTAATCTCAAATATGCACAAACCACAAGATTTGTACGCCAGACACTATTATATATAAAATTATCATGGTTGCGTGTCATGTGATCTCATGGGGATGCATGTGTAAACAAAATAAATGGTGGTACAACAATTTGTGGTAGAAGTGCTTTTCACTGAGAAAAAACAAAAGCAGAATGTGAGTCTGGAGGTAGAAACGGTTGCTTGTTAACACCATCACTGTCGCTCTCATTGGCTATTGTGGTCTCACTCAGAAAGTACTGACGTAATCATCCAGATTTTCACTCATGTGAGCGGTTCGAGAGGTTCAAGATTGAATCTGTAAACCCCTCACATTACCAGGTAAATTGGGCTGAACATTGGTACCGACCAAGGCCAGAGACCAGATTCCTCCTGAAATTGTTGGAATGGCTGACTTCATTCATCAGACAGAAAATCCTGTAGTGTGAGCCCTGCATTATCAGCCTCCTTGATTACTAGTAATCAGTATCAGTGTCAGCCCTGAAAAATCCATATCAGTTGACACCGACTCCAGACTCAGTTTGTCTGTTCTGGGCTACTGTAGAAACATGTGACCCAACATGGTGGATTCTGAGATAAACGGCTCATTCTAAGGTAATGAGAACAGTCATTCTTATTTTCAGGTGATTATACACTAATGGAAATATAATTATTAATATTATATTACATTTCTACTAATACAGCCCTCTAAATCCTACACACTGAACCTTTAATGGTCAGTGTTTTCTCACTCTCGGGCTTGGGCCCTCATTATGCAACCGCTACATGTGCTCCTCTGACCCCTGACCTTAGTGAGGCAGTAAACAAATGACATCAGTGCCTGAATGGGAAAGAGCCGGTTGTTGTCAGTGTGATGTGATGTCAGTAAAGAGATTCTGGGATGCTGTCACCTGTTTCCGCAGCTTGTTTATGGGTTCTGCTCAGAAATGTACTGATGACTAATTGCTGTCAGCTCCTTTATTGATCAAATTTGAACAAGCTACAGAGCTCAGCTTGTTGTACTATCAGCTTGATATCATCACACAAAGCAATTTGGACACTGTGATTTTATCAGTACCATCTCTTGCTAACATCCTTACAGTTAAATTATGTATTTTTGATTTTGTCTTTTACTCCATGTCTTTCTTCCCACAGTTGCTGGAATGTTGCAGGTGTGCTCCAATGATTTAAGTACCGCCCTCACCTCTGATGTTCAGTACTTTAAAGGTATGCACACACAACCTTTGCCATGACTTGGCCCTCCAACCTTCCCACACAATGATTGTTGAAGGTACAATGTGTATGAATGTGAAGAAATTTACACTTGAGCGAACAGATGCCTTAAACACGTTCCCTGACTTTTTCAGTCATAGACTGATTTCTATGAGGTTGCAAGTCAGATTTTCTGTGAAAATCCAATTGCAGACATTCATGATCACCCCCGAGTGCCTCAGTACCTTTCTTCTGCTCCTCTACAGCAGCATTAGCTACCATAATGTGCAGCACTAACTACCAATAGCTTAGAAATGGGCTAATGTCAACAAATGTCCAGCTCCCAGACAACACAGAGTACAACACAAACTCCACAAGAGTGCACAAGCATGTGCAAATGTTACACATTGTACCTTTACATGATTAATGTTTACTGTAAAGATGTATAATGGACAAATCCTCTGCACTGTTACACATTCTATTATCAAATCTAATTTGAAAGGTAATATCTGGAGCAGACAGTACAGTTAAAAGTACAGCTTTTAATAAGATAACAGTAACCTACATTTCAACATCTGCACATTCATATCCAGTCAGTTATATGGTGACAAATATGACAATAGAGTATATAAGGAATTCAAAGGTTCAAAGGTAATGTCCTCTTCATTTTAGGTGATGTTATCACTCGGCGCCACACAGTGGAGATGTCAGAGCAGTACAGAGATCAGCTGGCCAAGGCCATCTATGGACGCCTTTTCAGTTACCTGGTTAACAGTATCAACGACTACCTACAGGGACAGGATGACAGCATCGGGTATATAGCTGTTTGTGTGTATGCATTCATGAGTATGTGTGCCTTGAGTGTTTACAGTGTAAACGATCAGAAACATTTATTTGGAAGCTCAGATTGTTACTGTAACTGTTATCACAAACACCACCAATGTCCTGTATCTGTCATCACGCAAGCTGTTGTTGGTTCAGGGTGACAGCAATGATATAAGATGACACACAGAGTGAAGGTTTGTAATAGTTTACATTGTGTGACATGCCTGTATAAGTATGTACTGTACATGGAACAGTGAAATGGAAAATGTGAACAAGGTGGAGATGGAGGACACACCCAAGGTTTACATGGAGGTCTCAAACACATAAAAAAGCCTAAATACACACACATAAACGCACACAGTCTTGTGAAGGCCATGGGATCCTTGGTGTTGTTGGTGTTGTTGAGTCTTATCACGCTCAGTCAGATAAGCCTCCATCTTCTGGAATGTGTTTGTGCTTTGCCTTGTTTACACACCAGCCACAGCATGTAATAAATTTGACAACCACAGTTGTCATGGCACACCCCATACAGATGTGTTATTGTGCACACACACACACTGCTTATAGACATAACTCTTGGAAGAGTTACATAAGCCAATATGCAAATTCTTATTTTAGTGTTGCAGTAAACATGATGTAATATGTGCTTTCTATATGTATTTCTTCCAGTGACCCTGCCCTTGAAATTGGGATCTTGGACATCTTTGGCTTTGAAGAGTTTCAAAGGAATGGATTTGAGCAGGTGGGACAGTGCTGGTGTTTATTAGAATCCACTCATTAGGATTTGTGCTCTTCTGAAGCCTGCCACAGCATTTCTTCTTTTTAAGTCACATGCCTAAACAGCTGCATAATACATTAACATTAGCTTACAAGGCAGCTAATTAAATCTCGGTCAATGGTATGTGGTCTAGGAGTTCTTAGCAAATCTAAATCAAATTGTTAAAATATTTGGGAGTAAATATTTTAGCGTGTTATTGTAATGAATGAGGTGAGGTCTGTGGCTGACTGTGGCGTGATTTCTCTGTCCTCAAATGAACTGACAGCTGACACAATAGCTGCGTCTGTGAAGTGTTAGAGCAATAGGCAGCTTCAAACCAATGTGTTTGTGTGTTTATGAGTGTGTGTTAGGGTCAGGGATGTTTGTACAATAAGATTAACTTTAAATTCTTGGGGTCACAATACTATTATTAATTCATTCTTAATTCATTTTCAGTTATCTTCTTCATCCATCCTTAAATAGATGGAACTGCACTGGATGTTTTCAGTATTTCACTGTATGTGATTACATTGCATAGACAACAGAGTACAACATGTGCAGCTCTATGCGACTCACCTGTGAAGAGCTGTAAATCTGCCATCTGGTCATCAAGCATGCACTGTTAATAGACTACTCTATTGTAAGACCAGCCGGGATCAGAGAGACAAATCTGTATATCACTGGGTGTCAGTGAGTCTGTGTATGTGTGTGCGTGTGTGCATGTGCATGCACTAGGGTGTAAATCAGGGCATTCACAGTGTTCATGAGGCTAAGTGCTTATTTCTGCTACTCAGAGCTTACACACTGTCCCCGTGGAACCTCCAGTCTCCTCCTACCTCTTATTAAAGCCAGTGTGTGTTTGTCTTTGGTGTTTGTGTGTGTGGGGGGCACTAAGATGTCAGTGGCCTTATTTTACCTCTGAATGTTCTATAATCTCAGTGGAAGGGAAACTCTATATGACCTTTCCTGTTCAGGTCATGGAGAGAGCAAATGCTGAAAGAGAAATACAACAACTGTCAGACAGTATTATGTCCGACCTTCTTCCTACAGACTGTTGTAAAATTTCATAGAATTATTATCCGCCAAGTCATATCACATATATTCCTCACTGCCAATCAAAGAGGCGGAGCAATTTCTGGATGAACAAATATGATGATCACTAACAATAGATGTGGCACATCTGTGGCAAACAAGCCCTCACACCTTGGTGTGTTTGTACACACATGCACACAGACACATACACCAGCACGCTCCACAAGCGCAGCATAATCGGGGTCATTAGTGCTTGTTAATTAGAGCTGTGTTTGTCAGGGGTGTGTTGTACCTGCTCAGCACTTTGCTAATGAGCTAACTCAATCAACCACCTGCTGGGACTAAGCATTTAATGGACTAGACTATCTTGAAGACAACGAATAGACAAACTGTAAACACAACTACAGCCGCTCCCACCACAGGACAACACACCTCCAGATTAGCACTTCTCCATCAGCAGGTTGTGAACTAAAATGTGGGTCACTGCACAATCAAATAAACCTTGTATATTTGTGGTTTTCACACATTCAAGCAAATGTACTTCAAGTCTTCTCAGTGGCTGGATTAATATTGTAAACATTACCCTCACAGGGCTGCATGACTTTCTATAACGTGCTGAATACAACTTTCATACTGTCTCATTTATTTTAAAGTTAGTCATAAAATGTAATGTTCAAGATGGATATTGTGTGTCACATGGATTGCTTATTTACTTGCAGACGTGTAATCTCTTTAGATGTTACACTAAAACACTAAGTTATGAAAGAATAGATGCACATGCACAATTAAAATATCCACTGAAACAGTGAACTCTCTAAAATACAAATGTATCTTTTATTTATTTATTTATGTATCTATTTATTTAGTGACATTTTTGAGTTCAGGATAAGTTTAAGATGGCCTGCTGCTTCCTTCTGCTGCAGTGTGTTGTTGATCTTCATATTATGTTCTTTTTCATGGCATCAGTGTGACAAGTAAAGCCTTTCTGCAAAGCTTCTCACAAAAACATTTGATTTACTCTTGCTGTGACTGGTTGACTGTTCGGTGAAGAAGAGTTCATGTGTCTCAACACATTGTCTAAGAAATTAAAGTGGTTTAAAAGATAAAGGGTTCTGTGTAGAGACATCCGTTACTGTGCATATCATACATGAGGTGTCCCCATAAAGAGTTCACCTAATCATTGGTTTATTTGTGTGATGAGAGTGGTCTGTTAATGTATGTCCCATTGACTTCCCTTTTGTGTTTGAAATTGTTTGTTTTAAAACCAAACATTCAGCAGCGTGCCTCAGAGGAAATATTCACTCAAGTGTGTGTTTACAGGCTGATGTGAGTGTTTTGTGCATTCCAGCTGTGTGTGAATATGACTAACGAGCGGCTGAGGCAGTACGTTTCTGAGGTGCTATTCCAGCAGGAGCAGGCTGAGTGTCTGCAGGAGGGCATCGCCACGGAGACGCCACGCTCCCCGGGCAACCAGCCAGTCGTTCTAGACTTCTTTCTTCAGGTAATGCACCTCGCTGGTTTAGACCAGTCCAGCCTAGTCTACTCTGGTCCCCTATGATGGGCTAAAAGACTGTGGGCTCAATTAGAGCTTTGAGAAAATGTAGGAATTCACAGAGTATGACATTTTTCCAAAATTAGAATGCTTTCAGCAAATACTCTGTCTACTCTAGTCTAAATAGACTTAGACTTTATTGTCCCCCAAGGGAAATTCTTTTTCACAAACTGTGCACCCACAGTAACACATGATATATACACTGATACATTACTGACATAAATTACATACATAAATACATTGCTTAATATCAAGGATGCTTTGTAAATATGACAGACATAAATAACGTGCAGATGTGTTTGTGTCTCTCTGCAGAAGCCTCAAGGGCTGCTGTGTGTGTTAGATGAGGAAAGCCAGAGCCTGAGGCCAGCGGAGCAAACCCTCTACAAGAGGTTGTCAGCCCAGCTGGACTCAAACCCGACTCATGGCCTCTTTCTCACTACCAAGGATGGCAATGGAAACCCCCCACCCAAAGACCAGGGACCAGCCTTTACCGTCAGCCACTATGCTGAACAGGTTTGTCTGTCCTGCAGACACATTTCCCATAGGATATACTGTATATATGCAGATCAGAAAATCTGTGTGTGACTATAATATAAAATGACACATGTATGTCCTCAAATGGCTAAAGAGGAAAGCTATAATTTCAACAGCTGAACTACACAAAAACAAACATTCACACATTAATGTAACAGTTTTCCATAATATTATATTCTCACTGGATTGCTTTGTTGAGATGTTCCAAGTGGCTTATTTGCAGATTCATCTTATTTAACAAATACACTAGTATCCATATGCAAAGTAAATTACCATTTGATGAATTATGGTGAATTATGTATTTATTTATTTTTAATTATCGCCTTCTATTAACACTGTCTATTCTCTACACTGGTAGCATTTAGACTAATTAAAATCATTTTCTTTGGGTTGCACCAGCTATCCAATCACAACAAAGAAGAGAGGTATATATTGACAAAATAACTAGACTGCTCCTGATTAAAGGGGAAACATAATAATCATTCCATTTACATGCACTGCAGCACAAAAACAGATTAAGAATGACAATTTTGTTACTTCTCAAAATAATGTTTTATGTAGCAATTATAAGTGATGTTGCTGATATTGTTGAACAAGTAAAAGTTTGTGAATTTTCACAACAATATTTATAGACATTTATGCTACCAGATCATACAGCCAACGGTGAAGTAAAAATGAATTGGTGTCCTAATATTATTTGTTGTCCACTAGATTTCATATGATCTTACGGGATCCCTGACAAGAAACAAGGACTCTCTTCCACAGAATCTCTTGTTTACGATGAAGTGTAAGTACCCAATGAATAACATATATATGAGCACATTGTACCATCAGAGCACCCTTGATCACAAAGATGCACTCTTGTCTAAACTAGCAAAGCACAAAACCATTCTTTGTCAAAGTGTGGATGTGTTTGCATGTGTGTGTTTCATCCCATATGCAGCAGACAGCACCGTCTGTGTGTATATTGTCTATAGATGGTGCCAGATGTGGGCTGTTGTGGTTAGCAGGACACAAGCAGTCGTTGTGTGACTGCCAGGATAGCCTTGCGTCTAGCAGCTTAATTGCTATAATTTCCATGATGAGGCTAATCTTCTAAGGCTAGCCCTTTACTCACACTTGGCTGTTGTCCCTCCAGCTCACCAACTCATCGCCTTGCAACCTTTCATGCGCGCACACATACACACATATAGTGTGGTTTCGTCTTATGGGTCTAATCCCCCTCCCATTCAAGTTAAAGCCTTAAATCTAACAGAAGGGCAGAGAAATCTATGTAATGCTAGATTCAGGTGGTTACGATGATTGCTTTAAATGAAAAGACAATTACCCTTGGAGCTGTGTGTAATTAAGTACTTAAATTAATGTAGGACTCGTGTTTGTTTTTCTTTGCTCAGTACACCTACTTGCCATCTTTCCCCCTACGCCTCTTTCTCTCTTTTTCTTCTCTCTCCTTCTCTCTGCCTTTCAGATGAGAGCCACACGCCCACGTTCACACACATGTTGTTTGGCTTTCTGAATGAGCTCATTCTTGTTGTGGACTGCTCCACGTGTTGTTGAGTGGTATGGTTCACCCCCTCTAGTTGCCTTACTGATTGTTTACATGGAGACTAACTTTATGCCTCCTCCTCCCTTCATCCCCTGATACTACTTTGCTAACATCCTCATTGCTGTTT
>JAPQRN010000015.1:10016233-10031495 GCA_037367275.1 Coranthus polyacanthus
TCTTTCTTTCTTTCTTTCTTTCTTTCTTTCTTTCTTTCTTTCTTTCTTTCTTTCTTTCTTTCTTTCTTTCTCTTTCTGTTTGTCCCATTGCTCCTCCACCCCCTTATTTCCACCAATGCTGTTGCTTCTTTTCACCCTTATTTTCCTCTCTCTGTGTTTATGTTTATGTGCTTTGTGCCCGGCAGCCAGTGAGAGTGTGTTACTGCAGCAGCTCTTTCAGTCCAAGCTGACTCAGACTGGTTCGCTGGTGCCAACAGCCCAGGGCCGCATGGGGCTGAGGGGGCCTAAAGCTGCCCTATTGCTACACAGGATACCATCAGCCTCTCTTGTCACTGCCAGCACTGTCCCCCACCAACCACGGAGGTACCATGACCTCACCAAGGTAAATTTGTACAATGTAACTCCATTCAACCCTAACCAGTACTTGAGCATCAAAGGATTGGAAGGATTGGTAGGATTTTAAAAAGTGCATGCTCACACAACAGTTTGAAACAAAATAAATTCAAAACATGTATCAAACACAGTCATTAAATAAGTGGCCCAATCAGTCAGAGGCTTTTTTTTTCCTACACACCATCTGCCTGCTGTGCAGATCGATGGAAACACAGGGGTAGTATGTTTGGAAAAAAACAACAGTCTAATTTGGACAACTTCCCACCACACAGCTATATTTAAACCTCTGGGAAATGGAATTGTTTTTTCAGCCCTGCAAAGATATGGAAACATGCAGACACAGACACTTAAGAAACTGTAATCATACACATTTCTCACATTGGTTTGATAATAAAAACAGGAATCACACACCTGATAACAATACTCTCTGCTTCAGTTTTTGTCTCTGTCTTGGAAAGCATATTGTACTTGTGTGACTGAAAAGGCATGCTGGTTGTATAACCTCCTGGGGGTCTCTGTGGCTCATTAGCCATCTAGAGCAGAGGGTTACATAAGACCTCCTTCACCTCTGCAGTCTGTCCCAGCAGCCTTATACGGTAACGTTAGGTAATATTGCAGTACTGAGTATAAGGCAGTAAATAGGACAGCAAAACACAATAAATGTCACTGGCTCAGTGAGGCAGTAAAGCATATGAAACAAAATTGGGACTGACAGTTTGATGTGCAAGAAAACTTTGCAGCTTCAAAAACAACAGCATTTTAAATTTGATGCTAATATTTTTTTTTGTCATTTGAAGTTAGCTAATCTTGCAGTTCTTGACCTCTGTTGTCAGATGCTAAAGAAGAAGGGCTCAAGCTCCTTCCTGCAACGGCTCGAACGGTGTGGGCCCATCACAGTGGCTGTCCAACTGAGGGTAAGAACTACTCACTTTCACATGCAACACTTAAGCTGGTTTTCAAAACACTGAATCAAGTTCTGATTCTGCATAGGGTTTCTCAGTCTTCTTGTTTTTCATTAATAAATAGATTATATGAGCATGTTGTCTTAGGGATTAACACTTTTGCCTCAGTAAAAAGGTCGGAATATGTTGCCACATATTTTCTGGTTGACTTTTCCCTGTCCCCCGTGTGTTGTCTGCATGTTTTTTTTTCCCAGCGTAGTGTCTTTTTAAAGGCATGCAGGTCAGATGGTTAGACTCTCAATTGCCCGTGAATGTGTTAGTCTGTCTGCGTGTTATCCCTGTAATAGATTTGTGACAGAGTGAGGTGTACCCTGCAGAACAGGCTTCAGCTCCTTGTGACCCTGCACCAAATAAGGAGTTTGAAAAATGTATGCTAGATTTTAGTCGATAGTTGCCCCTCAGCAAAAAAAGAAAAAGAATTAATCTGAAAGCCAGTCAGGCAAGTCCAGTATGTGTATGAAGTATATTTATTAAAAAAATACAAATAACAAAACACCTGCAAGCATCCAAATCAGATCTGAAATTACTGCTGTGACAAGGTAATGAAATAGAATGTATGTTTGAATTTAGTTCTCATATAGAGCAGCACTGCAGTTATGCATTCTAATGCATCCACTCCCTCATAATACTCTTTATAACACTACACATTGTCCTCATTAATACACAAAACACGGCCTTTGCAACAATTGAGCCATGAGACCTATTCAAAGTAGAGCACTGCTTTTTCATAACTACATAAAGCAACAAAAATATTCAGTTAGAGGAGTGCAGTTTAGTGTCTGCTGGTGACGCAAGGAGGATGAAATGTGGCTGAGAAGCAGTACCTTTGCTTTGAATGAAACTAGTGTGTTGCACAATCTGAGTTGTGGTCTTGTGGTCAACGATTTCCTCAGGGAATGGCAGGGAAGGAGAGAGTGGGCTGAAGAATGATGCTGTACCAAGCCAAGCATGAAGCCCTCCACATGAATGAATGAACAATGAACAACAACCACTGTGTGCCATGCACATGCATCTGTGTGAGTGAATGCGCATGTATGGAGGGAGGGTCTTAATGTGAATGCTGGTAGTGACGTTCAAAGATGAGAACTGAGGTGTGAGCATTGTACTTCAGGGTGTGCAGAGCATAGTCTGACGTCAGTGGAGGAGTGGTAAAAACACAGATGTAAGTGTTTACGCATATGGTGATGTGTGGGTATACAGTATGTGTGTATATGTGTGACCTTGGATGCTGCCACTGTGAATTTGTGGCTTGAGGGAAAGGCTCTCTCACACTCACTTTTTAAAGGCTATTCTATTCAAAGGGCCTTTTGTGTTTTTCATTCCTCCAGAGGCAAAACACACCCCCAAAAATCAGACCACTTTGTCACAAACACAGCTTCACTGCAGTTGCTGTGGCTTACAAGTTAAGTAACAACATCAAAATAGAAGTTTCCAGAAAGTCCTGCCTTCTGTTTATGTAATTCTTACTGTACAAAGTAGGGCTACATCAGACCAAAGATTTTCCTAGGTTGACTAGTAGTCGTTAGTAGTTTAATTATTTAAACATATATTTTTGGGTGGGTTTGAAAAATGGTTTTAGTTCCAGGACCAAGAAAGAATGTTATTTAAGTAATATTTTAACACTGCTACATTACAGAAAAATACAAAAAAAGCCTTGTACAAAAGTGTGTATTTTTATTGGGGTTTTGTCACAGTGGTGTAATGATCATTGCCAAAGCTTGCATGTTTCAGATAAGCCATGTTTGAAACCGATGAGTAGTTAAATCTGCAAAGTTTATATTTCTCTTTCTTTGGGTCATCCTGACAATGCCGCCCTGGACATCCCACACAACATATCTAATTGATTAACAACCTGTGTAAGTTGTTTAAATAATGATGTCTGTCCGTGACTGAGCCCCCTCTTCCCGTGCTATTTGAGTTTTGTTTTTTTTTATTTGTGACAACAAATCAATCAAACCTTGGTCAACCAAAACTCTTTTCACTGACTAATGTTTGGTCAGCCATTATGTTACAGCCTTCGTAAAAGGTAACAAGACTGCACCATTATAATCAATAACAGTGGTTGTTAATCACAGCATGTTGCTCATTTTCTCCTTAGAGTAAAATTGACGTTGACTGTATCTCCCTCTCTTCCCTCTTCCTCCAGAACTCGCTGTCAGAGGTGATCAGTAAGCTGCAGGCGTGCACTCCCCACTTTGTGGAGTGTGTGCGTCCCAATGCCAGTGGTCAACCAGACAGCTTTGACAGTTTCCATGTGTCGACCCAGTTGCAATACATTGGGGTGCTTGAGATGGTGCGCATGATCCGTTATGGATACCCTGTCCGTTTGTCCTTCCCAGGTTTCCTCAGCAGGTCAGTGCCAGAGTTTGTTATGTAATTAAGAGCACTGCAACCAATACAGTATACCTTGTCCTCTGATGCTACTGTCCTGTATTATAAAACTGCACTGCTTCTTCTCTCAGCCCTTTCTTTAAAGTAAAAATTTGGAACGTGATGAATTGCTATGCCCCTTCTTCTTCTCTGTTTCTCTGTGACCTCAGTTGTACAGATGCATTGTGCTCTCAGCAGGTCACTGTGACTTCTGCACATGTGGGTCAGAATTAGTTGAAAGCTTGACAGCATAATACCTTCACTACATCTCCAAATGAATGCAAGGGCTTATTCTGTACATAATCACTCGCTCACATGCACACTGACACAGTGGCATTGACAAGTCACAGCAACCCTCATTGTCAGAAGCACAAAATGACCTTGAATAGCTTTTTTAGAGTCTGATGGAAGTTCATTGCAGCTGATGAAAGCCACTATCACATTTCCCATGTCAGCCTTACAGACACATTAACCAGTGAGTTGTGTGTTAGGTCTCCATGTCCCACTCTTGAATTCTCATCATTAGTTATCCTTATCAACTCTTAATGTTCACTGCAGGAACGTAGCTCTGTTCCCTGTTACTGCTTGACTCCATCATTCTGGCTTTTTGTTTCTTGTAGTGCCATATTTTGTTTATTTCTGTCACACTGACTCACATTCATTTTCTCTTTCTCACTCTCTATCATTCACATTTTATCTGTGTTTTGCAGTCCCCTCCCTGTTCTCTGATTCTGAGAACTAGCTGAACACAGAAATTATTTAGCTGTAAGTCTTTGTCTTTCCTTCTCTGTCTCTCTCTCTTTCTATTTCTCTCTCTCTCTTTCTCTTTCTCCCATCCTCTGTCTGTCTCTCAGCCTCTCTCTCTTTTTGAGGATAAAGGGATTAACATGAACATTCCTGCCAGATAATAAGGGAGGACAAAGCTCGTCACATGATCCCCTAAAAGTTTCCACTACCCTGCTGTAAACATAATCACATCACCACATCACCATGTTTTTTCGAGGTCTGTCCAGTTCAAGCCACACTTACAGTCCCTCACTAACACTTTTGCCTCTATAAAATGAAACCAATTACAATGTAAAAACTAAAACTGGATTTTAATTGTCAAAATGGTATTGGTGGCACTGAAACTTTTAATTGCTAAGGAAAATAAAGGCTATAGCTTTCATCTGCAGTATTTTGCAAACTTAAGGGTTGTTGGTAGAATTTCCAGTTAGAACGTTAGTTCACTTGTCAGTGGCACTTAACCAGCAAAAAGCATCTTCACATCTATTCTCTGTAGAAAACTGTGTCAATAATTGAAGTTGGTCCATTTATTGCAGGTAAAGTCTGATAGCATACAGCACAGCAGAAACATACACAAGCATAGACATCCGCATAATGGGTTGTCATGAGCAAAGTGTATTAAACCTCAACAGGGAATTGAATCTGGAGAAACGTGTTAAATGATTATAAGAATCCAATATAGATTGTGTAGTCCAATCCAGTCCAATGTAGTCCATCTATAGGCTCTTCCCAGCTCCTTTGTGTGTTTGATGGATATACTGTACCTGCAAGAGCTAGAAATCTCATTGTTCACATTGTAATTGAAATTCCTGGTGAGGCTTTTGAGAAGCTAAGCCAACATGTGTGGTAGTATCTGTAAGTGTGTGCATTTCAGTGAATGTCATGTAGTTTTGGGACTGTCATGTGGCGTAGGTTAATCTCTCTGTTAACAATGTGTGTTGCAAGCAGATAACAGCATCACAAGGGCCAGCTGGTGGCCACGAGAGGAAACTTAACCGCTGCTGTCTTTCTGGACACTGTTGTCCTCAACCACAGTCATATCATTCAGTAACACCCAAGACAAAAGTGTTGAAATAAAAATGAACACATTTCTCATTACGTTTAAAAGTATGACTACATTTCATCATTTCATATAGTGCTCTATCATTTATTTGATTATTAATAAAATAAAAAATATAAATATAAATTTATATGCTGACTCTTATTTTTCTGCTATAGTTTTAAGTGTTTAAAGTGTTCCATGTTTAAATTTTACAGTAGTAAAGTATGATGTTTTGCCTTCATATTTTGGACCACATTCACATTTTAGGCTTGATTTTTTTGTACGTTTTATTTGTTGAGTATATAATTCAAAATCTAAAAGGAAATAGGCCTTTCCTTGTGGTTACTTCATATAAACTATTTTTTAATTGAATTTACAGAAAATGTGCTATATCGTGATATGTATCGTTTACTGGAGACAAAATAACCAATATTGGGATATGAAATTTCATATGATATTTTGAATGTAATTAAGTACACATACACACAGACAGACACACACTGCCAACACAGCTTCTAGACCTGTATGTTATATGTTCTGTAAATTTGTGGTTTAACAAGAAGCCAGTTGGTGTACAATGCCTAGCAACAGCTAGCCTAGGTCTGAGAACTGTATGTAACTGGGACTTCTGAAAGCTGACCAGAGAATGAGACCTCACATGTAATTAGGACAACTTTAGTTCACCGAAGATGCCTCCCTATGCCTTCAGTCTCTACAGCTTACTGTAGAGACTGAAGGCAGTCTCTGCTCTGAACACAGAAAACCAAAACCTTCCCTCCTATCCATCTCCTAGTAAAACAGCCCACAATCTGAAGTACCAAAATAGCAGCTCCAATGAAATTGTAATTGTTAGTGTAATTTGTTGTGTTTTGTGCACCGACCTATAAATAGACCTTTTCTCTGTGCCTGTGTGCGTGTTAGTCCTTGTTCTGCTGTACATTAAGGCCATGCTTAACTTGAGTGGCTGCCACTTACAAAAACCTCAGTCAGTCCAGCCCAAGTACCATTCATCTGGCTTCCTCTCCTCCACTGAGTTCAATACATACGAGCCTATGAATGAACACAGCCTTGGCCGAGTGAAGATCTGCCGCAGAGCGGGGGTGGACTACATTGCTTTCTTCACCGAGCTCGTTCTCACTTGGCTTCTCATTGTTTCCTCTCTTTTGAACCACCATTTTCTGATTTCCTCTCATCTCCCTGCATCTCTCTTCTCATTGAACCTTACATTTTCTATTTTGGTTTTCCTCTTAGCTACTTCATTTTAGTTCTTAGCTTTCCTTTTTCTCTCCCTCAGTTTCTCACTGTTGCTTCCATCTACACTATTTCATTTTTTTGTTCTGTTCACTCTTTATCTTTTTTTCTCTCTCCACTTGTTACTCTTCAAACAGGCCCTGGCCCTTGAGTAATCAAAATGACAGGCCAATAAATCACCCATTAATCTTGAGGTTGCGAGATTTCTATGAACACAAACGCACAAACAAGAACACAAAAATACACACTTGCACACTGGAGCCACACTGGCCACTTCACTAAGTCGTAGTGGCTGCCTGAAGCAAATTACATTAGTGTCCTGGAAACCAGAGTGATTTATGAGGAAATCTATTTTACTGTTGCTTTTATTTGTCTTTTATGATACACTATGTGTTTTGTGGCCAGGTTTATTTTCTGCCAATGTGTAAGGTCAAATACTTTCACTTGAACCTCCTTTCGGTAAATCCAACCTATCTGAGTCTGTTGCTCCCCTCACTTCTTCATTGTTAGAAAATGGATGCGAAAGAGGCATCAGTATTCATAGAACATGCCAGAAATGCAGCTCATGAGCACATAGGTTATATTTTTATATGACCAGTTCCATGTGGATTCTCATTACCTCCCACTGTTGGATAAACACACACATTTGTAGGCTGTTAAGTTACCTTCTGAAGAGTATCCATCATTTCAAAATGACCACAGCAAGTGAGTCTACATGGCTAAGCACAGTCAAAAGGCTTTGAGGGAATGGCAGCTGAGACTGTCTGATGGACAGGAGCAGCTTCAGAGATAAAGTGAGTAGTTTAAATTCCAGCTGCATCGCCTTTACTACCTTTGTGACACTCCGTAACAGTGGTCACTGATGGCTCTTTGGTCACAGAGAACCACGTTAGTGCCCTGTACTCCTCCATTTAAAGTCTTATCAAAGAGGTTATTTCATTTCTTTGACTCTGCGTGAAGCCCCCTTGGGTCTTGTAAAAGTGGGGACCTATGACGGTTTTCATATCCTCATAGGGGAGGTCATGGGTTTACAGAGTTCCTTTGTGTTTTATGGGCCCAGTGGGGCGGCGTGTGCTGTCTGCAGGGCTGGTATTACCATACAGAGAGAGGGTTAGGGAGAGTTCAACCAGACCCCACTCCAGCAAATCAAATACATCCCACTTTCACATGCACTTACTTATTCACTATCGACAACACAAGTGGTTTATGTTTCTAGCCATCTGCTTATATTTGCCTCATCAGATGTGTCACAGTATCAGATGCCTCATAATAGAGGAGAAGAGAAATGGCTGACACAATACACTGACCGGTGAACATGAAGTTAGATTTGAATTTGGTTTTCTGTTGGTAATAGTGAGCACATGGCATTTTTCTTAAATAACCCCAGTGCAGCATTTGTGGATGTCATCCGTATCCAGAGGCGCTGCATACGAGGTGTGATGTATTTTCTCGTCTAGGAAGTGTTAAAGGTGGTACCAGGGCTGAACATTGAATCAAAATATTATCAAAAACTCCACTATAGCCAAGTGCAATATCGAAATCACAGAAGCTGTAGAAGATAAAATATCAACGTAAACAACATTCCATTAACAGTGAAACGTGGTATGTGAATTGTGGTTCTCCAGACATAAGGGAACATGCCTGTTCCTTCAACATGACCTTTAGATATTCTGTTCTTGCAATATCAACTGTTTCTAGATTGTATTTCAACATTTAATTTATATGTTACTTGTTGTTGAGAAAATTAGGTTTTTGTTGTCATTAATTTAAACACAGCTTATTTCTTTATTCATTTTGTAAAGTAAACATTTCATGTGAGTCTGCAAACAAGAAAACCCTAATGGCTTATTTTTGTCTTCTCTTTTTTTTGCATATCATTTACACTTGTCAAAGATGATCAGCATAGTTAGAATTTTCATTACACACCCACCATTTTGCCACATGCACCATAACAATATGCACTGGTTGATCAGTTCACAGTAGAGGTCCACCAATATTGGATTGGAAGGCCAATACAATAACTAAAATTGATAGTCACGTTATGAAACTGGATAACTACTGAATTGAACGTCAAACTCAAAGCAATTAATCAATGAAGCTGCAACTAAACTGTAAAAAAATCTAGGTAAAAGAAGTCGAACATTAACCAATACCAATAGTTTGTAAAACGTACTATCGACACCAATTAATCGGTCTATGTCTAGTTCATAGGCTGACTATGATGCCCTTGTGGTGTAATCCCATGTATGGTTTATTTTTCAACATAGTCCTCTTTGAGGTCCACTTCTTCAACGGTGCTGCAGTGCTTTTCATATAGAAGCTTTCATTCTGAAGGGTAAAAACTCCTCAAAGGCAGTTATGACCTCATCATTACCTCAATATTTCTTTCCAGCCAAATTGTTTTTAAACAGGAGCATCATGCCCTAATGTGGAAACCATATGAACCTGAATCAGCATGAGTTAAGTATTATTTTTAAAATACCAGCTAGTTTCAAGCCAAATTCAAGTCAACTATTAGTCATCAAATACAACCTTACCTGGAAACGGGACAACATTAATAGTCCAAAGAGTTTAAATATATTCAATCTAAGTTAATCAATTTGGTATTTGTTTTTTATAGCCAACCTTTGAACCTAACTTTGTACATTTAGAGCTAACACATACTACTGCACAATTAGTGGTCCATACATGTTAGGGTACCATTTTTTTGGGGGTAACATTTTAATTTTGATGTGAGAAAAACAGGCCAAGAGGTTTTGATGGTGATTATTTTTAAATAGTTTCAACAAACATTTGACAAAGTACTTGTGAAATGTAACTTGTTTTTTCTATGGCTTTATTGGGTGGAATGTACATCTGTACAATATTTTGATGTAGGGCGCTGTGCAACATTCTTTGTGTGTATGTTCTGGTGTATACTGATTTGTATGTGCATTTGTAATAGAACGTAGAGCCTGTGTGCTGCTGCACTGCCTGTGTTTTCTCTCAAATGCACAAGACAACGGAGACAATAAAGGCTGATCCTAATTTTCAGTGCAGTTATTTTTATATTACTACAAAATGTGTGGCTGCTGAGTCTTCCAGGAGCAGCTGGTAAGTTGTGAAGAAGTAAAAGAAGTGTATACTACGTCTATGATCTGTGAAGTCTGTATCAACATTGCACTTGGTCGCTTTCCCTTTTCCCCACTATCCCAGGCACAAACAAACCACTGTGTCCATCCAGCTGACCATTCATAGCGATGGTTGCCCAGGGTGACACCAATGGGAACAGATGTTGTTTGGTTGATCTGCTGTATGACCTCACTGACCTTTGAACCGATTGTTTCTGAAAAATAGGGAATGTCTCAACTAAATTTTTAAGTTAAGCACTCTTTTGTCTCTTGGCTCTAATTCTTTCTGTTTTTCTTTTTGTGTCTCAGATATAAAGACCTTGTTGTCCCAACTTTGGGAGACAAGAAGAAATTGTCGCCAGAGGAGAGATGTCGCTCGGTTCTCCAGCACTCCAAACTCCAGGGATGGCAGGTGTGTGTTAGTGTGTGTGCGCCCTGCCTCTTTTTCTGTCTCTATCAATAACAAAAGATTTGCCAAATGACTTAATCCTTGACCCTCTATTTGAAAGATCCCATGGAATCTTTGACAACTCGTTCCAGCTGTCCCACCTCATCATCATTCTTCTCACATGCGTGCGCAGACACACACACACACACACACACACACACACACAGAGACCCCTCTGCCCCTCCCTCTGTCCTGTCTGCCAGACTGCTGTTGTGTCTGAGTGTGTGACCCTACAGGTCACATCAGCTCCTGCCTCACACACGCATGCACACTCCCTCTCAATGCCTCGTAGACACTCATTCATACAAAAAAAAGACACACACACACAACTCTTACAAGTAGCGTGTGTTGGAATGAATAGTGTCTGTGAAAGCATGTCACTCCCATGGCTCTGTGCACCTGGTATAGGCCGACCTATGTGACACCCCAGATGCCCTCTACATCCAGGAAGTGAATGCAATGTCAACATGCAAACCCTCATCCTGCACATGTTCCACTCCCACTCAGCATCATTGGTACATCACTGCTCTCCCATTTCTCTCTCAACTAGTCACTCTCTTCTGAGATTTCCAAACAGTAACAGCCACTTGGTGTCTTCTAACTACTTCCCAAAGCTTCTGATGAAAGTTGTGCAGTGTAGAACTATGCTTTAGCATTAATGTTTGACCATATTTTTTGTTGCGTTTGTAGATGGGCAACAGTAAAGTTTTTCTGAGATACTGGCAGGCAGATCAGCTCAACGACCGCTGCTACCACCTTCATAAAAAGATCATCACATGTCAAAAAGGTAATATCCAAAAAAAAAACACTAATCTATCTTCCAGGGTTCATCAGTTTTCTGCCTCTCGATGATGTCTCTTTCTGCTTCCACTTCTTTTATCCTTTCTCCTCACTATGTCTCAGTGGTGCGTGGCTGGCTGGCCAGACGTCGAGCTCATCAAAGGCTGCTGTTGCAACAAAAAGAGGGGTGCAGTGTGCAGCGTTTCCTGCAGGGGGCAGAGGATATGGGGTTGCGAACCTACGACCAGTTGGTCATCCAAAATGCCTCAGATATCGCACGTGAAAGCGACCGCCTGCGCTGCTATGGCAACACCCTTCTCAACACTCTTGGCAACAGCCCGCCACTTGGCGAGAGGCCTGAACCAGTGGGCAAGGAGGAGGATCAGCCCATCCGGATGTGAGTTAGCAGTCACATAGGGTGGGGCAATATGGCCAAAAAATGTTATCTTTTTTTATTTAATTTTTTTCAGATTCATGATTTCAGTCGATTTTCTGAACTCAAGATAAAATATAGATATAAAAAAAAATCCTTATTTAAACTGTATGCATTATATGTGCAATATTAACAAATAAGCATTACTTCTCAATATGAATTATTACAAAAAAATAATAATAATTCTAGATATTATAAAGCAATGTTAGGCAATAATTGGAGAAACATATTCACAATGAATATATTATTTGAAGCAGGTTGAATTTTGAATTTTTGTTGAACCTCCAGAGGAAGCACTAATTTCAATTTAACAATTAAACAAAGAACTAAATTTATCAAATTAATGTGAATTATTTCCCGTTAAAGGTTTTCATAATCTTCTACAAATAATCTTCATAATATTAAATATGAAGGCCTCATAGTGAAGCTAGCTTAATTTAGCCTAGATTCACAGGATTGATTACTCATTTGCCTCATAAATCTGTTTTTACAATATTCATGTGTTTATGTGTGTTTGAGATTAATGATGTAATTTTATCCCTGTGCGCTGAAGGCTTTTAATTGTTACGTTCATGATGATAGTGAGATAATGAGCAGCATTATCAGATTGTATTGCACCTATGGAATTGTATCCTTATCTGCCTTTCTAATATAATGTTTCCTGCCTGGGGAAATGGAATGAGGAATTAGCCTAATTTTAAAAAATTAATTATTTACTTTTTTTAAAAATGACACCCTTGTTTATGCTGACAGCTGACATTTGAAAGGTCGAGGTTCAACAACAACAGGAAAAGGTCAACATTTCAGCACTAATGTGTGTAAAATCATTCCATATTTTTAGCTTAGGTTAGTGTCTTATTATTATAGCGTCTTTGTTTCTGTTCAAACATAAAAGCATGATATCATTGTTGATTATTTCCATCCTGTACTTTTCAATTAGCTCATATGTCAAAGGCTCAAAATTGCAAACTACAAGTGCTTTTAAATGCATTACTATTATTTTAAAATGATCAAAACATCACAAGACAAATTTAAAGCTTGAAAAGACCTGAAAGTGGAAGTCGGTACAATAATTGCTTTTCTTCATACATATATATATATATATATATATATATATCCGGCAACGTCAGATTTTAGCACCAATTAACATATTTTAACTCTTAAATTGAGTCATAACATTAAGAAGCAAATGCATGTTGAAAGATGAAAAGAAATGTACCCACACAGGATTTTTGTATCTTCTATTCAACATCTGCTGCTGGGACAGGAGACATGAACACAAGGAGGCTTTTAACAGGAGGAGGGGTGTCAGTTGGCAGACTGGGAGAGGAGTCACTGTTGCTGCTTTGTAAAGGCCCTTATGCACACTTACACACAAACATGTCTCACAAGCGCACATTCACCCCAACACATACAATATACTTAATTTCTCTGCAGGTATTTAAAATGCCTGCCCCAATCACTTACACACATGCTCAGCCACTCCTTCCCTGCCCCCACACGTAATCGTGGAATCAGCAGATGGCTTACATAGATTAACGAAGGAAATATCAAACTGGATGTTATCAAATTACTGCAAGGACATTAGATTTAAGCATAATCTCTTTGGTATTTATCCCCCAATTGGCCCCCTTAGCTAATAATCTTGACATGACAGTTGAAGCAGCCATACATTTAATTAAAGCCGACTGGTCTTCTGTGTATATTATAACATTTACATAAAATCTATTATGCTGAAGTTATACCTTAGCTTAAAATGTTACACTGGGAAAGAATGACTGAAGTATGAATGTGCTCCAAAAGAACACAAGAATCAAAAGTCGTGGAGCAAGAGAAGGGACAGTTTGAATCATCAAACACAATCAAATGAAAAAAAGTGTGTCTTTGTTTGTGCTTTTCATCTTCAGCTGCAGGGTTGTGGACAAAAGTGGGAAAGTCACAGAGGGCCCTGTCAATGGGGGAAATCGAGTTATTCGCCATTTTCGGTCTAGCTCTGTACCAATCCCCCTTGCCTTGGAGAACCATTCCTCTGCCAGTCCAACCATCAAACCAGCCCTGCAGCAGGTGGCTCATTCCAGTGAGGATGGGGCAGGCGGGGGAGGCCTCCCCTCTCCTCGGAAGCAGCCTCCCCCCAAACCAAAGAGGGATCCAAATACTCGTCTGAGTGCATCTTATGAAGTAGTTAGTGCAGGATTGGTGATGGCAGCCAAAGAGAGCCCCACTCCAGAGGGATATGGTTCACCAGCTGGAAGTCCTCCTAAATCCCAGCTGTCCCCTACAGACCCTGCAGGTACTTTACTTCTCTTTGCTCTACTCAACACATGGTGATCTTTTAGTGTCACTCCATATTGCTTTGACTTCCTCTGTATTTGAAACTGTAATATGTAACATTTCTGTACTAAAATATGTTAGAACAATTAAGCCTACGTTATATATTTTGTTGATTTGTGTATTTAAATTATATTAAATGTTTCCATCAAAGGAATCAATCATTTTATTGTAACATGTTGCGTTTGGTCACCTGTCAATGGTATGATATCTGCTTTAATGACGTTAAAAATCTGTACATCGCTAAATGTATTGTGAATACAATTTTAATACATTATCTCATCTGCAGCTATGATTTTCATTGCCAACAGTGGTGAAAACAATAACTCCTTTGATCCCACACTGCTTCACATCATCATTTCCTATGTCTTTTGTTATTGTTTTGATTGAGCAACAAATCAAACAATGTCTTTATCTTTTCCACAGCCTTGTCGAAA
The DNA here is from genome assembly GCA_037367275.1 of Coranthus polyacanthus. Taxonomy (NCBI): domain Eukaryota; kingdom Metazoa; phylum Chordata; class Actinopteri; order Kurtiformes; family Apogonidae; genus Coranthus; species Coranthus polyacanthus. The sequence continues at coordinate 10,030,574 of JAPQRN010000015.1, forward strand.
CCCCGCCCCCACAGTGATGACTACACGACCATGAGGAAGGTGCCACCCCCAAAACCAAAGCGCAGTCCCAACACTAAGCTGACGGGATCCTATGAGGAGATCAACGCTGTCGCTCCCAGCCTTCACCAGCTGCGCCCTGCTGATGTGAAGCTGGCCTTACTGTCCCGTGCTGGGGGATTTGGAGGTATTGGTGGTTTGATGCAGAAAGCAGCCTCTTTAGATGCTCCACATGGAGCATCACTAAGTCTATACCACGGCCAAGATGAAGAGGATGTGTACATTGAAATGTTTGGGTCCCAGTCCCGGGCTCGGAGCCTCCAGGAGCCCCCTGATAGCCCAGAGTATGCAGACTCAGAAGCCGTCTATGAGGAGATGAAGTATGTCCTTCCTGAGGATGGAGGACCTCCTGCTGCTGTGGTGACCAAGGCAGCTAAACTGGAGGCGCTAGGTTTGGGCCTTGTTGGATTAGGTACATCTCCCCCTCAGAGTGGAGAAACCAAACGTACAGCAGCAGCGGGGATCTCTGCCATCGACAATGCACACTCCCAGACCACTTCCACCAGTGGCACTCCAAAAACACAGCATGGAAAAGATGGCAGCTGTGACATTCCTGCCCCCTTTCCCAACTTGCTCCCCCACCGTCCACCTCTCCTGGTGTTTCCACCCTCCCCTGTTACCTGCTCTCCAGCTTCAGATGAGTCACCCCTAACACCGCTAGAGGTAAAGAAACTACCAGTGTTTGAGACAAACCTAAACTACGCCACTGGCCCTGACAGTCCCCTGTCCCCACAATATTCTCGCCAGAGGGCGGACTCTTCTCCCAGCCTCACTGTCCTGATGCCAGAGAAGAAGTCTACGCCTCCACTCACTCCACCACCTCCCCTGTTACCTGCTCTCCAGCTTCAGATGAGTCACCCCTAAC
>JAPQRN010000015.1:10031595-10043363 GCA_037367275.1 Coranthus polyacanthus
CCCCAGTGGACCCCCTCCCCCCTATAGGCCTCCCTCACACTTTCCCTTCCCTCCTGAGGCCAGCTTCCTGTCTCTGACACGAGCGGCATCTGTCACAGGGAGCTCAGACTCCCCCAAAACCTCTTCCTCACAAAGGACAAGTGTGGAGCCACTAGGGAAGCCACCTCCCTACTCCCCAGTCAAAGTGTCCCGTCCCGAGCCTCGGAGAGCCCACTCATGCTCTTCCTCTCCCCTGCTGTTTAACCCAGCCAATGGCAGACCTCTGACCAGCCCCCTGGATGAGCTCAACACTCTGTTCAGCTCTGGACGCAGCCTACTGAGGAAGTCCACATCTGGCCGCAAGATGAGAGATGGAGGTCTGTCAGTACATGCTCACACACACAAACCCACAGTTAAAGACACACTGGCAAAAAAGCAAAACAGATATGTTCCTGTAAACATACTTCACCAGAAGCTAAAATAACAATGTCATCTCCCAATAATCTTTTTCAGTTTAGTTGTGTGATTTGCCAGGAGTTCATTATGTGTCTACCATTCGCTATTTTCACTGTGATGAGTTCATGACCAGTCTCAGCCTGCTCTGTGGCAGATGATTTATTGGTTGCTGGATGATTACTTTGTGAACAGTGGGAGGAGAGTGTAGGGCTTTAGGGCTCTAGGTACGTAATATCCCCTTCTGCTGATGAGTGTGGGTCTGTGAGCATGAGGGTTAACACTATGGTTGCAACGGTACGAGATTTTCACTGTATGATATCTGTCTCAGAAAATGTCACAGTTTCACTTAATTATTAACTCTGTCAAGTAGATTATACGAATGCTGAAGTCTGTCTGTCTGTCAGTCAGCAGGATTACGCAAAAACTACTGCACGATTTTTCATGAAACTAGGTTGAAGGGTAAGGCATGGGCCAAGGACAAACCCCAAAGTTGAAGCAGATCTATAAAAAGAGGCAGAGTCTGGAATTGTGTTTCACTTTCCTGAACACTGGACAGCCCCAGCATAACTTAGAAGTTACAAAAAAATGACCATTGCTATTCTTAAATCTTATACTATCCAGTGTTACTGACTGACAAAAGGAGAAAAACAGTTCATAATTTGTGGTTTGTTTATGGTGTAATAATATTGTGGATCAAGAAGAGTGGACTGTTGGCGTTAGCAGAGGGCTGCACTCTCTGAGTACAGTTACAATGACCCTTAAAGGAATGAAAACAGAAGGGGGGTTTTGCTTGACCAAACACTTTTAAAATGAGCATTAACTTGAGCATGTACTCGATATGATAACCATCATTTTTACACCATGATCTACCAGTGCAACCATAATTTATACACATGCTCTGTGTTTGAGTGCTAGGGAGATCAGATGCATACATCCCTGTTCTCTACATTTGAAAACAGTAATTCAAGTGTTGTAGCTGGCCATCCTCTTTGGCCCACTTGAAGCTGTCCATTTGTTACAGTCTCCAGCACTGTGCCCTTTGGATGCTGCAGCTGCTTTCTAATATGTTAGCTAATGAGGTAGCTGGTGTAGCCCACTTAGCATCGCGTTACACTGCCTGTATAATCTCGCTGTGTTGTTGTTTAGTGTTCAGTGCACTACATGCAGAGCACATACAGCCTGTGTGACACTGATGCAAAGGTTGACCTTTGCAAAAGGAGGACAAATGTATTTGTCACACATAAGTCAATTAAATGGGAGGGTCATCGGGTCAGAGGTTTCAAACCCAAAAGATGTTACTTTGTGGTGCTTCCGTGAATGTGAATCAAGCTTTAAAAAGCGCAGGCATAAAAGAGAAGACTGTGTTGTCTCAGTGTTTTTATCTGTGTCTCTGTCTAAACAAAGTGTATTAGTTGTGGCTGGGTTAATAATACATGAGCAGTAGAATGATGAGGATTGGTATCAAATATTCAGCAGCTTTCTCATGTTCTACTGATGACAGTGTGACTGGCCAGTACTTGCAAACCAGGATATCCAGGACAGTTACGTCAGAGACTGGTTACAAAATTTCAGTCAAGTGAAAGTATTACATATTGGTTTCAGTTGTCTGTAATCTTGATGAAAACTTTTACTGTTGTCGATCTATGTGTCAGACATAGCTGTTATACTGCTATAATGGTAACAAGTTCAAAGGGCAGGAACTGAAGTCCTTATAAGAGATGGAATGAGGGCAAGTGTTTATGCTGACGTATATGCCTCACGTGAGAGTTTATCATCAGCGCTTGAACCTGCAAAAGAAAAGCACTGGCGTCATGGAAACAGTGTGACAGGGGAACCTGGCACTAGGGTTCACAACCTTGCTGTTATTCTGAGTGGGCAAAGCAAGGCGGTCCACTTAGATCACAGCACAGAGAGATGCCGATGGGCTTAACAGGATGGCCTACTTCCGTTCCCCCTCAGCTGTTAAATGACTGTGTGTGATACCTGATGCTGTGGGAGTGGCCAGGGGTTACAGTTGCTATCCCAGACATCTCTGTAAAGAGCAGCTGACTTTCCCTCCTCTTCCTCCTCTCCTTCCTCATCTTCAGGGAATGAAAAAAACACAGGAATGCCAGGGGAAGAGTGGCAGGTGGTCTTGGGAGGCTTAAAGAAATCACTGTCATAAGACACTTTCAGCCTCAACGCTAACTTACAAAATTCCACAAATTGGACAAAAATTCAATCTTTCCTCATTAAAGCCTTTTTAGTAGAGATCCAGATGCTACTAAGAATTATCTCTTCTCAACCATGCAAGCCTCACATGAACTCCTTGTCTACCTGCCGTTTTCTCCCTCACAAACACACACTTACCCCATGGCACTGGTGGAAGAAATATTCAGATCTTTCACTGAAGGAAATGTACTAAGATGACACTGTGAAAATACTCCACTACAATTAAAAGTTCTGTATGCAAAACTTTAAGTAAAAGTATGTAAGCATGATCAGCTAAATATAAATAAGTATGAAGTAGTCATTGTGCAGCAAAAGTGTCATTGTTTTACCATTACATATGATGTTTTTGGATAAATTGTACTACTGCAGTAGATGTTTAAGTTTGAGCTCATTTTAACTATTTTATAAACTGTTGGTAGTTTAATCTACAGCAATGCATCATATTCTATAAGATCATGAGATGTTTGTAGCATCTCTGTCTTTTGAGGACCACATATCTCTAAAAAGCCAACTGTTCATGAGCTCAGAAAAACAGCCCTGTTTTCAGCTTCATGCCAGTGCATTTTCCAGTGAATCCAAGAGGGTTTTGTTTTTTTCGTTTAAGAAGGAAGAGGAGGAACACAAAATCATTCAGTTTATCACTAACATTGAAACACATTTAGAGATAGTTGGTGGTTTTCACTGGACAGGGAGGGGATGCAAAACTCTATTCTGAAAATAACTAAAGCTGTCAGACAAATATAGTGGAGTATAAATTACATTTTTTGCCACTGAGATGTGGAATAGAAGTATAAAGATGCATAAAATGGAAATGCTCAAGTAAAGAAGAAGTACTTCAAATTTTTCCTGAAGTGCAGTCATCATCATCCTTCAGCTTCATGGGTTGGGCTGTTTCGTGCTATCTACTTCCACAAGATGTGGCCCCGCATGGTAGATTTCAGATCAGTCATTTCAGTCTCCATATCTTTGGATTGTAATTGCGGAAAAGTTGTTTTCCGACAGGGAATGGGGAGATTTGTGCTCTACAAGAGAAATGATGATATCACCTCTTCCTCTGCTCTCATGCAGTGTCCAGCAAACTGAAGATGTCTGCACCTGAGCTTCTTGGATATTGGTGGGAGATTTCTGTATATTCTTTCTCATGTCACTTGCTGGGACCAGTATATTTTGCACTCTGCAAAGGAGATTTGTGTTCCATCCAATCATTTCTGATCTTTTGCTATTAGGGTCCAGGTCTCTGAGCCATAGAGTAGAATTGGTTCCACTGTCTGGAACAAGTAGATTTTGGAGGTTGGAGAGGGATTTCAGGCATTTGGGGTTCTGACCATTGTTGATATACTCTGTCTTACTCTACTCTTGCAATGTAACCCAATCAAGGCATCTGCTTTTTCAAGGGTAAGGCCACGGTGTCTTCAACTAGTTCTGTGACTAATGCTAAGTCATCTGCAAAATCACGGTTGGTAAGGTGTTGCGCAGAACAATATGGTTGAGGAGGCGCTCATTGTAAATCTTGGCAGCAGATGAGATCAGAGAGATACCACGATAGTTTGGAGATAGTGTCACACCTCCTTTTTTGGGTATTGGAATGATGCTGGACTTCAGCCATGCTGATCATGGAACTAGATGGTGAAATGCGTGGTTGCAGATATCCAGCAACAGATTGTGTAAGATGGGATCTTTCCAGATAAGCGTGGGAATGTTAATTTGATTTGTGATCTTGTCTTGGCTACTGCTTTGAGCTCCTCCGTGGTGAAGGATTCTGTGCTTATTTTAAGCATATCAGCGATCTGGATCTTTGGTAGCTCTTGATCTTCTGGGGTTGTTAGGGCCACCCCTAGGAGATTTTTGAAGTGGTTAAGCCAGTTGTCTTTCCTCTTTGCAGCAGAACCTCCTTTTATGCGAATGGATGGTTTGCTCTTGGGCCCTGTGAGATCGTTGATGGTGTCCCAAGCTGTAGCGTGCTGAATGTGTGTTGGTGCGATATTTGGTCGATTTTGCCTTGGATATATTCTGCCTTGCCATTGGCCTGGCTATCTGTTGGATAATACCACAGGTAACACACCAGGGTCCCTGCCACTTCAGATCCCAATTTAAATCAGATTTCTTGTGAAAGAAATTATCGAAACCTCCTAAATCCCACTGGACAGGGCTTTTGGGAAAGAGGAGAAAAGGGCTCCAAATGCCCGTTAAGTGCAGTGCTTGAGTAAAAGTACTTAGTTCTATTCCACAACTGCCCCATGGGACCTACAGTTGTGTGGGGTAATTTTATATTTAGGCATCTTGTGACCATGAGGGGACCAAGAAGCACAAGTTCTCAGTGTGGGACAGCAGCTGACGAATTCCCATTCACACTGCTATGCACATACGTACCCACATTCACTTAGTGATTCTGTGTGTAAGAGCATATGAGCCCTGAGTGGCAGCAGTGACAGAGGCAGGTCATGTGGAGTCACCTTCCGACCAGACAGACTGAATGAATATTGAGAAGGGCAGAGATAAATGTACAAAACTGTGGAGAAAAGATACATGAAATGAACATACAATGAGCTACATTATAAAACTGCTAAGTATTATAAACATTAGTTGTTACTACATTACTGTGTAAAGGAGACTTATAGAAAATACTTACTTAAAAGTAATGTTAACGTCTGTGGTAGAAATTTTGCTTGGTGAGATGCTGAAATAAAGATAGAGAGACAAAGTTGTATTTTGTGAGGTTTAATTCCTTAAGGAATGGTCAGATAAGCATACAGAATGCAAGGCAGACAAAAGACAAGAGGCCTTTTTCTAGGCTGCTGAGATGAGAAAATATGCAAAGGGAGTGTATTGTTCAGATAACAATTTTAGCCCACCTGCGTACGAAGGCTGTTTGTGCTGAGGAGTAACAAGTATAGGCTGATACAGAGAGGGAAAATAAATGTCAAGGTCCCAGAGACAAGTGGCCATTGATGAGCTAAAGAAACAGTATCACGTCTGAGACAGAACAAACTGTACTTTTCCCATAACACGTCATAATCCAATCAATATTTAAGACACGTCAGAATTGTATCAAAGACCTTTTTAGGCCTAAAAATACCAAACGTAGACTTTTTAAGACCTGCAGAAACCCTGTGGCTGATCTGTGTATAATTTTTACAGTATGTGATGCTCACTGACACAGCATATTTTCTTCTGGATGTGTTCTTTGTAGGATTCAACTCTAATATCAATCTGCCAGGACGGGAAGAATGTGGCTCCACCCCCACCTCACCATCTCCGCAGCTGCAAGACAAAAACGCCAACAACCACTCCCCCCACTCCCCAAGCCCCGCCCCCATGGAGAACGGCAACCAGATCTCCAATGGTAACACCAACGTCTTTTCTACGTCAGTAAAAACAGATACATTTTAAATAGTGAAGAGAGAAAATGGGGGATGATGATATTACATAATGAAGAGAAGAAAAGCACACGGCAGATATAAATTGCACCCTAAACTTTTAGATTTCTTTAGGGCTCTTCTAATGCTCAGATGTTGGAAATCACAGTAGAATATCTTTTCCTCAGCGTTTCCGTCAGCATGATGATGATGGTTGTCATCAAGAGCGAGGTGTCCTTCAGTCTGTACCTGTGGAGGGACACTCAGTCACATGTTTGTGCTTTGTAATGTGCTTTTGATATGTGTTCAGGGTCGTTAGAGGATGAGAGTCACAGCAAGACAAACTCTTCCAGCTCCACCACTCTGCACAGACACATGGACAGCCATCATACTCAGGTAACACACTAAAAAAAGCACATCCACACTGACAGTAACACTTGCACATACATATATGTACAAGTAAATATAATACTAATAATGCTGTTTGTTGCAGGTCCTTGTGTAACACAGAGATTTGTTCTGATTGACCTGTTGATTGATGAAAGCGTGTTACTCACATGCATTTACACATGAACACACGCACACCGACAAATATAGCAAACCATTCCAGGCCTTAATTTCGTCTTGGGTCTGTTGACATTTTGAGTGGACCGGAAAGTGGCCTCCTTTGTATCACTCATGACATGTGAGCTTTCTCTGGCCTCAAAGACAGGTGTATGGTTACAGGATTGAATTTAATGTTTTGCACACATGCACACACTCACATGAATACATGTGCAATCTTACATGCATGCTGGCAAACACTCACACACACACACACACCTGCATTACATTTGGCTGATAAAACTCTGATGGCTAAGTTGAAACCATCTTGAAAGAAAATCCCTTTTGAAAGCTGAGACACACGCTTGCACACCACAATCAGATAAACATGTTCATATTAGAAAGCTTAAATCATTTAACTCTTTAGGTACCCACTATGTTTTGTTTTTTTTTTTAAACGAAAACAGCTTCATTATCCTCACATGACGGACACAGCAGACCTCCACAGGGTGAGCCAGCACACAACAGAGACACAAAGCTCTCATGATAATTATCATGCGCTGTACCCTCAGACCAGGTTTTATCCACAGCATCATCTTCTCATGTGACTGCCCTGTGACTAATAGAAAGATTTCCCATAGAGCTACAATGAATTTTTTTTACATATATACATATACAAATAAATAAATAGGAGGAATTAAATTAAGGATACACATAAACATATATTCCAGAAGTTGAATAGTAAGTTTCACCACAGTACTCTTAACAGTAGTACTCTGCGAGCAATCCTCATCCTTTGTCAGTAACACTGCAGTGTGTGAATTATAACAAAGTGATGAAGATAAGATGTGATTTTCCTTTGTTGCAAAGTTACTCCACTCTTTTTATATATATATATATATATATATATAAATAAATTTTATGGATGTTTAATAAATGCAGATTACTTTCAAGGTGACAAGTACAATGGAGTTAACTCTGTAAATGCCCTCACTGTTACTGCATTGTGTATGCCAGGATGCACTCAATAGCACATTGCACTACATATATTCATAGCGACTGGGTGGCACTGCAGCAACACAAGAATGTCCACAAGAAAAGCGAAGGCATGTTGTGTACCCACTCCACTTCTGTGGGGTCTGACTCAGTGCTGTTATTCTGCTTCCACAGCTGGGGTGAGCGTTAAGAGATTGATCTGCCAGTCCACTCTGAGGTTGCCTCAGTCTCTCTCAGATCATTTGAAATAGTACAAAGCACATTTCTGGTGCTAATGTCCAGTTTTCTACGCTTTTTTTTTCCTCCACAAAATGATGTGAACTGTTGTTGTTTTTACACAGTGACACTCTCTTTTTTCCTCTCTGCCTCTGTAATGAGCTTGGCTATTACTCTCACTCCCTCCTTTATCTTCCAGAGAGGTCATCTCAACTTCTCTCCGTTCGGTGCGGGTGCTGCTCTCTAAAACAGCGAGGGGGGCAGGGGGGTTCACTGGAAGCCCCGTTCACATATAGGGATGTGGTGAGTGTATGTCATGCCTCGCTGCTCTCCGCCCATAATAGCAGTGATTTTCGTTGGCTGCATAATGACAATGATAGACCCTACTTTGGAAAACAGGCTTCCAAAGTGAAATTTTTTCTCCAAGTTTAAAGTAATAGGCTGCCTCAATCCGTCCATTGAGTTTGACAGATTTACCTGTAGACTTGGAAGGAGGCTTTAATTAAATTTTAGTTTGCTCCCTAATTTAGAACAGCAGCTGTGGTCTTTTTGAATTCATCGGGATTACACCAGACTCAAAAACTGACTGAAAAAAGTACCACAGTGTTAAGAGCCGAATTACTCTCTCTCTAAATTATTGAAATCAAATATTGAAAACCACTGCTTTTTGCAGAACATCCTCTCAGCTTTACCTGCTCCCCTGTCGAACTTGCTCTCTGTCCATTCTTGTTTTTGTGAAAAGTCTGATCCTAGAATCGGTGATGCTTCTTCTTTTCCCTGCTTTGTTCTCCCTCATTTTTGAAAAAACTGCAGCTCTTAAGTTTAGCTAGACTCCTGGCAGAAATGTATCTGCACTTCATCACTGTCAAAACATTGTTCAAAAACATATTGTAATCCAGCACTAATCCTCCTTTCTCATTAAGGCAATCAGCATTTTTTGTTGTTTAATTAGATGATTTCCTAGATACTTGTCATTAGATCTGAAGAATCAAGGATGTTGGTTCTTTTCAGAGAAAAAGGATAAAGGATTGTGTATTCTCCAACTATTGGGGTTGACAACAAAATTTTATCAAATATGTTAAGTGTATTTCCAGATTTCTCCTTTTTTTCTGCCAGATTTTTTCATATACAGTACATGTTTTCTCTTTATACAGGAGCCTGACCGTCAACAAATTTGTCAGATGCCAAGAACAACGTTCTCTTTTTGTCGATTTGAGTTGAAATTCCTGTCGGTCAAAATGAAAGTGGGGAAAAACTAAATAACAGGAGGTTGTCAGTGAATGTGTTATATCATCTTTAGTGCATTCCTTGTTTCATTAAAAGCTGAAAAACATGTTTTTACCACAGACATTGGAAGTTAAAGTAGGTCTTTTTGGTAATGGAGAGCTGCAGTTTTTAATGCTGTTACTCATTTGCTAGAATTTTAAGTTGCTGGTTTCATCACAACCCTTTTTTTAAACCTTTTGCAAATTCTTTTTTCTGGACCTTTGTCTTCATTGACTGTAAACAACCATATGATTTCAGTAGTCATTCCAACTATTCATTCTTCTTTATCTGATCCTCTCTGTACAACAGCTATCTGGTAAAAGTGTGAGCGCTGCATATGCCCACTTGTCACTATTGAAACATAGCAAGACGGATGCTTTTGTCTTGGTTTTTGTACCTCACTAATCTTGTGTGTTGTCTGGAACAGGTTCATTATCCTGAGTTCATTCAAGAGATGGGAACATGTCTGTGACCCAGAATGTCTTTCAATTAGCTGCATTCCAGACTGTGTGTAGGATTAGCAGATCTAATGGGATAAATGAAAAGGAAAGGATAGAAAAAGAAGAGGGGGGGATGGATAACTCAGTTAGGAATGAATGGACTGGTTTGTTTTGGTTTCTGTAGTTACTATCTAGCAGTCTGGTCTAATATGAAGATTCACTTTCTCTTAGTTGATTCCATCAAGGAAAGTCTAGGCAGGTAGGTGGGCAGAGGACACCCTGCCACACGTTTACTACAGTAATAAGTAAGTAGTTAGGAGGACAAATAGGCAGACAGGGAGGCTTGATGTCTCTGCATGAATCCCATATCTTCTCTGAAATCCTCCTAAATGCCCCCTTACCTTTCCAGAGAAATTTGAGTTCACATATAGGTCATCAGCGGCCACCACAATCCCATCTTCAGTCACTCTCTCCTCTCTCCCATCAGCGAGGGTTACATGGTTATAATATCTATGTAGCACAAAAATACATATTGAACAAAGAATGTCCTTAATTGTTTTTACAGTTTATTATTGAACCATTTCTTTTGTGTAGTGCTCACATCTTGCTCCCCCTACAGTCTGAACATTACATAGAAGGTCATGTGGGTGGAAGTGAAACACTGCTTTCTAATCGAGACTATAAGACCGTGCTATAATGGCTGTAGAAATGCACGGAGACTTCTGTTAGCAGATTTAAAAGGTCCTGAAGAGGTATTGATGTATTGATTTTTTAGTTTGTGAAAATGATGGAAGTGTAATAAACTCAGTCATTACAGTATATTGTTTCTATTTCATGTCGAGTCTTTGGATATTGTTTGGAATGATCGCTAGTCATCATAATTTGTAACAGAATCCCCATAGCATTACCATGAAGCTTCTGCCCATAAAGGTGCTGTTAAAGTTTTAAAGATGGTTATTTATTTCAAGTGTGGAATGGAATCAAATATTTTATTTAGGCCACTCCATTAAATTAGTGCAGTATATGCTTGTATCAGTTTTAATATAGCAGGGAATCCTCCTAACACATCCCACAGTGAGGCAGCTTATACGTACAGTATGTTATCATTTAAAAACACATCACAATATATAAAGTACATACACTATTCACTTAAACAGTGATGTACAAATGGTTTGCATTTACTTGCAATTAAACATACGACAAAAATAATGCACTTCGAGCATTGTGGCAACGATTTGGGAAACACCTTTCCTGTCTCTTGTCTCTTGTTGCTTGCTCATTGCTGTAAAGACATTTAAAATAAGTGAAATAAAAATGTATATTTTGAAGCCACAAACACTCTAGAGTGAAAAACACTTTAGTTTGGGGTGTGTGTTTGTGTCCATGTACAGTCATGCGTTGCAGAAGGACATGGTGTCTGCTGTTCCAGTAGCTGGTGTTCCTGGCTGGCGCCAGAGCAGAGAATAGCCTGGCAGGGAGGTGTAAATTATGGATTAGGTTGTTGAGTTTTGTGCTTGAGCAGGCTCAATCTGTGTGTATGTCCACAATGTGTGATCTTAGCTATGTACGACAAAGTAAAGTGTGCAATTTTCATGTCTTGAAGTTTGTGTGTTTAACTTTGACTAAGTTCACTAAATGCTTGGCAGGCAAAACAACATTATGTTCTTTTTGCCGTAGAACACTATCGTTGTCCAGTAATGATTCAGTCCCATAAGTGACACACTGTTTCACTATTGCATTCAGTTTCTTCATCAGTGAACACAGCCACTGCTATCAATCATTCCTTTTAAAATACCCTTTTGCCTACGTTCATGTTTGCAAACTCAAGCCTCTTAAAGAAGTAACTCAGTCAGTCACTCTTACTTAATGGGCCATGAGTGGCCATGGACCATGAACAAACACACTAATGTTTTTTGTTTTTACAGGACTTTTTGGCACAAATAGAAATATTACAGTAAACTAGTGTTAGACTTGTGTAATAATTCATTTCTGAACATGAAGCAATACCCTTTTTGCCGTTTAACAGCCCATAAATAGCCCATAACCTCCAGTTCCTAATCTGATGTGGGTCATCGGGGTTCAGTACTGTTACTGGTATCACTGACTGAAGGAGATTGGAGTTTCTGTCTGATTGATTGGCCTGTGTATTGACTGGCAGAAGACTAATGATGTGATGTGATGTGGTGTGTGTGTGTGTGTGTGCGTGTTTGTGTGTGTGTGTGCGTGTTTGTGTGTGTGTGTGTGTGTGTGTGTGTGTGTGTGAGAGTTTCCATTTGGGGAGTGATTCACATGATCTTCTTGGAGG
>JAPQRN010000015.1:10053867-10072323 GCA_037367275.1 Coranthus polyacanthus
AAATAATTCTCCTTCATTTCTCCTTTACCTAGCACTCAGCAGACCAGCTATGTTTGATGATGAAGCTAATTAACGCGGCAATTAGCAGGACTTTATACTGCTGACGAGGTCAGACGGATTAGACACTTTTTTTTGTTCATAGATAGGACGACATATGTATAACTGTCTATTAGGTAAGGTATAAGCTCATGGGGAAACACTAATTAGCTGTAATTGCGTCTGCAGTCTGGCTACAGGCATGCACACCTTTGTAGAGGAAGTCACAAATCTAATCCAGACGTATGCATTTGGCTGAAATGAAAACGATTTCATATAAAATCAAAACAGAAATTCGCATTTGTTTCACACGGCACGCTGCATGTCGCAATATAACAGTAAAAGTGTAGACATGGCTTCCAAAATCTCTACTACAGGGGCATCAAAGATAATAACGCAAAGGTACAATTCCTGGGATCTCTCTGAAATTATGTCAATAACCTCTGTATCGTTTCCTTGGCAACTGGAGGCCTTGTCAGTGCAGCGTAACCATTGTACTGCAATGCTGTTGTTCCCCCCAGGCTGTCTCTCCAAGGACCTCTCTTTGCTGTATGTCATGTTTACATTAACATCACCCACCGCTCCCACAAGTAAACATACAGCACTCTGAGCCCTGGCCTATACCAAAATTCCATATGCTATTCCAACCGCGTGTGAACTGAGTCTGAGCGTCTTCTTTTTTTTATCATTATTAATAATGATCAACCCCATGGATTTGAACATTTGCTAGTGCGATCAGTGATGCATGCCGGGAATTCCACGGGAAGACACCGGTGCTGTGAAATCTCAGGAATATGCAACGATTCAGCAGATAGTATGGACGGTAAAGAGAGAAAATGTCAGATGTTTCTCTGGTATGTCCCATGGGCCTCGCCTTTGTTTGGTAGCCAAGCTTTCTTCCCTCATTTGTCTCTACTGTCAGCAGTAAAATGAAAGATCACAGAAAAGCCCAGACCATTTATACACTTAACATCTGGGGGAGACATTGTGACAAATGAATAGAGGAAAACGCCCAACCGTTTTCTTCTGATCTTACTTATATACATAGACCTATGTTTATTTAAAAAGATCAGCGTCTCTCTCATGCTTTACCATCCCCCCAAGTACGAATGCCAATCAGCAGCACTACGTTACGTGCTGCAACACTTTTTAATCATACACTGGTTAACTATCCAGGCAGCCATTCAGCAACTAATTAAATCTCATAATTGCTCTGCTTAAGAGGTATAAGTAATTTAATTAGAATGGCTGGATCCTCTTTATTGGTGTAAGAGTAGCTGCTGAACGGTGCCACAATGATGTGCAGTGATGTCCATCCTGATTTACCTTGACCACAGGCATGTCGGCATTTACAGTCTCTCAAGAACATTGAGGGTGAAAACCTGACCCACACGTACGAACGCATCGATATGGTAGATGTGTGTGAAAGTGACCAAAGTGGACATAAGAAAGACACTGTGTGCATGCGTATTATACCATTGGCCTGTGCATTTACTGTATATAATTTATTATTCATGTGTACTGTGTATTATTTATGCTGCATTTTCTTGTACAATATGTACGTTATGTTCAGATTAAGAATGTTTTGGATGTACAAATATACGGTGACGGGAAGATGGGGGTCTTACAAACTGTCAGCAGAAAAATGCAATCGGTTTAAAACAATAATCGCGATACGAAAGAGAAATAACTGTCACCGTTTGCAACATTTTAACTGGTTCTGTTGGGTCATTGCACTACAACGTCAGGTTTAACAGATTTTAATGAGGGAAGCTTCACGGAATTAACCGTTCTTTTCATGCCTGTATAATTTCACCATTTCAGCCTCGTGTTAATGATATTCTCAAAGGATGGTGTTTTCATTTGACTGACAACAGAGGAGACAGAAAACGTATGTGTTTACATAAACAAATAAAGATGAATTTGTTCTGGACCCAGGGCAGTAAAATTGTGCTAGATCTACATTGCATTGGCCACCAGCACATCTCCACCTCAGGCAAAATGTAAATATGTAATTTCTTGTGTTTGCCCAAAAGCACATAAGCAAATTTCATATTTACACATTACTATAAATGTCCACGACTCTCAGCTCTTTGGTGTCAGTGTAATATTTACATACATTTACATACCGTACTGCAATGCAGTCGTGCAACTACAAACATGTTATTCTTTTCCAGTTGCTCATCCATTCATGTACTCTCTTTGTGTGTGTGGTGTGTTTGAGAAATAGCACCATTCCTGTGTGATTCTTCATACTTAATATTTCTGACTCTTAACAGCACAACCCCACTCGATCTGTGGATTTGAACTCTGGCACAAGGTTCCTCCACAGGCAAAAACACAACAGCTCTTTAAAGTCCCCGTCATCTGATTCTTTCATTGTGACGCCTTCGTGCAGGAACATAAGAACGGACATAAAGATCAAATAAATGTTGTGGATTTATTAAATTCTATACACATAACAGTAATTAAATATGCCAAACAGGCGGCGAAATCCACTGATGGTGAGCGTTTATGAGTGCGTTTGAATAAACTATTTCTGCGTCCCATCTGGTCGGGACACAAGGTGGGAGTTGGGAGAGGAATTAAAATATGAACACACTTGTCAGCTCTATCTTAAATGTACAGTCATTTTAAAACCTTTGACATCCTTGTTTCCTCATGAAAATGCTTAATATTTACAGCTTTACTAGTTTGTCATAGTTTGAAATGGGACAATTTTGACTTTTATTATCACTAAGCATCACATACTCGCCTCCAGACACCTGACATTTTTTTTTACTTTTGCTCAAGTACATAAAATAATATATCCAGAAGGATTTATGTGAATCTCTTGACCAGAACTTTAAACAAAAGGGTTTAGCAAGCTCCGCACCGAGGGAATCAAAACATGTAAATGGTCACAGCCCAACCAAACAAGACCTTTAAACGAAACAACTAAATACTTCACAGACTTACACGATCACCAAAACTGTGCGAGTGATTTTTTTTTATGGTTTTCATTCGTGAATACGTACCAAAATCATGACAATGCTATAAAATGTATTCATATTAATTATTCAGCCACCATTATGTTTAAGGTTAGTTTTAGACTCTAAAGGTCAAGATCAGCGTTTAAAGAAACGCTCACTGTGCAAAATACAGACTGTGGTTGTAGTGGATGACACAGAACAATGCATTTATAGCTTTTTTTTTATTTAAATGTTCAGAAACATTCAAGGTCAATAAATTTCACACTTTGTTGCTAGGCAACTTGTAGCTGACAGTTAGGTTTTAACATCTAATACACCTTTGTACAGTAGTCCCCAACGGTACAGGTCAATGCATAAATAATAACACTAACACAAAGAAGCAAACGAAAAGCTGTACATGTTCAGCAGCTAAGAGCTACGCTCAGTGTGTCTGCACATATGACACTGGCCCTTTGTAAGAATTGTTTTGTCAGGTTGGTGTAAGTGGTGCATTGCAGTGAGGAAGATAAGTGGCTTACAAAGTAGTCTGAACATACTGTCGCTTGTCGTTACAGTTTTCCCAGTTCAGCTGACGGCGTTCACCGAAACTATGTCTTCAGGTTTTTCCTTAATGATATACGCTGTCAAACGTCCTCTCGATGACTTTTCTTTTAGGTTTTTGTCAGCTTTAGCATTGAGATAAGGTCCTATTGGTACTAGTAATTGGTGTTAGTAATACTAGGCAGCGAGAAGACTTTCGCAGACACACTCACCTGTAATGTCTCAACATTACAGCTTCACTGTTTCTTCAGTTTTGGCCAGTTTTCTCCGTTTGAACATTGAAGTTATTGCAGATATCCAACAGGTTTGACATTCAGACTGTTTAACTTTTTAATTCTTAGTCACACAAACTTAATTTAACCAAGGTAAATACAACGTTAGGTTAAATGCTGAAGCCTTAAGCTTGACTAATACTCTGCAAGGGATCACAGTTAAAAGAAGAAGGTAACCAGTTTAGATGTTTGTTACTAAAAAGTCTGTTTGAGGAGAAATCTCTCAACGCGGTTAATCCCACTTCCCACAGTACCTGCGTGATTGCTAAGCCGATGACATGTTGTTACGTTTTGAGCTTGGCACAATCCACATATAGACCCTGCAGGCTACAGACAAATCAAGCGGCTACATTTGTAAAAATCTAACTGTGTAGGAGAATGTAGGCCATTCAGAATCAAGCAAGTGAGAGGCCGTTGCATATTAAAACGCATCCAGGCCCAAAGGACCGAATGTCAGAAATGGAGACCGTATGAAGCTAGAGTTTGCTGACTTCAGAGTGACTCGTGTGTGAAGTATGTATACAGCGCTCACACAGCAGCTGCTCCACCACTGTTTACTGACGCAACCCCTATGTGCTCTGCAACAACGTGGCTTGTTTCTGGACCCGTAACCACATTCTTAGAAACATTAAAATGTTTGCTGTGTTTTCACGCAATAGTCTGCTCTTTGTGTTTAGGCACGCGCTTTACGTAAAAGAAGTTAGAGATGTGGCTGCATAACCTTCCATGAAAATCACAATTTTGCTGTTCACTCACATTAAAGAAGTATCGTCTTGTGAAATAGAGAAGATAGAGATCAGAAGATCCGTACCATTTTCGTATCTGTGTGGGAAGTGTTGCGCTTAACCCTTAACCTTTGCACACAGATGAAGAAAGGCGTATTACACACATTCTGTCAGGAAAGGTTTTGTCTTTCTCTCTCTTGCGTCTGTGAATGGCAACACGCTCTCACGGCTGTCGAGAAGTAAGAAGGCGGTACTCTCAACTCCTGAAGAAGAAGTGGCTGAAGAAGTGACACTGACACTGGTAGGTCACCTTGCTCTTGCTTAGTTTAGGTGTTGAGAAGCACTCAGACTTTATGTTTGCCACTTTGGCAGGGGGCTCATCGTTCCCAAACTGGGAACGCGACGTTATGCAGCTGAAGGTGGGCTTAATTTGGACCATCTAGCACCCTGTGTTCCCCTGAGTTGACAAAGCATGCAGCATGGGGAACACCTCCTTATTACAGACAACTGCAGTACATGGAGTGAGGCATTTGCCCGTGTGTGTGTACAGACACACACACACAGAGCAAGACAGAATGTTCCTCCCTAAGAGCAAATACGAATATGTCTTCTGTTGTTGACAGGAAAGTTTTACCTCTGGTAAGTGAAGAAAGTTTCACTGACTGAGCCATTCAGAGAGTATACCATTCAGTCTGACTTTTATGTAATGCTTTAGTTTTATGTGCTTTAGACTCTGTTTATTATAATCATTATTTATTTTATTGTATTTTTATCAACATTTTAATATGGATCATTATTATTCATTATTACTACTAATTTTATATTTTATTTCATCAGCACTTTATGGTTTTATTCTGTGTAATATTCCATCATTTTATTATCTCTCCTTGAGTTTTGTCAGTTTCCCTTGAAGCGATTTGCGTTGCATCCATTTGTTTGAAAGGTGCTACGTGAATAAAGTTTGATCTATGATTAATTGATCATTTCAGAGGTAAAGGTGAGTTCAATGATAAAATTAACCGCAGTAATCCGCAGTGAACAAATATTCTTTTTTTCCTTTACGCAGCCAGTGACGCCATCACTATACACACATGCACACATTCTGTACCCACAATCGTACACACAAACGCAAATACACACATGTGCCAGTAGTACCACAATTCACAGTCATGTGTTTTCCATTGCTGCACACAGTGATAATACACAGCCTTATCCGTAACCATGACAACACACTAGATCCACTGTATGCCCTCTGACGCCTGTTCTGAATCAGAAAAGTGTTGTGAATGGTATTCAGATAGGAACAGAAGCCCGCTGCTGTGGGAAAACTATGAGATAGCATGACCTTTGATAATTCAGGAGATTACGTTCTACAATCCAGACGGATTATGGGGGTTCGTTACATTCGGGTGACCTTGGATCACTTTGTAGCCACCTTTTACTCATTAGAAAGGAAGAGATTACGGTTGGCCCAGACATCTGATGTTGAGAAAGAAAAAGTGTTGACAAATCACTGTTGCACATGACACTTATAAGCTCAGCATCACTGAAGGGTCAGTTACTTTTTTGACATAAAATCCAGGAGTTTTCCACCAGAAATCAGAGTTCGCGTCCCAACTCCTGTACGTTTTTTTTTTTTAAAGGTTTGGGCAACAAAAGCGCGATGGTTATGGTTAGAAAAAAATTGTGGTTTAAATATTAGCCTTTTTTTGTATTAAAACAAGCCGCGGTATCTTTCCCTAAAGCTACCCAAGTGCCATCAGTGCCCAAACCGTCTATAACATTGTCGTCTAAAAAGTTTGATAGGGAACATATTATGGTTCCAAAACTCGTCCAAATGTGCAATGTCAACATTTCATTCTGGCGACTGAGTTGTGTGTGAAATTTAGAGTAACATGCAGGATGTGTCCTGTCTAGACTGAGGAACAATGTAGGATCTATGATGGAGTGATGTTAAGAGTAGTCTTTATCCAACAGTCAGTGTGTGGACCCAAAACAAAGTGTTCTTTATTTGAGTAAGCCATAACAAGAGGCCAGCCCCCAACCCCCCACTCTTTGCCGTCCTCCACAGACAGAAAGGTCAGCTAGAGAGCACCATAAAGAGGAGTAGAGCCTGGTCATTGAGTTACTCTAAAGTTCAATGAGATTCAACAGAGGCCCGTCTCTCTTGCTCTGTCTCTCTGCCTTTCACAGTCGCAAACACAGACACAAACAGAGGAGGAGAGACAGAGGAAAAGTGCAGATTTTCAGATTGTGGTTAATAAGCGGGCGCGGGGGGGGGGGGGTCAAACATTTACCCTGAGGCAGACCGACCCCAGGGTCGAAACAACAGGAAGGAAGTCACATGACCCAGGCAACCTCACAGAGAGTAAAGGGGGTTTGTTGAGGCAAACAGCGAGAGAGAGAGAGAGAGGGAGGGAGAGGGAGTAGAAGGATGAAGGGGTGGGATCTGTTCTCCTCGCTCTTGTTTTTCTCCGTCGGTCTGACGCAGGTGTCTGCAGACACGGTTGGCGCCCGTCCAGGTGTGGATTACAACACAGAGACCGCTACAAGGAAAACAAGATTAAGAACAGGACAGGACAAAAGAGAGATAGGAAAACAGACAGAAAATATCAAAAGTAATGGACAAAAGGGTGGAATTTCAGATATTTCGGAGGTCAAGTTTTTCATTTAGACCCCGTAGTCTGTTGTTCACCATAAAACCACATTATTTATTACCAAGGGAAGACAAGCTCAATAAAACACAAGTGAAAAGAGCAGAAAGTAAA
Organism: Coranthus polyacanthus; assembly: GCA_037367275.1. Lineage (NCBI taxonomy): Eukaryota > Metazoa > Chordata > Actinopteri > Kurtiformes > Apogonidae > Coranthus > Coranthus polyacanthus. The sequence goes on from JAPQRN010000015.1 coordinate 10,061,181, forward strand.
TAATAACGGTATGGCTTAAACATTACTACATACATTCGGAGTCTTTTTTTTTTATCACGTCTTGGCAGACTTTTTCCGTTGTTAATCTTAAAATCACACTATTTATAACCAAGGGAAGGCTACGCAGTTACACTGATTACATTTGTGAAGCATGTTTCATCCTCCAGAGGTAGACTGAAGGGGCTGTACCGAACAGTTAAAACAACTCACTTCAATGTTAAAAAGCAGAACAAAAGAACAATAATAATTCAGTGATGACAAGGCCTTGGGGTTTAAACAATTAGGTATAAGCTCCTAATCTGGATTTAAAACTGCACTTGTTGTGGCTTCCCGAAGGAAACTGACACTGTCAATAAAAAGAAAAACAGGAAGCTGGCAATCCACATCTTGTGCGTGCATCTGCTTGAATCATGGCGAGAAGAGGAAAATGGGTGGGGCTGAGTTTTCTTCCTTTACTTTTATGAGCGATGTCCAGGTCAAGAGGCAGGATAAGCAGGAGTCATTAATGACACAGGTTATTGGTCCCCCAAGTCCTAACACAGTGGTGGTGTGATATTGGGTCATATAAAAGCAGGTTGTAAGAGCCGCTCGTTTATTGGTGGGCTGTTAAACTTTGGCCTTTTGATGTTTCCTGTGTGAGATCACATACAATTGGACAAGGAGTGCGGCCCTTTGCTTTTTGCTGCTACAGCTGAGTCTGTTATAGAGCTAATTTCAGGCTGATAAAAAAAAAAAAAAGAAAGCTTTACTGCGTTCTTGTTCATTATACTGTAGCACAATGTGTACTTAGTTTCAAATCTTTTTTGGATGTGCTCAAAGCGATGCAAAAAAAAAAAAAAAGGAGAGAGAGCACAGAATCCAACAAGAACACATTATTGGTTCAGGTTGGTAGTTGTGTTCATTTCCTGTGTGATTTTATTGCAGATTATACCATCGGTTTATAGCAGGGCTCTGTTCCACAAAGTAGGTTAAACAAACTCTGAAGTTAACCCTGAACTCTGAGCTGATAAACCCTCAGATGTGAAACTCTTTTTTTTTTTGGTTTTTGGTTCCAGAATAGCTGATCAGAGTTAGTTCAGTCAACTCTCAGTCTGTTCACTCTGAGTTCAGCACATGTGAATGAAATAAGCCATTATCAATGGAGCTAAGATATGATTTACCATGGCAACAGGTCATCAACAGGCAGCGCTGCCATGTTAATTCACTGGAGGTAAAGAAAAGGCTGTTAAAAAATACACGCAGGCATATATGGACTACACATGCATTTGTCTCGAAAAAAAACAAAAACAATTAGCAGCCGCTTGAGTATAGTATAGTAACTACACAGAGAACGTGTAATATGTGATAACGTACTGAAATTGGTTCACAATAATCACTGCAAGCGCATCAGAATGTATTGTAAATTTTGGTAGGAAGTTGGTAAACAGGCTGATGTAAAACTAATAAACCAAATATGATCTCCCTCTTCTGTGTGGTCATCTCGTCTGTACGAATGAGGAAACGACAGTGGCCAATCGCAGAGCTCTTCCAGACAGCGGGAGGAGGAGACACAGAGACTCAACGTTTGGTGAAGAAAACCTGCCGGCGAGCAGGTTAGGTTTACGGAGTACGTTACCGCGGTAACTGCCTCAGAGCTAGAGTTGCCCCCTTTTTTCGGGAACTGAAAACACAGAGTTTCCCTCAAAAACACAGAGTTTCCCTCAAAAACACAGAGTTTCCCTCAAAAACACAGAGTTTCCCTCACCCCAGGGTTTAAAAATTGTGGATGTTGTAGTTTTTTTAAGCAAACTTTTACCAAACAGGAGTAAATTGTGGATTCCTTGAAACTCATCCGGTGGAATTGAGAGCATTTACATTTGAATTAAAATAAACTTCACGGCCCGGTTCAACATAATGAAGAAACATGTCTCCCAGTGCGATAGTCTGGATAAGTAATGTGTTTTGAATTGCCTCCGAAAACAATAGACGTCCAAGTTAAAGAAGAAAAACACATGTCAAGCTTTGCCTCCACAGGCGGACCAGTTCATTGATGGGTGGTAGTTTTGGTCTTTCTCTTTTTGGTATTTCTCAACTCTAAAACATAAAACTATAAAAATGTAAGACTATAAAATACTGCCACCCTCATCCTTCACCAGTGTTGCCTGTTCATCTTTTTTAGATTTAACGCCACCTGGAACTCAACTTGTCATAGACACGGACTGCTCTCCTATCCTGACTCCCACTGCCACTAGCTGACATCAGTGCCTCCATCTTAGTAGTTTTGTTTGTTTGTTTGATTGTTCAAACAGTTTTGCAGACAGAATTGCATAACTCTGGGTAATTTAGTTACTTTCCTCTGAGAGCCTGAACTGAGAGAAACACTGCACAGAGCAGAAGGAGTTTGCTGAGCGCTGTCACTGTTTATTGCATGATATATGTTTTTTACCAAGGAAAGCATGACTAAACTCCACTAATACAATAATACACTCGGTATTTCAACATATAAACTCAAATCACATGCCAGATTGAAGCTTTCATGCAAGCAAATTATTATCAAGCAGCCACTCAGTGACTCCAAACCATATTCCCTATTAGTAAGCTATAACCTTGGCTTTTAACTGACACTGGGTGACATTTAGTGACATTTAGATATAATGCGAGTGGTATGTGGAATCTCCTAGCATCTCAGGCAACAGCTTTGTTTGTGTGTCAGTACAGCTCTAGTCTCATGCTGTGTGTATAGCCTGTGGCTGTATTATCACTCCACTCCCTCTGCCTACACTGATAGTGATCAGAGGAAGTCTTTATGACTTCCGTTCTGGCTGAATAATCATTGTTCATAGGCTCGTGCATACACGCACACTCATGCACATGCGCACACATGCTCCCCCCTCACATGGACCGGCTGCCACGTCCTCTGTCAGATACAGGAAGGAGATTATTAGCTTCCTGAGGAGCTGATGGGACCGGCAGTGGGGGGCAGCAGGCACAGAGGAGGACTAGATGAGGTCAGCAGTGATATAGATTGGTGGGTCGGAAGCTCTTAGTATCAGTTACCATACGACCATACTGGGGATGGTGGTGGTGGTGGTGGGGGGCAGTACATGCCTGGATGGATGTAAAGACAAAAATAGCTTGAATGATGGGAAATGTCATCCTGTAGGTGTCTAAGACAAAATCAGTCACGGTCATGTTTGGAGAGTGATGACTGGCCTAGAGAAGGAGGAGTTAAAGTGACTCTGTTACAGGCAGGATGTAGAGGTCAAGAGGCTCTCTGACCAAGGATACACCGCGACCGAGACACTCCATTAAAACTGCCCTGACCTTCAACCTGCCAGCACCGTCACAGAGACTGTTGTTTGCATGGATAGTTATCAAGGTTTTAGTGTGTGCACGAAAGGCTGTCTCCACAACAAACACAACAAAGTGCCGACTTGGACGGGGCCAACGTGTCCAGCACTCCTCTCATCAGCCATCTAATGATAATTATTGCGTATACAGCCACATTTTTGTGCATCTGGTATTTTGTGCGCTATTTATATATATTTGAAAGGAGATACCTGAGAACGCAGACGACCTAAACAAAGCCACAGTGTACCAAATTAGCCCGGCTTATTTTAGTCGGTCCTAATCGTTGTCATTTAATTTGGTTCCTTAAAGCAAATTCAGCTCGTTTTCCAGCATAACCTTCCTGTGCATGTGAGCTTGAAGTTTTAATTGGCTTCATGGAACCAAATCAACTCACCACGAGTCACACTGACTGAAATAAACGAGCTTTATAGAATAGGCTCATGGCCGACCCCTTTGCCGGAAAAAAATGCTGCCATTGTACATTTCTGCAAACCATTTATATGCACGATCTCAAGAGTTGTGATAAAAAAATAACACTCAATGTATTTAGTCGTATTTAAACCATGCCACCATCTTTTCCTAACCCTAACCAAAGCACTTTTACTGTCTGAACCTAAAAACTTATGGGAGTTGGGACACAAACTCCGCTCTCTGGTGGCAAAGTCCTGGATTTTGTATTTATATTTGTAAGTATTACCACCACCTCTTGCCTATTGAGGAAAAGCAAAAAAGTCTGATCAGTTACACTTATTCTGGCAAGTGGGTTGACCTGGTACCTGGTTTTCCTGCCACCTGGCCGCACAATACAAGTGTAAGAACTGGTCAGACAACAAAGCCAATAACAGCAGGCAGAGGAGAGGAATGCCACCAATGCAACCCATAAAACCATACGTGTTTACAAGCTGTATAGCTGTGGACATGAGCCGATCGACGGGAGTCTGCAGTGCCTTTTTTTTCCATCACACATTTGCATTTCAGGTTGTTTGTCTGGGTGAGGGCAATGTGGTGCAGTGCTGGTGATGGAAGGGTTATCTCATCGCACCCTCACGACTGCCGAGAAAAACAGAAAACACGCCATGCATTTAAGCACAAACACATCACTCTCACTGTCTCTTTCTTTTATGCACAAACACATTTGTCCAATCCAGCCCTCAGCACAGTTTTGTTCCAGCGAGCAAGTGGGTTTAAAAACAAATGACGTGCTTGGCCTTTTATTATGTTCCGGACACTGTTTTTCCAGAGGCTGGAATGTGGACAGGAATGTGTTGTTGCTCTGCTAGTACTCAGAGGGAGAAAAACTTATCATGCTATTATACTGGCGTAAAAAGGAGAGAAAGAGAAAAGCGCAGAGCAAGAAAGTGAAGCCTAAGGAACTCGTGAGTGGTGTCCTCACTGTGGATGGAGTTTTAATGGGAGGTTGCTCCATTTCACTGGACTACTCGCTCTGTCTGTCTGCCTCTGGTTTTCATTACAGCTGTTATGATGCTCTATGCTCTTACCAGGCCTTGCATAACGGCCTGCCTGCTATTGGCCAAGTCTAAACACTGCTTCTGGTAGTCTCTTTCCATTTCAGTGTATTAACATATACTTCTCATATAGCCCTTTCCAACCAGGCCTATATAGACGTCACTTGTCATCAACATCTCTTGTAGTTCTTGCAGGCCTCATTCGGACGCTTTTTGTTCTGTTGAATGAATGTTTTTGATTAGCTGATCAGTGGCACAACATGAGGTGTGTCTCAAAGTTTAGTAAGGATCCTTAATGTGAGTAACTTCTTCGGAAATTTGAAATAATTCTTTTTGCTTTATTTTGCTTTGGTTTGCTGTTAACACCGTCTTTTGTGTTTGAAATGAAACAACAACAGCACTGCATCCATCGACCTGTCCTACCAAGGAGGCTTCCTTGACTTTGATTAAGACTATAGTTGTACCTGTAGTTCTATTCAGAACATATGACAAAATCATTACAGTTAATGGAGTATGAAAGTTTGTTTCTGGTTAAGGGGCCTTTCTGGCCTATATTCAACATTTTAATGGATGTGTATTTAATAAAGGAATGAATGGGTTATGGTTCGAGTGAAGTCATAAAATACTGAGAAAATACTAAATTAAGGCCTGATTTACACTGTAAGAGGATGGATTTGGATGGTGTGCCACTTGTCCACAATGGAAATTAAATATATTTATAATTGACAACAAGCAGGGTAATAAGCCAACAGTCATAAGATGCATTTACATCCAGCTGTTTTCAATTTGCATTTTCAATTTGAAAAAAAAAAAAAACATAACCCAGAGCGGAAACACCGAAAATTCAGAAAAAAATAACAAACTTCAACATATCAAAGAAAAAAAAAAAAACGCTTGGGTGAGATGGAACAGAACAAAAAATATATGAATAAATGCAATGGAAACAGATTTAGAAAATAATACGTGCGTCTACATGTGTGGACCAGTAAGGAGACAGCAATGTACACTGAATTAATACAAGAAACAAACATAAAACGCCTTATTAGATAGAAAACAGCAAGGAAACGCCACCAAACCATGGTTTGAAACGATATTAGATGACCCAGATCAACAGTTTGGTTCAGGGGTTAAGAGATGTCAGCAGCTCCCGGTTTTGTCACAATACCTCGTAATATCAGCCCCTCAATCACGTATGTTGTTGTCTGAAATACTGGCAAAGTTTTAAACCACGATAGTAATGAAGAACCAGCTATTAATATGTGCGTAATAGTCAGTGGATGGAAAAATAAATTAGCCTACAGAGAGGAACGAAAAATGACATGAGATGAGATGGATGAGAAAATCATGGAGAACATCTTGCTGTATCTGTAACAAATCATTTGATTTTGGAGCCTGTTTAAGCTTTCATGGAAAATGGATGCTGAGTTTGATGTGGTATCTGAATGTGAGAGTGCATGCATGAGAAAACCAGACACAAAAACCGCCTTAAAAAAAAAAAAAATAGTGCTTGTCTGCGTAACAGGCTCGTCCTTCACCAGGCGTGCTTAGAGACCTATTTGTCCCAGCAGGAAGAGCGAGGTGAGGGATGAGGTCTAAAGCCCCTCGGCCTGTCTGGAGCTCATAGTAGGGATGGAACACCCAAGATGGATGAGAGGGGGGCTAAACGAGAAAGGGTGGATCAAAGAGTGGGTGAACACGGCACGGAGGAGAAGAATAGTTGGGAGGACGGTGGAAGAGAAGATGAGCAATGGGTGGACAGTCTTTCTTTTGATCCATCATTGAGTGATGCTCCATTCAATGTGTTGATTGAGACCACCTGGGGGACTCCGAGGGAGGGACTGTGTTTGTTTATTAGCACTCGGGGGGAGGGGTATCAGTCCACTATAGATGGCTGTCAGCCTCACAGCTCTCCACATTAGAGTGATTGAAGGAAACTGATGGCCCACTTCCAGACAGTGTCAATGTCTCCGGAGCACTAAACCTGCTGTGAGAAGGAAAACAGCTTTCATTACAGTGATACAGGAGACGCCAAACAAGGAAATCTTTTGTATCTCTGTTTTGTTTAGTTGGCAATTAAATTAACAACCAATTATAAAAATCAATCCATTCATTTTCATAAATGTTTTCTAAATTTGTCTTGCCTTGTGTTGCTTAACCATGTTTTTTCCTAATTATTTATTTATCTCTCCTTCATCACTACCAGCCTCCATCACTCATATAGTAATATGGTAATTCCCAAATGAGACTCCCATCCCCCCACTTCTCCTTCCACTCCTGCAAGCTTTTTATTGCCCAACCACCGATCGCGTTTTTTCACCTGCTTGTGTATTTTTGAATAAAACCCTCACACACGCACAGACACACCAATGTCCTCATGAAAGGTCAGTGCGCAGGCTGAATATGTATTTTCTGACCAGAAGTGTAAATGCAAACAGTGATGCCATTGTCCTTCAGCTCTCATCTATCACTGTTTCTGTCCTCAAATATAGAAACATTCAAAAAGGCATGGAGTTTTTCTGAGATTGGCGATTCGAGGACATTGTCTCAGTGTAACAGAAAGACTGCATGTCCTTGCTCAGCTCTGTGCGTCATACAGAGAGTGGCCGAGATAAGACATGAGCCCTGAGAATTCAGAACATTATCAGAGATAAAGAAAAAACAGAGATAGAGGCAACACAAAGATAAGAGGAACTGAAACATTTGTGGTCATCAGTTAAGATGACAAATGCATTTTAGGAACAGGTGAGAGCTATGACTGGAGGGAGGAGAGCTCAGGATTATTCACAGGGAAATGCTAACATTCATGTTACGTCTGTTGGTGTAAAACACACCTGTTTCCTGATTTTTTTTAAAGAAATGTGACAATTATTACCGTTTAATAAGATAAGCATAAGATGTTTCACTGAAACATTTAACAACACAAGTTGCAACAATCTCCGTTGGTGCCCTCTAGATTGTGACCTTTAAATAATGCATGGTATGCATGGCTGGCCAAACAGCTGTCAAACCATAAACAACAACAGAAATGACTTTGCTTTTGTTTCCTCTACCATTTGACAGCGTGATCATCATCCAACCCAGGCATCTGCAGCTGAAGGCAAGAGGCTCATTAGTGGTTTTGGATTTGTCAGAGCACTGAAATAGCAAAACCATAAACGTGTTTTTTTGTCTCTATTTTGGGGTCTACATGGGGTTTTCACCATGGTTTTGAATATTACAACTTTTCTTGACATTTAAAGAAAGACTGACTTTATAGGAATCTTCCAAGTGAAAAGTTGAATTCATAAGCAGTCTCCATAACATACACCACACTGTCGATTCAGAGGTTTATAGCCTTGTTCGGTCTGATATGACCAAAAACTGAACATCTTAGCTAATGTTAACACATGTTACATTGTTTTTTTTTTTTTGCCCTTATTTCTTGAAATCCAAAAGCTTTAGAAAATACATGCAATTATAATAAATGACATACATTTTCATTCTCACTCAACACCTTGGACACATACACATATTACCAAATGCTGTCTGCATTTCTTGTTCTGTCTCCACCAACTAATCACTTCAGAGGTGCAATATTTAACATTCGCGCATGCTCGTGTTCTTACAGGTTTGTCCGTGTTGTGAGCTGGCCATTTGTTGACATTAGTGAACACCATTTCTAAGCTAATGGTAACTACTGTAGCATGCCGTTGCCACTGCAGATGAGGAGAAGAAAGACATTCAAGAACTTGTGAGCGAGCATAAGGATTTTCACAGAAAACCTAATCCTAGTCCAATACACAGTAATCACAGTTATTGGGGAATGTGCTCATTTATTAAGGTAGGTTACAATCCATTCACACATAAGAAATAAAAAAGCCATTAATACATGCAGATCTCTTCACATATGTGAAATACTGTACCTTGAAAGCAAAAGAGGGCAGTAATTCCTAAAATGTGTCATTTATACCTTGCTCTGTGAAAGATGTGATTACTCTTGAGGGGCCGCTCAATAGTTTCCAAATTCATAACTCTTACATCATGAGGTCTACAGGGTTAAATGTATATTCCATAAAATGGATTTTTAAGAGCCTTTTTTGCGTAACACATTTCTCAGTCTTGCTTTGATTAAGCCAGGCAGTGTGGTTATAAAGATCTGAGGCTGTTGAAACACTGGTGTGATGAATAGCTGTACCTGTGCTTGAGGAAACATGTTCCCCAGGAGTGTAATGAGGACACACCCTGAGCTGACCTGCAGCTGTAAACACACATGCAGACGCACCTGCCAAGCATGAGTCAAGCGTGGTAGGCGGGACTAGGAGAGAGCAATGAGCTCATCCTGTTGGTTCCCGCACATTCCCACATCTCATCTCTACCCCGCACGCCTCCATCCATCCCCCAACCCCTTCTGCCTTTTGTCTTTCCATCGCCCTTTACCTGCCTCTTCCTGTTTCTCCCTCTTCACTATTTACCTGTCTCATTCCCTCTCTCGCTGCATGTGCGTGCGTGTTGGTGTTTGTTTTTTGACTGGGCTTATTTTCACTGTCCTTGTCTTTGTTGCGGCCTCTCTGTCATCAAAGACAGGAAGGGGTGTGTGTGTGACTGAGCGAGTGAGTGAGTGAGGTGGGTTTCTGATCACCTGGTGGCCAGGTAGAGAGGTGGAGGTGTGTTGTGTGTGTTTGTGTGTGTTTGTGTGTGTGTGTGCGCACTGGTAGGGATTACAGTCAAACCAGCCAGCGTGAGAAACAGGAGATGTACAAGAAGCGTGAGAACACTACCTGGAAAACAGCTGGGAATGTCTGCCGAGCAGGATGACCAAACACACATGTGTGTACTTAAAAGCACGAACGCATACATGCACATTAATACATACGAGTGAATAACAATCACTCCCACTCACGCATTCCTGTAAAATACATGCTGGGTCAAACCCAACTGGGGCTTCCATTCTGACTCATTTCTCAAGAATTAGAGTTTTCTGGGAACTTGTAGATAATAGAAGAGTGAGGTCTTTAAAAGCTAACTTTGAATCTAATGTGATTCTACTTCCCCCAACTTGGTAAAATCTCCAATATTCCTTTAACATGGCATTTTTCTTCTACCGTATGTGCTTTTTCCCTCTTTTTCCCAGTAATCATACAGGTCACCTTTGAGTTTGTTAAAATGTAATTTGATTACACTGCGTATCAGACTGTGCACGTCTTTGTGTGTGTAAAAGAGGATGGGAGGAAGCAGTTTCTCCACTCTCGGATTTCACTGGAAAGAGGAAGTTAACTTTTGTTTACTGCACTTTTGCTGGGTGATTATGCAATACTGAAACGATGACACAAGTGTGTTTCCCAGTTCATTAAGCATATGTGAGGAAGCGAGAGTGTGGAAGAGATAAGCTGTTGAGAGTCATACACCACGGTGGAACCTCATACAAAAAGGAAGTGCTATTTGAATAGGTGTCCACAATTAGAGAAGGATCGGTTACACCTGAGAACAGAAAAGAGATGTGCCTCAGGGTATGTGCACAGTCTCTGTATTTCCCATGAAGCTGTCAGCCATTTGCTCCAACGCAGCAATATGCAGTATATACAAATATGGTGAAAACATTCACGATTGCAGAAGTGTTTGCATTCCTGCTTTGCGATGTCTGTAGGGACTAAAACATGTATGAATCTGTGCTGCATCACATCACATCTGCAGGTCGACTTTACCGAGTTTGGTTGACGCTCATAGAAGGAACACATTCGATAGTGAATACAATCACAGCTGGTTGTAGATTTCTAATGAAACACCAAACATAGATTTAGACACATGGTACAAGATGAGGAGTGTTTAAGTGTTTAAGCATGTCATATGTCATGTCATATCCACGCACCTCTACACCAGTGTATTTCCATCTAACTCTACGCTGTTAGATTCAGTTTAAAACTAGGAAGAGCACAGGCCTCCACCAAGGCCGCTCTTCTTCTTGTTCCACAATGTTATTACACCACAAACGAACCACAAATTATTACCTACAGGTATGTTTTCCTCCATTGTGTCAACCGCTGCACCACTGCTTAGCAATACTAACTGTTACCATGGTAACAAAGGACTTCTAATTTGTCAAATGGTCTCTTCAAGGATGACAGCTCTCCCACCCATAAGACATGAGGAGTCACTGAAAGGTTTGATGAGCATGAAAATGATGTGGATGATGCTCTGTGGCCTTCTCTGTCACCAGACCTCAACTCAATTGAACACCTATGGGGGATTTTGGACCGAAGTGTTGACAGCGCTCTCCTCTACCCTCGTCAAACACCAAATGAGGGAACATGTTTTGGAAGAATGGTGTTCATCCCTCCAGTAGAGTTCACAGCCTTGAAGGCTCAATGCCA
>JAPQRN010000015.1:10087914-10098288 GCA_037367275.1 Coranthus polyacanthus
GGAGGTGGTGGTGGAGGGGGGGGGGGAGTACACACACACCGACAGTGGGCGGTGCGCACTCAGCTCATTGGGCTTATTGGTGGAAACGGGAGGAATGCTGGAGCGACATGGTCCCGTTCAAAGAAGAGGGGGAGTTCGGAAAAAGCCCTCCTACTATTACTCTGCCCTCTTCCGACTCATTTGTGCGTAGTAAGACAGGACTATAGCTTTATTTTTAGCAGCTCTTGTCCCGTCATCCAGTGCTTGGCTACTGTGAATGTTTTTTTGTTGTTGTTGTTTTTTTTTTAAATCAGTCTATATTCGAAATGTTCCAGACCGATCAAACCTACGTATTGGCCATTTAAAGAAATACGGCGACTTATAAAACACGATATTAAAAATAGTTATCTGTGTCTGACGGCGTATTTATTTATTTATTTTTTGCTACCCTCCTTTATTTCCATCGCCTCTTGTTTTATTTTAAACACCTTGGCCCGAGTTGAACGAGTCCTTCCGGCCGTCCTCTCCACATGGTAAACAAGAATCACCGAGTCCAGACTGCAGCTCTGTCAGAGGAATTTAATATTCCCTCTGCGCCACAAGCCAGAAAACACTCATGTTGAAACTGGGTATATTAACTCTAGTTTACTTCTAGTTTACAAGGGTAGTATTGTAAAAGAACGGAGCTAACGCAGTCACGGAGCATTTTATTGCGTAACGCGTTAACGTGCTTTATTATCACATTTTCCCGAATCTCCAGAATCTGATCTGATTCTAGTCATCATCACGATACCGTTTTTTTTTTTTTTTTTTCTCTCCATTCACATGGATAGGCTGGAGCGTATGACAGCGAGACGGATATTTTTAAGACGGATATTTTTATACCCTACTATACATCAAACGTTATTCGGCAGGACTGGCCTATATACGGATATATATTTTTGAAAATATAATTAAAAAAAAATCTCGATGACGCAAAAAAAATATATAAATAAATAAAAAAATCTGATCTCGGTGCGTCAATGCCCGGCAAAGTGCGTAATGATGAAATGCGGGAGCCAGCTGGGTACCGCTGTGTGGTGGTGATGCGTGTGTCTCGCAGACAGCCAATAGTCTGTCTTCTACTTCCTCCGGTCCAACAGAGGGATGCTGTTGTTTCTCCGGTGATAAGAGGTTGTACAGTTTGTCCTCACAGTTATGTGTGCAGGTCTGAAAAGACGACCTATATATCCAAACAGTAATCACAGCCGAGGAAAAATAAACTGTAAATAATCAGCTACTGTGCCACTTTTTAATAAACACTTAATGATAAACACGTCGAAGGCTACAACACGCCTGCGCTCATTCACATCCCCCTCTTTCCCCCTTTTTTTCCCTTCACATCTCCACATTGCTGGCTCAGCACCAAACCACCCTGTCCTCACAAGGAAGGTCAATTACCGTGCCCTATGTAGGTCAATTATGCCACCACAAGCAATGATTTGACTACTTCAGAAAGAATCAAATCAGGCAGCAACCTCTTACGACCCCTCCCTCAAATAACCTCTGTAGATTTGCTCACGCGGTAGCCTAATCATGACTGGATTGTGTGTGCAGTGCAGTTCTTTCCTTTGTACTGTAAAGTCATATTGGTATAAATAGAGGTGGCAGAGCTGCCATCCCAAACCTGCAGGCTCAGATATTTCCCCAAAGGATAAGGAGGTGTTCCCTGTTTGTTGATATTAGGTTTCTTACATGACAGACATTGACTTCAATCCAAACAACCCATGACTCACTGATAGACGGTGACTGTACTGGTGGATGTGTTTCCATGTGTAATATTAAGCGTGTTTTATAGTAGGTCAGCTCAACTACATTCAAGTTAAGTGACTTTTTTGTCATTTTTTTTTTGGAGTAGTTACTGAAGGCACACGTTTTAGGAATAATTGTTGCCCCTTTGACCCTTTCATTATTATTACAGTAGTGAACTACTTTTTCTTGGTTTTAGTTGTTTACCAAACTACATTTCTCCCTTAGGTAGTTTTGCTGCGGTTCAACATCCATTGTGTAATAGTTGGTAGTTTGTAACGTTATGCTAAAGTCACATTACCAACAGACCGTCCATACAAGATGCATTTAAATTCCATGACAGCTTGCCTTGAATAATATCTTGACTTGACTCTAGCAATATAAACAGAATCTGAGTGGGGGTAGTGTGAAGTGAAAACAGTGGCAGAGGGAACAGTTTCTTTTTGCATAACTCATGAACCATAAGAAATGCAAATCTGCTGTCTATAAAATACCAATATGGTGGGCGAGTGCCCCATAAACTGTGCTGCTCTGTGATACGTCCATGCCCTTTTCTTAGGTAACATGAATATTTATCACCATCCAATTTACACAGCATGGTGCATTAATTTACAAGTTAATTAAACAGCCAGGCAAACCTGATTTACAAGGCTTTAAATGGGTCCTCTCATCGTCTCCTGGTTTGAACCCATTAGGTCTTTATAGGTTTATTTACTGTATCATTGATAAAGGTGGGACTATAAGACACTTACTCTGGATTTATTTCCGTGTTGATGGCTCCAAGTGATGTTAATGTTGCCTTTTTGGATGTAAGAAAACAACCAAATTGGGAAAATAAAGTATAACAGATTGTTAGTTCTATTCACTTTGTGGAATTCCTAATTACATTTAGGTCCTTTTGGCTGGTTGTCTCCTTTGCTGAGTCACAAGCACGTAATGTCTCAGTCAAACCACTGCCCTGCCGCTGTGTGCAGCGATTAGTTTCATAAGCTTTCATAAAGCAGATTAAAATTGCCGATCTGAGGAGATAAGATTATGGACGGGCGGGTATGGGGGGGTAAAGACTATGCTCAGTCCATTCACTGTCACTCAAGGCCTTATCAAATGAACAGCACAACATCTATTGTTGGCGTCCCAACACCACAAACACTCCTTACCCAGCCTCTCCCTCATCTTATGAGTCGAAGGCAGAACAGATTATAGTACAAGCGCTTCAGATCTGTTTTGTTCTGAAAGCGTTGTTTTGATGTTTTGGGTCTGAATCGCTCCCCCGCTGTTATTTATTGGCCTGGACTAGGCAGAGGTATCGGGTTTTGTTTTTGCATTTTTGGTTTACCATTTCAGCTTGTCCTAGATATTTTTTCCTTTGAAAGTATAAACATTGTGTCCCATCTAATCCTGTAATTGATCATATCCAGTGTGGTTTCCAGGTGATAATAATGGAAGTTGTGTTCTGTGCACATACTCTATAGATTGCTGCGTTCAATCTCATGGTGTCGGGCCATAATTGACTCGATTTTCTAATCAATACAGCAAATGTGAAATTGAAATTTGTCTTGTGGTTAATTTTTGTGCTGATTGATCTCAGGCTGGTCGACCTGGAAGAAAGACAGCGTGTGCTGATTGAGATCTTTGTGTTATTGGACATGACTACATGCGCCTGTATTGAGCCAGAGCACAAGTGATTACAGTTTTGATTACATTAGTTAACTAACTCATTGGACTGGACATAATCTATTTTTGATTAATTTGCAAACTGGGCACAGGGTATGAGTTGTATTCAAAGCCCCACCTATAGTAATGGTTGTGCATGTTTGACGATGAATTATGAAGCTTTTACATTCGATGTTTCATAACATCTACACGTAACTACGGCCCTTTGGCTTTTTTTTCCTCGAAATGATTTCACCTATTTAATAATATGTTGCATTGACATTCTAACCGAGCAAGGCTTTCTCATTTCACAGGTCACTGGGACAGATATTTATTTAATATCCTCATTAGAAGAGACAGGAGACATATCAGACAGACACAGCCACAGCATGCTTATTTGACCAGAAGAAAACCCAATGAAAATATGTTTATGCAGGCTGAAGACATACACAGACAAACATATTTATTCATGAGCGCATCTTCTCCCGACAAATTACTCTTCTGGCCACACAGAGGGATATAAGACATCAGCCTGCCATCTGAACTCTTAGCTCTCTGTAGTTTTGAATTTGAACAGATATGAATGCATATGATATTCAGGCTCCATAATACCATCATCAGTCATTTGTCATAATTATGTGTTATCTGAAGTCACGTGGCCTGAAATAACTGACAGTGATACATGGCCCCCCTCTCGAAACAGAAGGGATTTTTGACTGTGACTGAGAGAAAGACTAAAATGTTTATAATGGGGTTTTTTTTTTTTTACATTCAAATGTTGACATTAAGGCTATTTAAGAACGTGTCTCCTTCCGAGACCCAAAACTGATGATAAATGCTGATTATAGAGCAAATTGTGGGCAGTGTTTGGAACGGGAAGATGACTTAGACGTTGTTTCCTAAGAGTCAATCACGCAGTCCGCACACAAAGAGCAGCGGAAGGAGAGTAGGTGGTATCCTCAGTATTTTAATCAGAACTGGTTTAAGTATGAATGTGTGGGAAGATGCCCATTCCAGCCTGTGTATGTCTGCGTGTGCGCATGGTTTAAATGTAAATTGATTTTTTTTTTTGCCGTGTTTGAGCCTCAAATGACCTCCGATCTAATACTCTGTTCTTCAAACACGCACATCCTCTGTCTTTCTCGCTCTGTTTTCGGTGTCTTCCATTCACACACATGCAGTTGTCCCCATTACTGTTTCGTGCTTCATAACATCAGGCACTGACAAGAACATACAAGACAATTCAGTGGTGGGTAAATGGGACAATGTAGACACTATTAAGGAGCCCATTGTGTCTTTTAAAATACAGGATCCTCTCTGTTCCCTCTCCGCATTCCAGCGTTTAACAATATACCTCAAATGAGCAGGCCATTTAAAGAAATGAATAATCAAACAACTCAAGCACCAACATCTCCATTACAGTCTGAGTCAAAAAACATTTGAGAATATGTCAGAAAGCATGCGCCCAACATTGAAATCTTGACTGAGCATGAGCCCCTGGAGGCAATAAATAAATCTGATCTGGGCAGTCACGGGACAGTCTCCTTCTTTTTTTTTTTTTTTAATCAGATTCGACACAACATAGCTCCATTGAATACCGTAGGGTTTAGGCTGAATGTAGAACTGAATTAGGAGGTCTGGGATGAATGTTTAAGGAATATAAACAATTTTTCAGTCAATGTCAGACACGCACCGACATTGATGAACAGACTGTTATTCCAGGGAAAAGTAACAGCCCTTTTTACAGATTTTTCCCCCTCTTTTTAAATCTACATCAGCCGCAGTCATAGCAAAATGAAGTACAACGTGTGAAGATCACGGTGGTGCAGGGGTTTGCAGATGGTTCTGTGCGGATTCTCTGCGGGTATACGGGCTTCAATGGGTTAAGTGGTCACTCTAAATTACCCCTAGGTATCAATGTGAGAGTGAATGGTTGTGAGCCGAATCTAAACAAACCATAACATTGTCTCGTCCTTCCTTGTCTTCGTCCGTCTACTACTGCCCCACACATCAGGCTATCTAGGGTTAGTCCGTATGTCAAAATGTGGCACCCTGACCAAGTGTACCAGATGCCAGGATGTGAGTTGGGAGTGAGAATGTGTTGAATGAGTGAATGAACAAGTCAAAGCATCACATTAAACGTGGACAGATGTGAGTACAGACAAGAGCAGTTGATATCTGTTGTGTGACTGGTGGTCCCTCAAAGTCAAGTTAGATTTTTAAAATCTTTTTGTGAACTAAAGGACTCTTGAGTCAGCTTTGTAACGTCAGCTTCTCCAGCTAAATGGATGAGCTAAGGCGTTTTTGTTTTTTTGTACTCTTTAGCAGCATTGGTCCCAGTTTCCCACAGATAAAATCAAATGGGAACAGGAAAGGAAAATCCAATTACTGATGGTCACTTGAGACACATTTGCCAGAGGAAACTAGGATTCAAGTCTCTGTGTAAGGAACTCATGAAAGGGGGAATCTTCCACATCCTGTATCATCACTACTAGCCAGTTTCCATGAATGAGGCAGACACAGACAGACACAAAGACATGAAAAAACTAAGAGTCCTCACTGATCACATGCTCGAGCAGCAGTTTTGTTTGACAGCCAAGAGTCACAATAAGTACAGACTGAATGAAGGTGCTTTTTGTATTTGTTGGTGCCACAGGATGTTTTAAAAATACATAAATGCAAGACCCTGACAATTTGCTTTAAGAAGAAATGATCAGATAATGGCAACCAGCTAAGACAAACACTGGTCAAGGATGATCTCTGCAGTTGGCTGCACATAATGTCATGGTTTATAACCATAGTACTAATTGCTTCAGGATTACAGTGTTCTTTTCATAACACAGCTATACTTCATGAAGGGTTTTGCAATTATTCTGAAATATTAAAGCGGTTATGTATAATATATGTTATTAAATTAATAATAGATAACACAACTATGTTTATGTGGAATGATCACAGCGTTAACACATGCACAGTGTTAACGCTGCGGTTGCACTTGAACTCTATGAAGCTTAAACATTTTCGTTTGCACCTCAGTATATTTTCAACAAAACTCCAAAAAGTATTTTGCAGCTAAAGGCCTGACACTTCCGCCTGGAGTCCACACCAGAAACAGAAAGTTAATGCTGGAGTTAAACTGGAGTTTGTCAGGTGGCCAGAAAAATGTTATTAAATAAATTCTAATATGATGATTCACAGTGATGTGGCACAAACAGCCTCACTGCTTGGCTCAGTACGTGAAATCTGAGCTGATTTGCAATTTAAAATGGGTTGAATTTGGGAAAGTTAGTCCTATAGCTTCAGTGAAAATGTTTCTCCACCAAATATGCGAAGAGAAATGAACACAAGTGGAATTTAACATTTATTTGCTGAAACTGTAACTTGATGAAATGTATGTTTAATGTACCATTAAAGACCAGCGGCTCTAATGGTGCAGTCACAAATGTCACAAATGCAGCGTGTAGACCCACATCAAACACTCATCTACTGCATTATGGGCTCAGTCAGAGCTAACGCTAATGCTAACTGGCTGATATTTACTCTTCCCTTTTAAGTCACTATTAGTTTTGTGTCCGTCCCGCACAACAGGGTATGTTTCTGGCACTGTGCACTATAAACACATAGAACAATAACGTTCTAACACAACTGAAACACATTTAACGTTACACAAGTGATTTTCAATTTTTCCCATTTTCATAACATGTCATTTAGAGCCTGCGTCTCATTAGACATTAAAAGTTCTTCATTTAATGCGTTGCACGCGCAGATGCCACACATGCGCGCACACAACGCCGGTACTGATTTTAATGGAGACAGATCAAGAGGGAGAGAGGTCACAAAGTTAAATTATGCATGTAGTGTAATTAGCCAATCAAGTGTTTAAATGAGATGTTGATGACTTTTCACTGCAAATGAGAAGACGACACTCCCTCAGGTCAATGAGGGCTTTCCCCAACAAAAAGAAAATCACCACCGACAAGGTGCGCTATGAACTGTGTGCACATTCACGTTCATTTACACTCGCTGATGGCTGTGTATGCGTTTCTCTAACAGTAGCCACTGGATTCAACAACACCAGGTTATTTGTTATACTAATTAGCTGTTCTGTACTTCTTCAATCAGGTTGTAAAGACCTTTCCTTAAATGGATCTTACAAAGCTTTTGTGATGCTATTTTTAGTGACAAACGTTGCTTGTCTTCTGAAAAAAACAGCAAAAACCGTTCATTGGAACCAAATATATAACGCTGATTAGTGGTGATATAGTGAGAGAACCACGCTTTGCCCCTCACGGATCTGTTTCCACGGTATGTTTCTGGTTGTTTTTTCTTTTTCTTTTTTTTTTTTGTATTGAAGTTCCTGGCCAGCCACCTCTGAAATCATTATTATTATTGTTTTTGTTCTTAAATTCATCTTCCATGGCTTGTAACTGTATTAAACTGTTCTAAGTCAAAGTACATAAAACTGAAATAACATAAATAATTTGTTGAAAGCCCCTTCACGTACACACACAGCAGCCCCACATCACATTTATTAGAGGTGCAACATGTTTCAATTTGAGACATGATATCTAATAACTATGACGTTGATAGGGGTTATAATGAAAATCCCGAGGGACACACAAACACGTTGCAAGTACATATAGGACTCCATATGTGCACAGACTGTCCTAATGAAGGAATCAGTCATAATAGCATATACCAGACACAAGCATAAATACATTCATCCAGTATTCCAGAGAGTGCGTTGAAGCAAATAATTTGAAAAATGAGAATATTTGCTTTTATGTTGTAGAAGGATTATTGATATGAGCCCACCCTCTCTTGGCTGTGCGCAATTAAAATGGAAGTGATAGGTAATATGTATGATCACTGCCTGCACTGGTTTTGAAGACACACACACTGAGACACACACATAATGACTGCACAATCACATGAATATGTAATGAAGTCTACAGTGAAATTAGAAGGATGGAGTTTTATATCGCGCCGCCGTCTCCTTTCTCATCTTTTCTCATTTTCAGTCCTCCACCCCCATCCTTTCTCCTCCCTTCTCTCCATTGCTCAGAGGCCTGAAGCTCTTAAATATTTAACATTTCAGAATGATCTGTGTCCGTCTCCCTCTTTTACAATTTATCAGACAGCTTTGAACCAAAGACTCGCCATACTGTGGAGTAATATCTCATAGGTTAGTGCCTTTTTTTAATCTCACATGTGGATCATGTAGTAGAGTAGAATGTGTGCACTTTGATCAGTCAGAGGCTGGCTGTGTGGGTTGTGGTTAGAAGAGTGGTTTTTGGCAGTCATGGGGGTGTTAGGATATGAGGAGGTGGATGGATTGCTGTTGAGCACAGGAAACATCCTCCTCATGTTCTGGACACCCCAACTACACATCGACACCCTGAATCAACAAAATCAGGAAAAACACCTCCGCACGCAGAGCCGTTGGAAACAAAAATCTGTTTAGCGTTCATTCTTAAAATTTGCGAGAAACATTTCAGGCAGTAAATGCAGGTAGTTTAGGGAACAAATAATCTAAAATTATCGCTGCATTGATCCAAATTGCAAGTATTTGCCGCGTTGCCAAAATCTGGTTGATTCCTCAGAGCCACACAGCTCCGTTGTTGAAAAAGATTCAAAACACATTACTGAGCCACACAGTATTTCTGTAGAGGATGAATATGAGCACCGTGTGCTTACTTCCCAACAATCCCACATACGCTGCCTTGGTGTGGTAAATATTGCACCAATTGTTAT
Source organism: Coranthus polyacanthus (assembly GCA_037367275.1). NCBI lineage: Eukaryota > Metazoa > Chordata > Actinopteri > Kurtiformes > Apogonidae > Coranthus > Coranthus polyacanthus. The sequence continues at coordinate 10,097,089 of JAPQRN010000015.1, forward strand.
TAATACTCAGATGAAAATAGTCCTTTTAATGGATGCAACATTTCTTCCCGTTTTACAACCATTTGTTAAGAGCCAGCTGTCCAGGTAAATCAGAGAGCCTTTTTCATACATTAAACTAGACGCTTGCGTAATATTTTTATGTCACAAAATCAACAGACTTTTGAATTCAATGGGAAAGAATGAGCTTGGATGCTATAGAATAAGGAAGTTAAACGCTAATGAGAGATGGACTAACATGTTGCTTTTTGATTTTTAATCCGATGTTATTCATGATGATGTTATGTTGTTTTTTCAGACACTGTTCAACACAGAAGCATTTAATTCAACAATACGATTTTAGTAGCTCATATTCTTATGTTTCTAGTTATATATTCTTAAGTTTTTACTACATCAAGCTGCCCGAAGCATTAAGATCACGATCATTTACTCAATAATGAATCCCTGGATTCATTTAGATGACCATAATTGATTGAGACTGGGGTTAATTGTGCATACATTAAGCACAATTCCAGATTTCAGATATAATGATTTTTGTTAGGGAATTAAAAGAGGAACGCACTGAATAATGAAACCCCATCAGAGCTTTTGACTCAACGGACCAGTGAGCCTCAAAGCCATGGCATTGAGGCTTTCTTCTCGCTGCTACCACACTGCCGGAGATGCGTGTCGCCAGTCTGTGCGACTGATGCTGAAACAGTGCTGTTAATTTACATACATTTACATGGTAACATTTCACTCGATCTATTCTCTGTTTAACGAGGTTTCAAGGAGGTGACAAGAGTCAGGTTAATGAATACTTTACATACATGTGGAAACGCTGCCACTGTACATGCATGCATTGGTGCTGTGTGTTTGTATGTTCAGTATATAGGAGGTAAGATACTGTATTTGCACGTACAAAGTAAAATATCACTATGTGTACAGTGCATGTGTACAGACGATATGCAGACACTGCTGGGGAGAAACATGAAATAGTGTTACGCAGTTAAATTACAAAATAAATGTAACTGTAACTAGTTAAAAATATGTCATTACATTAAAGTTACTAATCAAAATGCTCGTCACGACAAAGGAATGACTTATTTATCCTCTTTAAGGTTACCACAGTCACAGCCCATCTCAGTTTTACCAGCGTTCTTCTCCAGGTTTCCTTTGGTCTACTTTCCTTCTGGTGTCCAGTTCAGCGTCATCTTCACAGTG
>JAPQRN010000015.1:10102796-10117704 GCA_037367275.1 Coranthus polyacanthus
AAACCAAAGGTAAAAAGAAGAACTGTCCTTCATCCTTTTTACAGGCCGCACTGCCTTTGTGTTTACATCCTTCTAGACTTTACGCACCTACTTGTAGCGTACATCTCTATAGCTTGTGTTAATAGACATTCAGAGTGACTCCTGGGTTCATTCTGCTTCAGGCGGTACAACTGAAGCGGTGCAGTAATAATGGAAGACAAAAATGGAAGACATAAAAATATGTTACTCACTTTGAGTAATAACAGACCAAATTACCTTTAAGGGCATGCATTGTGTTATCTGTAGTGACCCTCCCAACACTGAACCAAAGACGTGGTAACAGTGCAGCAAAACACTGAAGATTTTATTTAATCCACTTCCCACTTTTATTAGATGACAATTTCGCCATCCACTCAGTTGTTGAGGATTTTCCACTTTGGTGGATGTAGCTGGTTAGGCTCGACACACGAAGCCCTTTCATCTGGTGTAATTGGGCTTCTTTTACTATGAGCACATTTGTTAATGGTGCTTGAGGTAAGTAATGACTTCACTCAGCATGTAAATGAAGCAGCCAAGTCAGTGAGACATTCGCGCGTTCAGCTTGAAATATTAACTAAGGCAATTTAGCATGAAACACAGTAAAAGGTTATTTACTAAGTGTGATATGCTGATATAGATTTGTCTGCTGCATAAATTAGAATGTAAGTTACGGTGTAGTCTTTTATACGGAGTCAGTGCGTACGGTGCAGTGAGCCAAGAGGTCTCCCCCAACCTTTACACGAGAAAGTGACAATAAGACAAATGGCAGTGTCATGCATAATCAATTGTGCATTATTTCTCGACATATAGTTTAGTAATCGCATGCTGGTAATTTACATTACGATGGGGTGAGAACGTAACATTTGAGAAGAGCGTTGCAATCACTTGGTTTTGTCATGAGTGAAATTCTCATCAGTCACAGATGAGATTTTCTGTCTTCTGTATCTGTCTTGGCATTATTTTGAACTAATCCCGCCTGTTCTTTATTGACATACCTAAACTGTGTTTCACGGTGGCCGGGAGTCGAGCGGTTAAGGGTTTTTGGTTCGATTCCTCGTCTGGTTGATCTACTATCATCTATCAAATAAAGGCACATAAAATGCTCACAAACAAACGTCTAAAAGGAAAAAGTTCTGTTTCACTGGAAACGTAATTTTAACTCTCTTCACACCCTTGGCCGCTAATGTTCACACAACACCCACAGCCCTCCTCTCGCACTCAGGAAGAACAGTAGATAACTCCTATTCTTCATCAGTGTGAATACCGGACACTAATGGGCCTTTTTCTTTCGAGGTTTACATTGCAATCGTGAACTGCATGTACAACCAAAGAGACAATTCAGATTGCTGTGTTGCTCTCTCTGTCTCTCTAAAAGGCCTGAAGAACACAAATGACCCACCAGACATCCACAAAATGATCCCTCCCGATGCGTTCTATACATATTAAACAACTGTTGCACATGTAATTACAGACGTCAAAGCCTGGTTGCAGCGAAGGGATAGGATGCAATCTCATGTTGTGTATTTTATGAACTTTAAACCTTTGCCTTTTTATATACATTTATACAAACCATAAATGTTTAGATCTTAGAATATTTGAAAAGTGCATGACACAACCACATTCATGTGCACCAATAGGCTGACCGGCTTTAGGATGGTGGGCGGAGTTCACATCCAACACCACCCGGGACGATGAAACTCCGGAAGCAATGAACAAAATCACTAAAACGCAAAGAAGACGGGACAAAAGCAGCCAAGCAAATACCATACTTCAAGATATCAAACGTGCATCTTATATATAAGCATATCAGATTCATCGTGGTTTTCTACAGTTCCCTGATTTGCATGACTTCAACACTCTCATCTCATTCTCAGTTTCCAGTACAAGACATGGACAGTGCCTGAATGCCAACCATCTGATGGTACAAACGATCCAGAAGGGCCAGCCAGACCTTCCTGTGCCGAGCGCCAGTCATTTTACCAAACCATTTGCCAGAACAAAATGTTACCATTCTATGTTTCTGCAAACCACAGAAACCTATAATATCAACGTTTCCGTATCGTATATTGTGCTTTATTGTCTTAACAGCTTGCAGTGCTTTTGGCATGAACATCGGTGTGACTTGTTCACGGACAACGTTACTTATTTTGGTTTCCCAGCATTATTATCGCATTAATATTTTGTGCATCCGCATCCGCCTCAACCACTTCCTGCCTATTGAGGAAAGGCAAAAAAGTAGCGGATACATCGGCGATAAATGATGTAGATATTATACAGAACATAACTGCCGCTTTGTAGAAACACACGTCGGGTTTCATTTTGGTCGTCATGATTGCTCCGCGTAGTGACCTTTCACAGCTGACATTCTAAGTTCACAATGAGTATGTTTCAGTAGCTTCCTCCTGTATCAAGAGGAGATCGCAGTTTTTATCTTTAATTTGTCAAGGCCGTTTCTTTTAAATGATGAGCCTGCGTCCTGTTGGAGAGACGGTAGCTCAGTGGGGTTTTTTTTTGGTTTTTTTTTTACTGGATGTCCTTGAATGTATGATAACGGTACAGCTGTAGGTCCGGCACAGTTAAAAGTTTAAACAGTAAAGGAAGTAAGGGAAGGATAAAGAGCCATTTAAACCGTTTAGAGGAATAAAATGAGATAAATAAAGAGGAAAGGCAGAGTGAGATTTAACCTGGAATGCCTCCCACAAATTCACTCCCACTCTTCCTCTTCTGCCCACGCACTCTCTGTTACTGTGACGTCCACTCTTCCTTTTTACTCCTCTGCTCTGCTGTGGAGGCGTACTGTTCTCCTCTCATTCATGCACTGCCACACTATTTCCATATTTTTGAGCAGACGCCGTGTAGAGGAAGAGGAGGCGGAGAAGAAGGAGGAGGAGGAGGAGGAGGAGGAAGCACCATGTTTGGCTTTTTCCAAGCACATCAGATTTCCGATCATGCCGAGGTCGTGATTAGAGCTCACATGAGATCCAAGCCGCACAGATGGAGTTATGTCATATTTGTTCACAGGATGCAAAATCGTATTACTGTCGAGTAATTTGGTCATTATGTAAAAATAGCATCTTTTTGTGATTTAAGGAAAAATGTAACGTTAAAACGGCAAACATTCAGCCATCAATACAGTACGCAGCAGCAGTCTACGGGGACAACTACCCCTCAAGTGCAGTGAGAGAGCGCAGACCTCCACTAGGCCCAATAATCCACTCTTCCTCTTGCTCCACATTATCATTAAACCACAAACAAACCACATATTATGGTCTTTATTTTCCTCCTTTCCGTCAGTTAGTGCTGCTGCTTGGTGTGACTGACTGTTTTCATGATCTTAGTTGTCAGTCGATGCCAGTCAGCTTTTCAATAGAAGTTTTTTTTGCGTGACATGGCGCGTGACAGATGGACGGCCAGATGAAAGGACAAATGGGACTGATCACATAAGCTGCTTGATGGAAGGTAGCGAAGACCTTTTTAAAGAGGCCTGTATCACTGAGGTCTGATGCGCCACCACACCCAAACAGACAAACAGGTTAGTGTTAGAAACTATAGGTCGTCTACCGGGAACTGCTCAGACCGCATCACTTACAGTCATTATCAATCAAAGCAGCGTGTTTTTAATCGGATACCACTTAATGTAGGTGCTTAGTACACTGCATACTATTTGTGCACCTGGAGCATTTAAAAGTGCACAAGATTAATATCAGAAAGAGCTCATTTTATTCTGACTTACACAGCAGCAGTGGTCGTCCGTTAAAAAAAAAAAAAGGAAAAAACATTTTGTCAGTCATGACTGATTTATGTGATTTAAATGCAAATGATTTAAAGAGACACATTTTACACATTTAGGACCCGATTAGTTGTCAGGAGGAGTACTACTCACATTGTAGAGGCAGGATGTAATCTGTCTTTTTTAAGGCCCCCAATTTAATAAAGGTCTAATGTGAAACTGCCACAGTCATTTTTGTACTGAATAATTAAATACTTTTTTTTTTTTTTTTTTTACGTAATACCGTATATTTCTACTTTTAAGCAGAATATCTGCAGGATTCGTCCTTTAGTGTGATCTTGACTTCGAAAAAAGAAAAACTTTTTTTTTTTTGCTGAAGAACATCGCCATAACAAAGCCAACTTAGACGGTTAGTTTCATAATAAACCTAAACAATGTCCAACATAATTTAAAAGATGTTTTATGTCTCTACACGAAAAGACTGTTTTTGAGACTAAGACTGTAAGAATTTCATTTAGAGAGAACACACCTCCACGAAGGCAGCTAACAATATCTCCAGTAATCACACTGATTCAGATAATGATTCCCTACAATTTCCTGTTTTGTTCGGTCCCCATATGCAACCCTGCAACCCCTTATTAATTATTATTATGCAGATTTATGCCAATTTGGTTTCCTTGAGATTTTATTCTGTTTATCTTTTCTTGAAGGCAGTGGTCCAATCTGAAAGAAATCTGTGGACAAAATGTGGAGTGATTTATAGAAAATCATCCACTGTGACCTCGACCTCCCGCTTTTCAAGGTCAGTCTTTTTGTGGCGCTAGAACTTGACACTATGCATCTATGTGGTCAATTAGAATCAAGCCAGATACCGTTTTTTGGGTTTTTTTATGTGATTTTTAAAAAAAAAAATATTTTAACGAATGGGAATTTTTTTGATCTTTGACCTAGAATGGCCAAAAGTTAACAATCTGTAGTCACTGCCATCAGGAAATCACACTGAACAGAAAATCTGGATCATTTTTCTAAAATTGAGAACAGTAGACTGCTAACTGACAGACTGACAAACTCCATGGTGGAGGTAATAATAATATATTATATATATATATAGTATATATAAAATAATATAAAAGGGTTATTATCGCCCTCATTTTCCTGACTTGGTGAAATCATTATACATCATCCTTTGTAATGATTTTCTTAATGCCATGACCTCCATCGTGACTTTACCAGTGTTTGCAGTTTAGCATCCAGTTTTGGACAAATCCAACTTCCAAAGATCCAAAGTTTTCGTTTTGTGTGAGTCCCTGGTCCAACGTCAAACCCGCCCAACTTGTCTAATCCACCACATACATGTTAAGTGTCAAGATCTAGCGCCACTAAAAGATTAACCTTCAAAAGTCAAAGGTCAGGGTCGCAGTAGGATCACAGTGCGATCGCTGTATCTCAAGTATTGTGTATACATTTTCTTAGTCCATTTTCCTAGGATCAAAAGTTGCGAGTGCTCAGAGTTAGGGTCAGGGTTGCATATGAGGAACGAGCAAAACAGGAAACGTCATCTCCATGAAAGCAGTGCGAATGCTGGGATGGTATGTTGTTGTGGGGAATTCAGCTGCCTTGGCGGACACGTCTGAGTGTTTTCTAGCTTAAGTCATTCAAAAAAGCAAACCAAACCATAGCAATGAAAAAGGGTTTTATGCTTCCACAGGTCAACAGTGTGAGGACTGTTATTTGTGTTTACAGCGTTAGTCTGTGGTACAGTGAGGTCATCGGCGTGGGATGCCTTTAGTTCCTTGTATTCCCATTGAAATCCCTGGAAACTTTCTTTTCTCTCCTAAGTAATGCAGTTTATTCAGCGCCATTACGGATCGCTCAGAGAAGAAGAGTAGCAGCAGCTTGTGAAAAGTGCTGGTGCTCAGGAAAAAGTCATAGTACGCTAAGGAGTAAAAAAAGTGCTGTACTCTGTACTGGCGAGTACCTCGATTAAGGTAAAATGTTAGCCTCCCTAGACTGTAGCCAATAACGGCGCATATTTCAATTAAAAGTGAGGGAATACAATTGTGTTTTTTTACATTTAAATCGAACAGTTTTTTTAGTAAATGAAAGTATGTCTGCTGGAAGGAAAGGATTTTCACTGTGTCTTCACTGTTTTTACCTCTGACGTTGTTTGTGTGACTCAACGCGAAGGGTATGGAAAAGTCCTCTCTTATGGTGTGAGTATGTCTCTGGATGGTTGCCCTGTTTGGCTTCTGTTACATTTTGCGTTGCATGCTATGTTGTAAACTAATCTGTATTTAGAAGGGCTCAGGTCAAGGGAGTTTGGTGGGGGTTGAGGCTTCTCTTCTTGATCCACTCAGGAGAAAGGTCAGGGTCATACCAACCTCCTGACACATTCCCTCATGACATATTAAGTTACGAGAACTTATTTTAATTAAATCAGTTTGACATAAATTAATCTTTTCAAATTTTAAGCGATGGTCAAATCTAAGCAGTTTGTTCTTAGAAAAAAACTGTTTTCCTGAATGTTATATAATATTACTTTTTCCACTTGCAGTCATTTTGATCTCTCTATATGCGTGAAGTGCTATTGCGCCCAGTTTTGCCAGCATAATACCCTGCTTGTAGGTTCACTCTGAACTTAGCAGTGTTAGCAAACAAGCAGCAGGATTAAAACACTTAGACAGCAAATGAGGTTAAGGTTTTGAACTCTAAAGCCTGTAAGCAGGCCTGAGTGTTGACCCTTACCACATGGAATTTATGTTGCGTGTGAAATCCAGTGAATTGTGTCTTCCACTTTTTTTTTTAAACCCACCAGTGTTGCGCAAATATCCTGCTTTTAATTCGAGGATTTACACCCAGGGTTTATAATTCCTTTGCAACATCGTATAACAAACAGCCCTATTTTTCCATGATGATTATAAAGTTTCCACCTTTACGGCACTCATTTTTAAATCATCAGCGGCTCTATGGTTCCACTTTATATGAACAGAGGGACTATTTCCCACCATTTGTCTAAAAACAACCTTTGCAACCAAACGCAGACAAGTCACCTTCGCTGCAAATGATCTTGATTGTGGTCATTAAGCCATTGCTCTCAATTCTACCTGTCATTTAACCATTTGGCCTTTAGCGTGGCAGTTTGACTCTCACCTGAGTCACCTTGTACTCACCGGTCAGAGGTGAAGGCGTTGTTAGACATATTTATGAAGGTAGTCAGGGGTCAAGGCTTCTGTTTGTCTGTCTGGTGACAAGAGAGGAAACAGGGGATAGGATTCCGGTAATAGATGAAAGACGAGAGTGGAGATGAAAGGAGGGGTTATCTGGTCCTCTGCGGAGCCTATCGATCTGTTTGTGTTTTCATGGGGTGAACGGGTTTGTTGGACACAGTCCCAGCAGAAGTGCTGAGGCAGTGGCTGCAGAAGTGTTGGTGCAGAAGCTGCTCTAGCATTGGGATTCAAGATAGATTTAAGATCAACATTTTCTCCCCGTTGTTGAAATAATGGCCGGTGGCAATAAAAATCAAAAACACACAGAGCCCATGAATCACTAAACTGGAGAGATTTGAGATATACAGTATTGAACCACCAGCAGGTATGTGTTGCTGCTGCCCTCTAGTGGAATTCCTGAAGCACTATATTAATGGATCATTTCATATCGCATCATACGAAACTAGTGCAGACCAAGGCCAATAGTTCACTCTTATTTTTGTTCCAAAATATTATTTAACCACAAATTATGACCTATTTCTTCCTCCCTCTTGTTAGTTGCCGCCACCGGTGCTACCTTGGTAACAAAGGTCAGCTGGTGCCATTCATTCATTCATTTTCGACAACCATCTGTAACTCTGCTGTAACTTATTTGGATAACCTGAAGCGTGTTTTATGTTTTATTATCATTGCTTTATGCATTGTTGTCCCAGTTTTAAAGTATTTTATATGTTCTTATGAAATGCATTGCTGTGACTATTCTAATGTATTTTTTAGGTGTATTTTGTGCTTGTCTTTTGTGTTGAACCTGCCCAGGGAACATTAGCCAAGTGGCTAAACTGGCACATTTACAGAAATGTCTAACAATGTGCTCTGTCCCTGCAACTTTAATCTGTTAAAATAATAGTGATAATCTCTAGCTGAAGTCACAAACTACGAGAAACACCTATGATGAACTAGTAGGAATATTCTACAAATCACTTTATTGCAGAAATGACAAAGTATGGACTTTGGAAAATATAAAATGTCAATGAAGTATTCTGGTGTGTCTGTTAGATCATTGTCATTGTACTCAAGTTGGTTCATGTCAGATGCTGCTAATACTCGATTGGACTTGATGTGCCTTTTGTCAAAATCACCCACAACTCACTAGCTAACAAAGCTTCAGTTGCATCCTTCAATAGCTCTGAAAGGGACACACACAGTATATTTGAAGAGAGTGAGGCATTCCTCCCGCAAACTAAAGTTGACTCCGAATACCGATGTACTGGCTCGCGTTAAAACCTTTACACCTGCATCGACGCTCATAAATACAGTCCTCCTCATCTGTGTGTTTGTGCCTTCACTCTTAATCAAGGGCAAACTCTGCATTAAATGAACAGGGACTAAAAATAATAATAATTCACAAATTTAAACAATCTAGTACATGAGCAGGATAGCAAGTACATGTTATGTGTAAGTATATACATGTGCATTTCTTTGGGATCAACCATCAGAAAGATTTGGTTCACATAATGTGAGAGGAGTAAAACACAGTCGTTACACACAATGTTTGGACAGAGTAAAAGTAAAGAAATGGTGGTTTTTAACTACTTGTTTTTTGTGCATTTTGTTGGGATTATTTCAACACGGGCAACGACATACATGCAGGCATTACAAGTAGCTCAAACACATTCATATATACTACATACACTCACACATCCATTTGAATGCGCACACCTACATAAACACAAAGACACATACACCTGCCAATAATATTTCAGTGCTGCTTTCGATGTTAATAAGGGTCTGATTGTCAGAAGTTGAAACACTGCTGTTGGATCTATGAAATCTCAGATACACTCTAAAATATTCTCAGAAATCTTATAAATAAAAAAAAAAAGGACTTAATAACACACAAAGTAATTCAATAATAACCTGAGGAGAGTATGTTGTACTATGTTGGAAAGGAATGCATTATATTTACAACAGAGTGATTTTTATATAAGTGTGGCATGAACATATGGTGATTTAGCAAATGACAAGCATCTGTAGCCAGTGGTAAGTCCCATCCATAAACAAGTTAAAAAGTGTGAAAATCTATAATAATAAGGAGCTATATCTCTGAATGACGTGGCACTGGTAAGGAAGGCAAGTAAATCACGGCATAAGGCGGATAAGTAAGATTCAATAGCACCTGACTTACACAAACAACCCTTTCAAAATGAACACCAGTTTACCAGTTTAGGGGGCGTGTATTCAGTGCAGTGGTAAACTGGGCGCCATTCTTTAGAGACACGTTGTGATCATGTTAGTTATGTGTTCTGCAAAAGGCCACTTGGTCTCTACGTTCTGGTTTGTAAAGTTCAATCTGTTCTGCGACCCACGTCTCTGTCCCTCTCCTCTCACACATGCAGGGAAATAGCACCATCCTTTGGAAACAGGAAGTAAAGCCAAGTTGAGGATTTCAGCACACATGGTATTGCTTTGCAGCTTCAGAAAGAGGACTCGGACGTTGCGGGTTTATGTCCTCTTCATGCACACTTGACAGCGGCTTATGTGTGTACGGAGATTTCCCGCCTTTAGCGTTGTTGGGACGGGTTTCCTGGAAAGAGGTAGAGAAAATGAGAAGCTCGAATAACACATTTTGGCTTTTTTTCCCCTCATTTGCTTGTACATATTTGTCAGTTCAGAAAGTTACAAATTTCGAAACATTTCACGCACAGACCTAAGCTGACCTAAACCTAAAATCACGCATTCAAAACATTTAGCAACAAAAGCAAACATGCAGTCAAATTAACCTAACCCAAATTCAGGCATTCATATGTCCTGCATTCTTTCTTCACAAAGAACCGATAAGGATTTTCACCCAAACTCAGAAAAACAAATGTTTTTATTGTACTGCTTTTTCCATGTTATTGTTTTTTTTGTTCGACCCTAGTCTTGTTTCCACACATGCCTTAGGCCTTTTTGGTCTGTGCTTGCAAATAGCAACACAGAAGTGGCATCTTTTATAGATGAATAAGGACTAATTGCTGATTAAAGAGTTGTGCGTATTAGTTTCCCACAGGTGTGAGTAATTTGTATCAGCTGTGAATGGATTTTTTTCTTTTGTTTGACACGGTTAACCCTATACAAGTTTTAGGTCTTTCAATGAGAAAAAGGGGTTGTGAAAAAGGGTGTGAAACAACATTCATTTTGATTTCAAAAATGTGTGACACCAATGTAAAGGTGTTAATACATTTGCAAGGGAAGACTTCTGGTGATGATGAGGATCAAGTGGTTTCATTAAGCATATCAGTAGTTGAGAAAAACTGTTACAAAAACAGAGATCACAGTAGAATTTTCGATTGTAAGTTTATCTTACGTAAACATCTCATTGTCTTCGATGGTTGCAAGCCAGAAGCTGTAGGAGTTAGCGTAGTAATTGCAGGTTCCGCGGCCGTGACACTCAATGAATGGAGCGCTGCGGAACTCCTCCAGACAAGAGCCAGGAGAGGCAAGAGCCTGGCCTGAGCCCTCAGCACCAGCACTGGTGTGCTACACACAAACACAATGAAATCAGATGAAAAAGAGTTATAACACGGTCTGTCAAAGAACCATTGTTGACTTCTGTACCCGAAAGTCTGACATCTGTAGTGTAATAAGAACTGAGTACATTATATTCTTGAGAGGACAAACTGTTTGCTTGTACTGACATTTGATCCTGTTTGTCTTACCATTACAAAGGAGTAACCGATCCACAGAGAGTCCCAACCATGAGGGCACGGTGGGATCATGATTGTCTGACTGTGAATCGCTATCACCATGGCTGGGGCTTCACACACAGCACATCTGTATACAAGCAGAGACCAGTACATGAGTGTCAAAGCACCATAAACACATGAAACAGAACAGTAAGAGTACAAATGCTCACGTACCTGCTGATGAAAGGTTTGATGCTTTCACCGGTGATTGGTGCCATGCTCATGGGCATGGGCTCAGGGGAGGTGAGCCAGTAGGAGTAGTCATTACGAGAGGCAAAGTTGCACACATTGTTGATGTTGCAGAAGAGGAAGGGCATAGGGCTGAACTTTCTTAGACAGCTACCCGCCGTACCTACAACAAAAACCCACAAGACATGCTTTTCCTCTTTCTCACTTCATTCACGTACTCTTTATTTCTCTGTTTTTCATTTCTTCGTGTTTCTTACCTAAGTCTTGTCCGTGAGATCGTTCGTTGCCTTGTACATAGAGCAAAGAGTAGCCATCGTATATAGGTGACGTTCCCTCTGGACAAAGTGGAATGTCCACTGATTGGCTGTGTCGGGTCACCAGGAACCCATGATCCATTGAAGAGGGTCCCGGCTGACCCACCTGACCTGGAACACCGTCAGGTCCCGGTGGTCCAGGGTGTCCTCTGGGTCCTAAAGAGTGGAGTAGTGTGTTATGTGTGAAAGTGACAGAAAAACAGGACAGGGATCTTACCCACAACTTTCATCCTCGTGAACCTCTAACCTTGTGGCCCAGGAAGGCCAGGCTCTCCTTTGGCTCCAGACTGGCCATTGTATCCAGGGAAGCCATCTTCACCTTTTGGCCCAGGGATACCGGTCACACCTGACAGAAAACAAACAAAACAAAATGATGGAACAATTAGAAAAAGAAGAACATAAGTGAATGAGACTAAACATTTGGATTTTTGGGATTACATGACACAAAATGTGTGTTTTTATTAGTTAGTGACAGTACACAGGGAGAAGCAAATTACAGAAAAAGAGGGGGACTGTGAGTATTAAAGTTAACGAAATCAAAAACTGAAACTAAAACTAGCAATGAAAATAATAATAAAAACTCATTTCAATACTTTAATAGCTGCCCCAGTCAAACTCAAACAGAAGAGATCACGGCTCATGGTTGGCATCTTAAAACCCCAACAGCACATGTCACATCACCTTGCAGTCCTTTCGGTCCAGGGAACCCAGAAGGACCTTGTGGTCCAGGTAAGCCTTGAATCCCTGGGAACCCAATGTCTCCTTTGATGAAGGTGTGGGGACCAGGGGGACCAGGGGGGCCTTCATTGCCTGAGATATAATTATATATATATAAAATATTCTTCATTCATTCATAATTCATGCTGATTTTTAGCAGTTTATTGAAGTCAAATAATAAAATTAGCAGGGAATTAAAGGTCTTCCTTCTTTTATTACCCTTTTCTCCGGGGAATCCTCTGTCTCCAACTTCTCCTTGGAATCCAATGTCTCCAACACCACCCTTTTCACCTAGTGGTGCAATTCATATGTGTGTCACATAATCATGCCTCATATACATTTTATTTATAAAAGCCACCTTTCACTCATGGATGCACACAGTGGAAGACATATTGCACATTACACGCAGATGTATCATAGTTACCTCTGAAGCCGGGGACGCCCTGCAATCCGCTCTCTCCTTTCTGTCCATCGATACCTGGAAGGCCAGCTTGTCCCTGTAACGCATAGATTCATGTTGTTATATAAAAAGCTTTGGGATCTAAAGTTGAATTTAAAAAAAATCAGCATGAATCAGAATGCACGTAATGAATGTGTACAGTTACTACTATCAAAATTCAAAAGTTATTGAAACAGCCTTGTGACATACAGGAAGTCCAGAAACTCCGGGGTCACCCTTTTGTCCTATCTCTCCCTGAAATCCTGGGTGACCCTGGTCTCCTTTGTCTCCCTTTTGTCCATCTCTGCCTGGAACACCAGCAAGTCCTGGTGCTCCTGGGGATCCTGTTTTTACAAGACAAGAAAAGACACAACCAGAAAAAGGTGAGGACATTTTTGAATACAGCACAAAATGTAGATTTCTATTTGAAACACTTTTCACTTGTGAAAGCAGCATCATCTGTATTATATTTTTTAAACACAACCTCATTCATGTCATTGTTCATGTCATACCTCCTTCTCCAGGTTTTCCGGGTTCTCCCCTATCTCCTTTAGGGCCCTCGAGAGAGACACCTGGATGCCCCCTTTCTCCTGGTTGACCCTGGGGACCTGTTGGACCTGTAAATCCCTTGTCACCTTTGATACCAGGGACACCTGGATGTCCTGGAGTGCCAGGGAATCCAGGACTTCCTTTATCACCTGAAATGTGAAAGAGGGTCCCATCATGAGACATTGTTTAGTTCCAAGTATACAATGTCAGTTATGCAGGAATCAACTCTGGAGGAGCTCTTACCTTTGCTGCCAAGCACACCAGGTGGTCCAGAGAAACCTTGGCCAGGTAAACCTGCAGAGGAGGACATCAAATATGTGTATTTAACCCTAAAATACTTTCACATGTTTACAAATAATTAACACAACAGGAATGGCAATAGAGCAACACAGGGGCAAACTATAACCAGGGGAGCTTGGCTTCTCTTAATAACATGAGCTCCCCTTAAAATGTGCTTTGTGAAATTTTGGGGGGACCTCTGAAATACTGACAATATATATCATCATGGATCATGTGTAAAATTAGGTTGTTATTGATGTATGATTCATCCATACCATACCATCCATACTATCACAGGTAGGTACAGTATATAAATGTATCTTCTCTGTCACTAACCTGGATCTCCTCTCTCTCCTGAGGATCCGGGGATCCCGTCCACTCCAGCGTCTCCTTTCTCTCCAGGAGGACCAGGTGGTCCCTGCAGGCCACCTTCACCTGGAGTAGAAAAGGTTCACACAGTATTTGTTACTAGGCAGTCTTTGTCACTTCACTTGCTGTAGGACTAAACATGTGACAAATGTGAGGCTCATTTCAGGATTGTGTATTTATTACTTCCACAACTGAGGTTATGTTTCCGCCGTTGGTTTGTTTGACTCTCATCAGGATTATGCAAATACTACTGCACCAATTTTCATGAATCTTGATGGAATGTTAGGGAATGGGCCAAGGATGAGCCCCCTTGCAATGCTAGAAAAAGCAATAAAAATTCCAGCCTCTGTCCCTTTTTTATGGATCTGCTCCAAAATTTTAGGAGTTTGTCCTTCGCCAATGCCCTATCCTTCCACTTTATGAAAATCAGTGCAGTAGCTTTTGTGTAATCCTGTTGACAGACAAACAAGCCAACAAAATATTACAGGACTGTGGGGCCTTGGGGGAGGTATGCACTCTATCAACTGCCCTTCAACTTTTGATGTAGCTGGTGTAAAAACGATCATCTGAATAAACTGAATGTGAAGAAAAGAAGTTACTTAATTTAACACATATAATTTGCAGATTAAATCTAATCAAAGTGGCTATATATATGTGTGATTTGAATAACCGATCAAATAAAATTGTTGCTTACCAGGCCGACCATCACGACCAGCTTCACCTACAGATCCAGGCAGCCCCGGGGTACCCTTCTCACCTGGTCTACCTGGCTGACCTGTACAACAAACACATGTACACATGCACCACAGTTGGAATACACTGGGACAACAAATAGGATATGCACCAATTGTTCTTCTTGTAGAAAAACAGTGTGACAGCAGAACACTGAAATCTGACCTGGATATCCAGTGCCTCCTTTGTCTCCCTTGGCTCCTTGCCCACCTGGCTGGCCCGGCATACCCACATGTCCTTTCTGACCCTTATCTCCAGGTGATCCTGGGAATCCTGGCTGGCCAATCTGACCCTACAAGAGTAGTGAAGTGCAGAAATGCTCAGTATAGTGAGACAGGTATTAATGATACATGAAAGGAAGAAGCTGCCGAAGAAGAAGCTTTTCTAGACTTGGCCACAAATTTTCTCACTGACAAATGAATGCTCCCTTTACTTTATCCTCTGTTTTTTATTGACATGACATGATGCAACGACATGACACTATGAAACACTGGACTGACTGGAGAAGACTTTGTTCCTCTTCAATACACTGCCCCTCCTGCCATTGCAATTCAACCTCTTTTATATCACAACCTCCAATTTTCTTAAACCCCAATTTTTAAATTTAAGAATATGTTTTGTTGCATCATACATATATATAT
>JAPQRN010000015.1:10136000-10152277 GCA_037367275.1 Coranthus polyacanthus
CAGGGAAACACAGGCCTGAATGTTTGCTTTGGTAGAGTCTGAGATAGAAGCATAAAATGACAACAGAAGAAGAATACAAAGTGTGGCAGTTGGTGAGATTTGTGGCATTGCACCAGGGTTATTGTGGTTAACGAAAACTGAGACTAAAAGTAGCAGCGAAAATTCTTCCGTTTTCAGTTTTCAAAAACATGAAAAATAAACACAAACTACAGTGACCAATCCAACACAAACTAAAACAAAAGAGAACTGCAGGTAAAATCAGCTTTACTTTTGTTTTCAGTTTGTGGTGAACAAGAATGAAATGCCTTTGCATAAAATGGGACCTTTAATAAACAATGGTTTTTTAAATCATATTTGATGTCATGTATTCTTTCATCCAACCTTTTTCAGCTTCTATAGAGCAAAGCTTTCCTCATAAAACCCTAAAGACTAAACCTGATGTGACACCGAATAAAAACTAGACAAAAACTACTCAAGTCCCCAAAATAAAACTAAAACTACTTGCGCTCGTGGAGCCCAGACTTAACAGACTTAATGAATTTAGACTGATGCATCTCTATGTTTGGTGTGTTGTGTCAGAAGAGCTAAGGGTTCCGTCAGTCCACGCCTCATCCCAGAAGGCCAAATGTTGTCACAGCACTTGCTTGATATGTCTGACATCATCTGAAACGTAAGTCAGAGACAGAGATGAGCTCAGGAGAGAGGAAGTGATGAGTAATGTTTATTCTGGAGATTGCAGGCTTCAACCAGCGAGAGGCACCTGTCCAGTGGACCCTGACGTTAACAAAAACACTCTTAATGCAAACTATGGGCGGGCGTATGGGGCCGTTGCGTAACTCGACGTTAATGAGGAGATACACCATCATGTCTGAGGTAAGCACAGCCTGTTACAGAACGGCTCTAATAAATCTATACTGAAGTTTCTCAGATATTTCAGCAGGAGGAGCTTTCTAGTCAAGTCACTTTTATTTCTATAGCCCGACATCACAAATACAAATTAGAAATCTGACTCAAGGGGATGGAATAAACCACAAGAAGAGATTTGGAGGAGGAGTTCCTCTTTCAGGACAGACAGAAAAACACATATACTGTATTAAATACATCAGTGAATGCTTTTGATAATAGTATACAATCTTCCCAATAAAACTGATGGGGATGAATATTTGACTTAATATTTTGCGATGTCTAATAGAGAAATGTAGAGAGAAAATAACACATTTATCACCGCACGGCATACCATAGTGTTTCCTTTGTCTAAGTGCCACCCAACTCATTATCTTGATGAAACTTAAACTATATCTTCCTCCGCGGGAAAACAATTTCCTAACTTTTCCAAATCCCATCAGTACAGTGTCATGTTTCAGCCACACAGATTCAAACCATGTCCTGTCCTTACACGTCTCATCAGAGTCAAGGCATCTTAACGTACAGGTACGTGAATGGATAAACAATTGCAGGAAGAGGAAAAAGTCGTTTGCTCCATTTTGTGCTTTTGTTAACTGGATTTTCCCAATCCTACACAGAAGGCCTCTTTCTTTGTAGACTGCAGGGCACAGACATTCTGTGTACCCTCCAGTATGACTCACTGTCTCTGTTCTCCTTGCCAAAGTGGACAAATCCACATCTCATAGACTGCAGCCAATCTCCAAACATGGCAAATTCACTTAAAGGTCTCCTACCCTGTTTCAACCTGTCCACGTTGTATGAAACTATTACAGTATTTGTACACATTTTAGCTCGCTTCATACGTAAGTACACATAAGTTTAATGAGTATAGGCCACTGTGGTAATTCTACTTTTTTACCAGACGGGGGCAGAAGTGTTCACTGCTCCACGTTGACTGTGCATGTACAACAGCTGTAGGTGCTTCACTGTCTTTCCGGTTATGTTAAGAGAATCTGAAGATCACACAAACATCTGGTCAATGTCATCTACAGGCTTTTCTTTTGCACGTCACATTTCCGCGCATTCCTGCCATAACCTCCCACCATGCTGAAGTATCACACAAAGCCCCACGCAGTCCTGGAAGGGCTGAGCTAACACAGCTTTAAAGCATTAGAGAATTTATTTAAATGTCTGTGATTCTTACCATAAAAGCATTTGTATATTTTACACACAGGAAATAGCATCCTGCCGCCAGTGTTGTTTGTATGATTTAATTATATGCTCAATTTGATACTGTTTTCAGGAGGTAAAAAAAAAAAGGTTTACTGGTTCAGTGGTACAAAAATCAAAGACAATCTTTGACTGGAGAAAATTTTCATTTTTATCTCTTCAGCTATGTTGGAGCAGAGAAGATCCTTCCTTCCACACTGATATGAACTTTACCGAAGGGGAAACCAGATAACTAAAGTCAGTTGCACATTTTTTATTTTGTTTTCCAGAGTTTTGTCAAGTATGCATGTTCTTCTAACACATCTACATAACAACTTCTACTGTACTTTTGCTGTACTATTCCCTCAGTTACTAACGTATGCAGTACAGCGTAGATTTTTTTTTACTCTTATACACATGAAAATATATTGTATTTCCTTGTGATATCTAAATGGCACCATAATGATATTTTGCTGAGTTCCTGGGCCTCTCGTTTTGACAGGGTGTACACACCTGTGTACTTCTTTGGTACAAGTTAGCCATATTGTTGCATCACTTAGTTTTGTGTTTACATTTTTCTATGTTTGGTTGTTTGGTTAATTTAAAGTTGGCTAATCTAATTGCCCTTAATGACATCCGATGTGATTTTGGCATTGTGTCCCAACAGTAAATATTGTGCAACGTTGCTAAATTGAATGTATCCATGAACTTTTACACAAACATCTGGGTACTTTTTTTGGATTGTGCGAGTCCCACTAAAATAACAAGTAGGATCATAAGGCACTTTTTTTGTGTGTTAAAATGAGTCTCGCATGCTTCTGTGTCCCTTACGGTCAACCTCGATTAAAATCCAAAGTACATGAGGTCTTTGATGGAGGCAGTTCCTCCCATTAGTAGTCATCACAAAGGATCCTGCTCTGTTACACTAAATTTAACACAGTGTCGTAGTCTTGCTCTAAGATGTTTAACCTGTGTAAGTCACCCCATAAAGACGTACTTACGGCCTTTAACCACAGATCATGGGTTCCAGATGGGGGTAATTAGGATAAATTTACCCCATAAATAACAGAAGGCTCTCGCTTGGCAGCAAGCCTATAAAACGTAAAGCGCCACAGTGTCAAACAGGCAATACCATGATTTCTATGTTGCAGCAGTAACATATAAACAAGCAAAAAAACCCACACACCTACACTAGTTGTAAAGCTGCCGCTTCACAGCTGATTCTGACGTCATGAAAACTATGAGATCGGTGTCTCTTTCCAACTTCATTGTGGTTCTTTTCTCAAATATTTGAGGCTCTTCTTTATGGCCAAGAGGATCACAGGTGCTACTGACTGTAACTACGCTGTTCATACGACGGCTTTTGGCTGCAGGAGAGCGATCGAGATAAAAAGAAGAAAAAAAAAAAACAAATAATAAAGGATGAGTGGAGGAGGACTATATGTTTTTGCAGACTGTACTAGGTTGAACCGCGGAGCTCTGACATTCCTGGCCTTCTCTGGTACTGAGAGGCTGCGATGAGAGAATAGATGTGGAGGAGGGGAATTTTCTGTCTGACTGCCATACTTGGAAGACAAGGCTCCTGGTGCAACTTGCTCTGTAAACAGCATGAGTGTGTGTCTGTGCGAGGTGTGTGAGCTGCATGTGCACAAATTGCGATGGGTGATGTGAAACAGCGTCTTTCCTTAAAGCCGAGGTAGATATCAGGTTTAGCCAAAACCGTTTTTCATATTAACTGCTCCTGTGAGCTTTATCTGTGAACATAATTCATATTCTTTTGCTTTCAGTGCATGAGATAATTGCGTCATTTAACCTTTGTGTAATTTAACGATGAAATGTAGCCTTGAATCAAACCCAAAGAGACCAAAATAGGTGACTGAAGTTAGAAAGTCTAATATCTATTGCATTGCAGTGAAATTAAAAATAAGGATTTCATGGAATATGCATAATTAATGTTGAATTGACTGCTCCAAACGGTCAGAGGTGTCTTTTGGTTTACACACAGTAGTCAGCCATCAATACTCAAGAGAAACCAAGGGCAAAGCTCAGAGTTCAGCGTAGAAACATATTGCAAGTACATGCTGCAATAAACCAGGGCTATGTTTTGTGTTTCCTTTCTTTGAGAACTCCTGTTGTGCCTATTTGCTGAGACCCACTTGATGGGAAACATGCCCTGTTCTGGCTGCAGGCAGCAGGTATTCATCTGCACCGGAGAAGTAATTCAGAGCTTCTGTAATCAAAAGCAGATGCGTCTGCAGAGAGCTGTTCTCACACACAAACGCACATGTCCAAATGAGCCATGTCTGCACAAAAATGCACATGAACAAGCAGAAACGTACACATGGAATTCGTGTAAACACAAAAATAAAAATGAGTGCTGGACACGAGATAGTTTGCGAAATCATAAAACACAGCATGCCTTGTTACACCTATATACTGTATTTTTCTCTGGGAAGATATAAGATAATAAGACACTGCATACATCAGCAAATGTCTCGGGAACATACAAACACAAGTTGACAAAGAAAATGAACACACCAGCCGGTCTATTCATATATGACTGAGCGTGACCATCGCTCACCATCAAATTTGGGGCCAAGAGACCGAAGCAAAAGCAAGACAGTGGCAAATCTTCCAAATTCACTCTACGCATGTCACGTTTTTTTTTAACACAATCATGCTGCTTAAGGTCAGCATGTCAACAAACGCAGGGATCTAACATGGAGCATAGCTCTACTCTAATTGTGTTGTGAAGCCAAACAAAACCAGCTTATCCACTGGGACTGCAGAGGTTGTTGAACATGTCAACGGACGTACGACACGAAGCAGGAACACTGTGCAGTCCCTGCAACAGTACATCATCAGCCATCCTTACAGTGAACTCAGGAATTCTCATGTGCAAAATTAACTCAGCAAATGGGAAAATTGTTTTAGAGAATTTCTCAGGCCCCGCTGGTCAGCAACAAGTGTGTGTCTGTGTGTGCTTGTGTTTATGCTTTGTAACATTAAAAAGAAGTAAAGTAAAGTAAAGAAGTACAAAAAGGATAAAAAAATTTCACATTAGTCGATATCGATAATTATCCAGATAAATGTCACATCATGTCTTTCCAGTTTATTAAAGGCTGAACATTCAAAACTATTAGAATGATAAAATGTATGTTCTACATCAAAATATACCTGAAGCTAATTAAGTAAAACAACAAAACATTCAAATATTTTTGAAGTGTTTTAGCTACATTGCGATAATTATCATTACCACGATGTAAAATTGTATTGCCATAATGATAATTAGCATTTTATTGCCCAGGCTTAACTACAAGTGGAAAAACTTGGATTGTTTGAGGCTCTGAAATCTGTTTTCTGCTGATTTCTTGACTTACATATTGAGAAAAGGACAGATGTGAAAGGTTGATGGACAAGCGTGACGATACCGTAAATATGAAATATTTCAAAAGAGAAATCTGCTGTCATGCTTTAGTTGTCATGACTGCCACCAAACCTAATAGAGCACCTCTAACGTATTTTGTCAAATTCTACAGCGCATGAATTCTTCTAACAAATCCTATACATTATTGCAGATGTATATCCCAGAGGGCTCTGACCTCTTCTAATCAGTCAGTCCTTCTGCATCCCATTCTGACCCTCAGAGACTCATCCTGTTGACCTTCAACCTCTGGTGAAGCCATTAGAGGGGATTTAAAGGTTCAAACAGAGCTTTCAATATAAAGGTCATCTTGATAACGCTCTTCCTCTGTGTGTACTTGTGTGTGTACGCATTGGGATGTGGATGAAATGTTACCTTGTTAACAAATTAAGCAAGGCTCCTACTAATCTTCTGGGCTAAGAGGGGACTTTCCGGCTCTAAATTCTGCGCAAACACACAAATGCACGGCCACTCCATTAAACAACAGCTGATTGCACTCTTGCCCATGTGTCGAGGATAAACTACTCGTTATTCTGTAAACAGAGGGCATCTCTCATAGAAAAATCTGTGAGAGGAAATCGGGGTAGTTAGCCGTGATATTTGTCTTCCTATAGTTTTCTGTGAAAGTGGGTGAGATGGGCTATTTGATGTGTGTGCAGAGCTCTGTTCACGTGCCCACACATCTCGGATCTGAGCAGTTATTGTTCCACACAGTAATAAAACATTCCTCAAAAATCCCACAGAAACAGAACCGGTCCGAGTATTAATCTACAAAAACATCAAGTCATCATCTTTCTATTCTGCACGTCTTTCTCTGTTTGCTGTCACGTGTTTGGGATGCCTGTGCACAGAAACTTAATCCGAAATATAATTTAGAGCGGAGTTTGTGCATTTTCTTTGCTA
The DNA here is from genome assembly GCA_037367275.1 of Coranthus polyacanthus. Taxonomy (NCBI): domain Eukaryota; kingdom Metazoa; phylum Chordata; class Actinopteri; order Kurtiformes; family Apogonidae; genus Coranthus; species Coranthus polyacanthus. The sequence continues at coordinate 10,142,422 of JAPQRN010000015.1, forward strand.
ACAAATCAAGTACAGAGGCAGTAAGGGAGAAAATGGTCTAGTGGTGGTGGAACAGAAAGAATGGCAAAGAGAGGGGGAAGTGAAAGCAACAATAACTTTAAGATGTTTGTTTTCGCTGAGAAAAAGCCAGTTCAGTTCATGTGAGCTCTGTGAGCACTTCAGCTGTGCCTGTGGTTCCTCTGTGAATTTGCAGCACTGTGCCACAGGATGTAGGATTTAGGAAGCCATTCTTTTGCTAAGGAGGAAGGCCTCTTCCTTGGCTTTTATCCTCACAAAGACAAGAAGGGGCTGGGTCAGCTTCGCATCTCTCTCAAGAGTGCTCTGGTATCTGGGAAAAGTGTCAGCACGTGAGGACAAGCAGTGACCTCTGTGACTTGTTGAGGTTATTATCGTCAATGAAAATTAAGTGTAAAAAACATTTAAGGCTTTACAAAAAGACGCATTGTGTGTTTGCAATAAAATGAACTTTAAATTAACGTCTGTGTCTTGGGTAAGAGCAAGTGCCTTGCAGTGGAAGGTGATAAAATATGTGGAACATTTCTCAACCCTGTAAATCTAAAAGTGCATTGGAAAAGCTCTCGCAAGAAGGCTAACCTAGTTTACCTTGACAAGGTAAGGGAGACTGCCCAGCCCCCCTCCCCAGAGAACAGAAGCTAATCCCAGGCCATGCAGCCACAGACAACCATATCAAATAGCCTCTATTACAAAACATCTAGAGACTAAATCAAACACAGAAACTGATAAAAAACTAAAACAGCCCATTTTAAAAAAGTAAAAAAACAAAACTAGTAAACTGAGAAACTTTTCTAAATGTGCATGGTTTCTCACGTGCACGTTCACTTTTTTCTTTAGTTTATAAAACTAAAATTTGAAATAGAAAACCAACACCCTCCATTCTCTTTCCCAAAACATGCACACACACGCATTATATGTTAGCATCTGGGATGTGAGTTAGTAACTTATACAAAGCAGTATTATAAACATTGTAATACTGGGTGCCACAATGCATCCGTCAGGGGGTCTACAAACAGGAAGAGTGTGTGTGTGTGTGTGGCCTCTAATTCACATCCTACTTTACAAAGGCTTTTCCATTTCTACATGTTGCACATGTGTTGGTGTTTTTGGTCCTAAAGGAGGAAATTATCCCCTCGTAAAATTATCATCATCCTCGCAAACACGGTGGTTTTTGTTTGAAGTGTGTGAGAGAGGGGGATTTCCAAAAACCACTGAAAAATGGGCTTTACCCCTGTCTGTCACTTCTAAAACTGCAAAAAACTAAAAGATCAAGGATCCTCTTAGCCCCTCTGTCGTACCAGACACTTTAGTTGACAGCTAATAGAGCTGTTCTCTATTGTTCTCCTCTTCCATATCACGCCTTATCACCCAAATCACCATTATGTCACTGCCATTCGAACATATGGACAGACTGTAACTTAAAGAAAAATGATGCTGAAGTCAGATAACATACAGCATAGTCTAAACTATGCAATTAGAGATTAACATACGGTATCTCCTCTTTTCCTGATGTGAAAAACATCATGTGGTTCCACTGCTTCCTGCTCAAAGTTATCTGATTAAAGCTTCCACGAACACTTTAGTAACTGAGGTAAAGAAACGTAGTATATAGAGCCAAATGTTAGCCGACGGGGAGAGTTGAGAAATTTTGCTTGGTTGAAAAAAACCCCAAAAAACGCCTCAAACTGCACAGGAAGTAGCGACAGTCAATCACGGACGGACATTATCATTTACATGGCTGGTTATTAATTAATTACATACGTCTGGCAGGACATGTAGTGTCGGATCATTTTGAGTGGGTAAAGGGTGACCCCAAGAAGGTGAAATGCAAACTTTTCAGGCATAAATTCAGCTGTCAATGGTCAACCTCAAACAGTAAGTAGCCAAACGTTAGCCACTTAGCATGGCTGCTAATGTTAGGGTTGCTCTAACATTACTATTTTCTAACGTAAATGTGCACTATTAGGCTTATCCAAGTACTTAATAGCGGCACGGCATATTTTGCAAATTGCATGGGTCATATATTAAATAATTAAATTAGTAGCATAAACGTGCGACAACTGGTTAATTAGGAAAATCTTGGTCAGGGGGAGCCCTAGAACAATTGTCATTGTCCAGCAAGTCGAGAGAGAGCAACCGCCAGCAGCAACGTAAAAGGGCAACAAAGGAGGAGATGAATAAAGCATCTGTTCTTCCAGGAAAAAGGTTCAAGGATTGAGGTAAGGACACACAAGCATCTCAGGTCTGGAGAATTACAGTCAGATCCGATTCATGATCTGTTATTTCTATCAAACCTCCTCTATAAATTTAGCACCATAACAGTCCAGTACCGTGTCGGGTATAGAAATGTGGAGTAAATTTAGATCAGTTAAGATGAGGAGAGTCTGCAGGAATGAAATGAGGTCTACAGTGAGAGGAGACAGAATCAAAACCACTTAAGACATCACTGCCGTGTTCAGCCGACAGAAATGACAAATGCCTCTATTCGCATAACACTTCAGACTTGTCGAAAAAGGCGCCACAAGCCGCATTCTAGCACAAAAATTAGAAGGGGAAACACACAACTTTTAATGGAGCAAACTTGAAGCATGTGTCTATCTCATCTGTAATATCATGCGGTCATGTGTGTCTCTTTTCGGTACTGACCACACCCTCTCCACCAAACATACAAACAAACTTATCTGTGGCTAGATACGATTCTGTGAGAGTATCTAAAAAAGGTTCAGTCAGTATGGTTGTGATCCAAAAGCAGATAAACTGTGAAATGTATCTTCAGGAGGAGCGATGTTTTGGGGAGGGTAACTTCTTATTCTAACCAGAACACACATATAAGTATTGAAAGAGCTGAAAAACTGCTGGTGTTATTGGCACCATTATGAACCCCATGGGGGCAGCAAGACCAGGAAGTTTTCAGCTTGAACCGCATTGTGTTTGAACTTTCTGCTGGTGAAGATTGTTGATAGCAAAGGCCTTTACACACTACAGGCGTTTTTATTGTGCGATTAATTCACATTATTTCGAACTGTTATTGTTGTCACGAGTGAAAAATGTGTCTTGCTTTTCAGAGTGAATAAAGATCATCATCAAATCACTCAGCGTGCAACAGACATCACGTCACAACAACAGTGAACACCTTTTGATTGTTTGTGTTTCTAGCCACCCTGTATTATTAGACAAAGAACCCAAACACAATAGAAACAATGGGCCTCGTGCAAGAACCACTCGTACTAACATTAAATTCCACGTACGAGTGCTTAGAAGACCTTCCAGCATTAACCTTTTTTTTTCGTATTTTGAATTTTGTTCGACACACGTTTAGTTTTCTGAAGTTCTGAGCGTTTGCTGAATCTGACTTGTACGACGCCCTCATACTAAAAAAAGTAAGTCAGTTCATGTTCAGTTCTTGCATGAGGCCCAGTGATTTGAAGGACAACGTGTGGAGTATATCACCAAACAACCATCGTATCAGACGGTGAGCAGCTTATGCAATGTTACATCATATTGATTGAATACAGGAAGCATATATGTGAACCAAAGTAACATAAGACACTGGAGCATATACAGTACCGAGCCCCAAAAACGCATCGCTACCTGGAACCTTCCGTTGGATAATTTACTGCAGTGATTAATATGTTTCAGCTGGTCAAGTTATTCCCCCTAACTGATGCAGCGAGTAGCTTCTTGTTTCTTCAACCATCAGTTTTCTACAGAGCATGAAGATTGGACTCTGAAGCAAATGAAAAAGGCCATGTGGTCTGATGAGTCCATATTGACCCTGTTCCAGAGGGATGGGCGCATCGGGGCGATAAAAGGCGGATGAAGTGATCACCCATCATGCCTAGTGCCTACCGTACAAGCCTGTGGGGGCAGTGTTATGATCTGGGGTTGCTTCAGTCAGTCAGATCTAGGTTCAGCAACGTTATGTCCAAAACATGAGGTCAGTTGCAAACCTGAATATAATGAATGACCAGTGAATGTTTTTCTTCCCTGATGACACGGGCATATTCCAACATGACAACCCCAGGATTCATCAGGCTCATCAGGCTTGTGAAAGAGTGGTTCAGGGACCGTGAGACATCAGTCCAGACCTGAACCCCATTGAGAATCTTTGGGATCTGCTGGAGAAGACTTTCCGCAGCGGTCCGACTCTCCCATCCTCAATACAAGATCTTGGCAAAAAATGAATGCAACACTGGATGAAAATAAGTGTTCATCATGTCTGAACCCATGAGCTCAATTTCTCACAAACCTCTTCTGACCATGCTGCACATTTTTTGGAATTTAGACATAACATCAAAAACTTGTAAGAGGAAACATTCATTCACATTCTGAGATGGATTATTTTAAAACATCAACGACCAGTTGGGTTGTTTAAAGCATTTACCCAAACAAATCTGCTGCCAGTGTTTTTCTACAATTTGTCTGATTTGAGGATGATATCAGTTCAGGAACAGTCAGTCCTACAATGTGGCACAAAACACCAGCTCACCAAATGAGCCAGCACTGATTTGATCTTTATTTGACTTGGATGAATTTTCATGAGAACAAACGCAGAAGAAAGCAGGAGAACCGTTTGAAGCTTCATTTTAGACAGTCTGACGTCCAGATTGATTTCTTGATAAGCAAAACATATGACTTTCAAAACTATAAATAAGTCTGTCGTAAAAAAAAATATAAAGGGAGCGGAGACAAACCATGCTGGTTGTCTTTGGAGATCCATCTCTGTGATTGTTTATACTGGAGGAACAACAGTGGTGCTTTAATGGCAAAAATACAAATAGTGCATGAGCAATGTGCCCATGGGGATGTATTCAGTTCTTATACACACAAACCATTTCCACATCCGATGATAAAATATTGGTCTATAGGATTAAAACAAAAAGCAGCAGCATGTTTAGGTTAAAAAACCTTCACATTTTCCAGATTTTTAAATACAGTAAATTTACACACACATGCAATGAGAGAGTCACATTTCCATCACTTTTGGGAAGATTGCACAACCACATGCTTAAATCCAAACTCACCTCTGCCTTCACCAAACCATAACTAACCTTAACAACAAGTATTAATGCAAAGTGTGATTATTTACAATATGAGGACCTGCATTTTATCCCCTAAAGGAAGCTGAGTTCCCATAAGTAACTGTGGAAACAGATTTATTTCCCCATAACACACAGACACACCCAGACCCACAATTACACTGTTCTGTAATGTAACACAAACACAGACACACAATATAATCACAGACCTAAAGTACGAGGGTTGTAATAAAGTAATCAGGCATTTGGACTCCAAGTAAACCACGACTAAACACTGTATTTTTTTAAATGGACAAAAACAAGTCTTGCACCTGTCGTTTGAGCAAAGCCAAGCTTCGGGCCAAAAACTGACAAAGACAACAGCTGAAGGAAGAGTTGGCCAACACTTCACTCTTCACTTCAGCCCAATGCAAACCAAAAAAAAAAACAACTCATAAATCTAATGATACCATCAGCACTGTCTTTATTATCCTCTCTCAGACAAATTGGCAGCCACTGGTGGAAGTGTAGGTCAAGGACCAGAGAGTGAGACTAACAGATTTTCTTCGGGGCATCTTCTCTGGCTCCAGCCGGCATTCCTCTTCTTCTGGGGCTCATAGCCCCGACACCTCCTTTGCTCCTCATTCCCCCCTCCCTCCATCACTCTCCACCTCCCACCTCCTTGTCAGACAGATGTATCCATTACACCATCCCTTTTCAAACCACAAATGACATTTATGACTCACCAATTTCACAGTTAAATGGTTAAATTTCACATTCACCATAACAATACACGGGAAGAAACCAATCTCAAGGATAACACACTCTGTTAGTGAGAGTTAATGTTCACAGAACTATCGTGGGACAAAGGAAATGTTTTATGTCTTAAACTATGATGCAGCTGTGTACGAGTCTGAATGAAATGCCTTCACGATGATGCTTGGACCACAGGGAATTGAAAAGAGCTTTACCATGCTTAACCACTATTTAATCCTCTCCTTTCTTGGCACAGTTGGGAACACACAGATGGAGCTTCAACACACACAGGCAGAAAGTGGAGCATACCTGCCACACTACTTGAGTATCAAGGTCAGGAAAGTATTATCTTTGCCACCCAGAGGTGCCTGTGAAAATAAAGACACACCAACACAATCGCAACTCTTCCAAATGTAGGCATTTTTACAACACCGAGGACAGGGGTCACACAGGTTTGCCTACCCAGGGTGCACTGCTTGGCTGGTGGCCAGTTGCAGTGACAAGGTCAGCTGTTGTCTCTGTGGGAGGGATGTTTGGGGGTGGGGGGGTCAATCTACAGGATCAGGACTAGACCAAATTACAAGCACCCTTGTCTGCACTTTGGGTAGGAGGTCCAGCAGATCAAGTCTCCATCATGTTTCTCAATAGACAATACACACACATTCCTCAGGCTGTAGGAGGATGAACTGTCGTTAGTGCTGCTTCCTCCGTTTAGGAGTTGGGTTAATTCTCCCTGGGGTTCACCATTCGCTGGAACATCGTGGCCAAGCTGGGAGTGGGAAACTGGCAGTGGAATGAATATTGCCTTTCCCGCCAGCTACTGAACCGCCTTTTTCAATCCCTCCAACATCCCACACACAAACTCTCACTCCAGGAATCTGTTAATCTGCCCATCCTCCTCCTCCTCCTCCTCCTCCTCTAGGAATTACTCATGACTCATACTGCCCAGATTAAATGACCGCCAAGGGAGAAAAGCTCCATTCTGTTGATATATTTTGTAAACAGTGGGGAAAGTGACTCAGGTTCAGATGATGAAGAGACAAAAAGGAGTGAAGGTGTACATCAGCTGCAAATTAGCCTATTATTGGATAGTATTTTAATTAATTTATTTTTAGTAGCCTATATCAGCGAGAACAAACTTAAGTATTCAATATGAATTCATTAATAAGAATCAACTATAACAGGCTTTGTTAAGCTGTGTCCTTATCGGTGGAAAAAGATTGATTTAGGTTGTATTAGCTACTCACTAATAATAATCTGACAGGTCGTCATCCTTTCTAGATTTAGGGTTACCACATAGTTTAGAATGATGTTTATGCTTTATATTCCCTCTTGACCTTACTTTGGCCTCACTGATTGTGAAGGAGCCTAAACAAGGAGAGGAGGGGGCTCTGAAGGAGGCTCTGATAGGCAGCCAACATCACCTTCCTGTGTTCCTTGAGTCAACATCAGACAAAACACTGATTCCTTTTTGCCAGATTAACGCAGGTGCAGATTACAGTTAACAGCAAATAAATACATTATCAAATAAATAGTCTAAGCAGTAGAAGGATGAATCAGTTGTATGAGCCAAATCTGAGTGGGACCTCAACAAATGATGTCTATATATATATATAATATATATATATATCTGCAAAACATTGGTATCGGCCAATACAGGCCTTGTTGACTGCCATCGGCCTGTTGACAAATAAGATGGCATTCACTAAGGGCAGTGGTTGATGTGTTTGAATATGTGCTCATTCAAAGATAGTGTGATGAAGGTCTGAAAGACAATCAGCGCATCCCTAGTCTTCTAATACTGGATATAAAGGATGAGGAAAGCTTAGTTCCTGACATGTTTATAAACTTCCTGCCGTGAACGTCCCATAAGTGGAAGGAACATACACAAATAAATCCCGAATGTTAAATTACTCCACTTTTTCTGGTGTCATCCGATCATTGACAAGATGTTCAGCCAGATATACACCTCCTCTCCTCTCCTCTTCTCTCCTGGGCTTGTTCTATTCCAGATGTCCTTTGTCTGCCTCATGTTTGTGTTTCTAAATCTAACAGTCAGTAGATTCAGCTGCTTAGTTTAACCGGATGTTGTCTCTTAACAGCTATCCTAGACCTGAATGGGGAGATAACTAACATTCACAACTAATGAAAGTAGATAATTCCCCTCTGGAAAATGAGACGTCAAAGCCACTCTGTTGAATTATCTGCCAGCACTGACAGCAGATGGATGAATGAGTCTGACAAGCCTTGAAAACTGCATTTTTCTTGGTATTTAATGATGACAGCTCACAGCCACGATCCATCACATCTAGAAATATACCCTTAAACACCCCGGAAAATGGAGACACTCCCCACACAGTAACACCACGGCTCCCTTGTGGGACGTTAATTTTCTCTCAAACATCACACAACGCTCTGTTGGGCAATAATACTAAATGTTTAGCAGCCTGGTTTTCCATAACTACCCCAATGAACACTGTACACCAATGCTTCCTCTCTCTTACCTGGATTTCCGCTCCTGCATCAGAAATGTAAGTCTCCACCCAAACTTTAAAACTGAGCAGCACAATGAAAAGCTTTTCAGGTGAAGCCGACCAACCATAAACAAGCAAGAAAGTCTCTAAACTGATTTGCTCTAACAGGGACATTTGAAGAAGATATTTTTTTTCTCCACTTCTGCCCTGTCTGACTGATGCTCAGCAGTGGAAGAACTGTGAAAATACTCCACTACATGTAACAGTTGGGCATTCAAAACCTTTTCTTAAGTAAAACGACCTAAGCACCAGCAAAATGTACATAAAGTATGAAATGAACGTAGTCATTGTGCAGTAAAATGGGCCCTGTCACTGTTTTACTATTATAAATGATGTTTCATATGCATTTTACTGCTGTTTGATGCTGAGCTCGTTTTACCTAGCTCCTTAACTAGCTCATTTTAGGAGAATTTTCTCAACTCAAATACAGGAAAACCTCATCCTTCAGTCAAAACCAACACATTTGGAGATATGTGGTTTTTACTGGACAGGGAGGGGGTGACAAATTGTAATCTGAAAAGTAACTAAAGGAGGAACAAAAAGTACATGTTTGCCTCTGAGATGTGGTGGAGTAGGAATATAAAAGGTATAAAATGGTAAGTACAGCACTTGAATAAAGTACTTAGAGCATAGTATGTTCCACGGTGGTTGAGGCTCTTGTCTTTCTCCTACAGTTTTGCATGCGTTCATGTCCAGATCACTTGTATTTCCTTTTCATACTCGTGTAATGTGTTAAACATGGAAGTCAACGCAGGCAACTTACAAGTATGAGTATCCCCCTAATAAAAAGTTGCTCACTGCACATCTCTGGACAGTATTCACTATTATTCCCCTCCTCTCTCACACACACACACACACACACGAACTTCAGCTACTGTACACACTCTGCCCCACCCTCTCCCTCTGCAGCAGAAGTGGAAGAGGCTGGACTGGGAGCAGATCCACCACGCAGTGTTTGGAGCTGCACTACCAAAAGAAAATAACTGTTCTGAGCCACATAAAAAAATCCCGTATCACAGAATGTATGTATATAAAAAAAGAATACAAAAACATGGTACTAATAAACACCAAAATAGACTGGAACACACACACACAAAAAAAGATGACTTGTGAACGACCTTACAAGTGAATTAGTAAACTTTGAAACACTCATAGTCTCCCGCACATTAAGTCGCGGGAGTTTTTCACCTGCTGGTTTTTATGCGTTTTTATGATTCTAACCCCCCCCAAAAAAAAAAAAAAGTTACATATCCTTCAAACGCTTACCTCGGCCTTTGTCGGGTCTAAACTGGAGGAGAGAGCCGCCAGCAGTAACAGGGTGCCGGACGGTAACAGCATCGTGGCGGTGCGCAGTGGAAACAGCGTCCGCAAACAGCCACCTGTTGACCGCCGCTTGTCCTCTTTCTTCAGGTAAATTCACGTCTTTATCGGCAGAGCTCGGGCAGCACCGTTGGCTGCATCTTTGTCCGAGACGATATGAGGTTCTGATCAATGCAACTCGGTCTTGTTTCTGCTGCACCACACCCCCCCCCC